>CM075813.1:34598443-35080201 GCA_037975025.1 Excoecaria agallocha | reverse complement strand
TTAGTAAGCAATCACCATCCTCACATTCACAGCTAACTTTGTTCATCCTGCTTACGTGACTTTTTTAATAACTTTAAGATATCATCAAACTCATGATTATGGGTGATTTATTGTTTAGGAGTATGTGTACAGGAAGCACATGTAACCATGTACTGGAGAATGAATAAGGCACTTGGCCATGCAATAAGAAAAACAATAGGTCATACTTGGCCGTGTATAGCAGGGACAAGGGTAATTAGCCGTGCAATCCCAAAGAGAAAGAGTGAGTGGCCGTGCATGAGAGGAAGAACAAATGCAAGTGGTCGTGCATTCTCAAGGGCAAAACAATGAGCGGTTGTGCATGGGGAAGAAAAACAATACTTGGCCGTGTATTCCCAAAGGGAAAGGAGTGAGTGGCCATATACATCAAAGGAGAAAAATGCATGCTTGGCTGTGTATTCTCAAGGGCAAAATAATGAGTGGCCGTGCATTTTCAAAGAGAAAAGAATGAGTGGCCATGTACATCAAAGGAGAAAATGCATGCTTGGTCATGTATTCTCAAGGGCAAAGCAATGAGTGGTCGTGCATTTTCAAAGAGAAAAGAATGAGTGGCCATGCATTCCTAAAGAGAAAAAAAATGAGTGGCCACGCATTCCCAAAGAGAAAAGAATGAGTGGCCATACATGTGAGTGAGGAAAAACCATAAGTGGCCGTGCATTCCATAAAGAACATGGCCAAGTGGCCGTGCATTTTCAAGGAGAAAAGAATGAGTGGCCATACATGTGAGTGAGGAAAAACCACAAGTGGCCATGCATTCTGTGAAGAACATGGCCAAGTGGCCGTGCATTCCTAAGGAGAAAATGGTGAGTGGCCGTGCATAGGAAGCAAAGAAGAAAACCTAGAATCCCGATTATGCATAACATGAATTTAAACCCCAAATCTCACTTTCCCTCTTACTGATATGATCATTTAAGTTTTCAAATCATATTATACTCATCAAAGCTTACTATATTTATTCTTTAGACTCATCAAGGAGGACACTTACTAGAAAAGTGTGAAAAAAACCCTAAATCATTAACATGAACAGTGCCAAAACTTAATTCTCGTACCTTTTATTCAAGCTTCATCTCCTTCTATCCTCAAGATCCAGCTCTACTACTCATGGTTCCTCTCTTCTTCTTCATGAAGCCAACACCAAAAGCCTAGTTTCCTCATACCATAGAGAGAGAAAAAGAGAGAGATCCCTTACCAAAATGTCGATCTCCTTATTTCCTCCAAACCCTAAATAGGTGAGTGGGGTAAATATCTCCCCAAGGAAAATTCCATAACACCCTTATACAATTTTTAACCCCTTAAAACTTATTTTCTTAACATTTAACCCCAAACTTCTTATTTAATTCAATTGCATCCTTCCTTACTATTTTAGCTACACTCCAATACACATGTATATAATTACCATTATACCCTTTATATGACTTAACTTTATTAATGCAAAATAATCTAATTTTTCCTTATTAAACCTTAATCATGATTAATTAACTATAATCCTATTAGGGCCATGATTGGGTCCTCACATGTATATTATCATAAGGAATAGGAATGTAAATGTTAAAATTACAGTTATGTATAAGTATAAGTATAAACTGTAATTAGTATTGCATATGAATTATTTTGTTGTTATAGTGCTTGAATATCTATGATGTTTGGAAAAAAATTTACTAGACTGCCAGGTATGGTGCAATCAGGTGACTTTAGCTCTAATGTGATATCTAAGTTAAACAGTCTCTGTACGTATAGTACAGTGTTATAAGGATATTACAAGCTTCCTCTTTGGGTGATACCTCATAAATTCTTTGAAGGCTTTGTGAATCGAGCTAGTGGATTGGGCTAATAATCTAGGGTGAACTAGGCTGTTGCTAAGACCTATTATCATAAGTCCCCCCCTTCAGGCTTGTGACATTCATGTTACGTGCATTACTTCGAAATGTCAGCTCCAGAAATTATGAAAGTAATGTTCATCTCCTTGTTAGCACCATTAATGACCATCAATGATGGTGCCTAAAGAAGCGAGAAATGACGGCTAGGGGATGCATCCGATAGGACATTGGTGCCTCAACTAATGAAGAACTAAGTAATGATGATAATCTAGCCTGTCACTTGAGGATGAATGATTGGCTGCCACGTAGAGAATGGTTACAAGGCCAGACTTTCTATATAAACATTTCTCCCTTTTTATTTCAACTTCTTCACTGTTTCTCTTTTCCTGTCATTATCTATTGTCACTATTTCTTCTCCTTTTTCTCATTTCTTTAAGCATTTTTTAGGATTCCCTTTTTGTTTCTTTATAATTCTTCACTCAACAGGTTTGTTTTATGTTTCCTCCTTACTCTTTTAGCATTTCTTGCTTTTATAATTTAAGACATATCATGACCAACACCGAAGCTTCCATTTCTTCTGGAGAGGGACTTAGGGTAAATAGCGCTCCAAGCTTTTCATACATGGATTCACCTTCCCCTTTAGGGGACCGACCTTTTAATTTTGGCTGACCTGTAACCAAAAGGTGAGGAGAGTCTCAACCCCGTCCAAACGTTGGAAACATAGGCTCGAATGTTAGAGAAGATGAGCTCCTTCATTTATCTAAGCAGTTAGGGCTCTCGAATCAATACTATGTGAGCGTGCCAAGTTCTACTCAGAGGGTTGACGTCACCTTTTTCGGCAAATGCAAGATCATGATCTATGAGGTCAATATCAAGACCAGTGTCCATCTACCTCTCATAAGATTTAAGGTCGATGTTTTAAACTTTTATGGATTGACGAATCGACCAGCTCTAACCAACATATGGCATATGCTATCTGCCCTTCAAATATGGTCAGCAACTCACAACATTCCTCTGACTTTAAAGCTTTTTTGAGCTACCCACGTGGTGGGATAAGGGTTATGATCGAGGATCATAACTATATACAAGTTCGCACGGGATATTGCGCCTTTATTAGCAATTTGAATTCCCTCAAGAAGTGGAAAGAACAGGTTCTTCATTATCGAGAGCCTATATAAGGACTTCCTTTTCCCGACCACCTAGGGCCTAATGCATTAATCATAATGATGATGATATGTGGCTATCCGATGAGTAACAACAAACTTTGGTTCGATAGAGGGAAATAGTTTGAAACAAATGGGATTTAAGGAAGCTCGGTGGTGACCCTCATACTTTCGAGCCGTCTAGGTGAAAAAAAGGGGGTAACCTTTTTTCCTTTATTTGATGTACACTTCTAATGTAGCTCTTAATTATTTTTTGCTTTGCAGTTATGAAGAGAGCTAGTATCCTAAGCACGACCAAAATTATGAGGGCTAAAAGACAGGCGGCCAATAATACAACCAGTGCTGCTTGAACAACTTCGCAGTTATAAGTCACTTTCAAGCATGAGAAGATACCAACTCTTAGTTTTGTTGAGGTCTCTAACGACCAACCCGCAATGCCTACTAGTAGCTATGACATGAAGGCCTCCGAAGGGGCTTCGTCTTCCTCTAATGTATAAGAAGTCCATGCTACTGCCACTGGGTCTAACGGGAAAGACCTTCGAGCTCTTACTGCCGATGGTGCTGGAGTTTTTGAAAAAGCAAGGTGCGGCTTATTCCAAGAAGAGCAACGACTTAACCACCTTTGCACACCCGATCTCTTGTAAGCCGAGCGAGGTGGCTCCTTTCATTGACCTGAACACCGATCAACTCTCCTAGGTGATGAAGAGGCATCACGTCCAAGTAAGACACTTGTTGCACTACAAAAAAATTCCATTTTACCGACGGAAAATGACCTTACCGACGGTTTTTTTATTATTTTACCGACGGAATGAATCTGTCCCTAAAACGTGAGTAGTACCAATTTACTGGCGGAAAATTCCGTCAGTAATATTACAGACAGATTTCACCGACGGATTTATCAGTAAAATTCCATCGGTAGCTTTATTAAAAATCCGTCGGATGTTTGGTCGTGTTGACTGTATACCAACGATTTTATCGTCGGTAAACCATCGGTAAATTTAATAAAGAAAAATTTTAATTTATTTTAGTATAAACAGCGATGGATATTCTCGTCGATAATTTTGTCGCCAAAAATATATAGTATCAATATTAAATTTATTAATATATCTGCGATAGATATTTCCATTGGTAATATGTCGATAAATTAGAATATTTCTATTTTATTTCTTATAATTTTTTTTGCTAATTATCTGTGTACAAATTACGCATTAAACACGATCAATACAAAAAGTCTAAAATCAATATAAAAGAGAACCTCAAATCTTTGATTAGAAAAATTAAACAATCAACCATATAACAAGAACATCTCATTGTGCTTTATTAGTAAACCATGGGAAGCTTGGTTTATATATACAACTAGTCACAAGTAATAAGTATGATTCAAGAATTCAAGGTCTTGCTCAAGGCAGGCTTCAAAAGTTAACGAAAGTTGACTATTAAACATTTTGGAATCCCAATCCTTACATATGCTAAAGCTAAGACGGCAAGTGCACGACTAAGTTCACATAGTTGCTCCTGCACATAGTTGCTCCTGTTTCTCCAATGTTTGTTCTCTAGCTAGTTCATGTGCTTCATGTGTGGCTTGTGTAGTCATCTCTTTCAATGCTGCATCCTCTTCACTAACTTTAGATTCATTAATCCTGACAAGCTCTTCTTCCTCTTTCTTTTCCTCCTAAAAAATTATCATTGTAAAACAAACTTAGTAACTCAAAAGGCAAGGCTCCTACTAAAAGGGAGAAATGTGCAGAGGTCACAACTCGATGCCAAAGGTTTAGAATTGTTACATAGTTAAATTAAAATTTTGTTGACATACAGAAATCATGGCTCACACAATATTAAGCAACAGGTAGATCAGACTATTCTTGAAGAAACACCATACAACACATTCTATAATTTAGAGAGTAGCTAATTAAAGAGGCTCTTATGTTTCGAAGAACATGAAGAAAATATAATTAAATTCAACCTTGATCAGTTCTTCCTGCATCTCAAGGTACTCCAATTTCATCCTCCTTTCATAAATAAAATATTTCTAGGAAACTAATTTCCAGCAACGACCTCACGAAATCCTCACCTTTTAGATTAAAAACATAAACCTAACATTATTCACAAAAAGATATCAATAAAAATCATATTCTCAGTTTACAAAGCTATTTTTCCCCTGTCCCAATTTCTTAAATCAATCTCAATTCAACTGCTACCTGTTATTGCAAGCAAGCAAATTGAAAAATTTAACTATAGAGAACTAGAAGAAACAGAGAAAGGCAAAACCAATAAATTTTGATTATGCCTCCTTATAACTGGAAATATGGATTTAGGCAAATGAAATCCTGGATTTAAATGCTAAACATAGCTACTAATTGTATAGATTTAAATACAAAGCATGGTTAATAATTGTAAAAAGAAAAATAAAATAGCATAATGAATGATCATGAAATCTATGCTAGCTTAAATCAATTACCATATGGATAACAGTGATCTAGGGTTACCAATTTTTTACCAATTCAAATTTATAAACTGTAAACATGCATATCAAAACATCAACGGGCATATCGCTTTTAAACACTATGGTTCCCAGGGTGGGTGGGAACATAATAAGTTACTAACTTATCATAAAAGTGCAGATGCACACAAATACACATGAACATGTGCACCGAGAGAAATTTGGAATCTACCTTGGTGCAAGAGCAACACATTCAATAGTTAATGCCATTTGATTCCATATTCAAAATAGGACTTGGAATATCCAAATTCTTATATACTGCTGTTTTCTAGTTCAAAATACAGAATTGAAGTCATACTTTAAAAGTTATTTGGATTATAACCAATCCAAACCGAGATCAATATTTAATTTTTCATATACTTAATTTGTGATTTAATTTAAATTGTAAAATTTTACTAATAAAGTACTAATATTGGTACTAGATTTTTGTATAAGAAATTTAAAAAAATATTAGTATTATAACATTTGCAATTGATGTGAAAAAATATTTAAAAAATTGTACCATCTGAAGCTTTAACATGCGAACAGAATTACTGGCTCATATTTAACTTGAAACAACAAACAATGTTCTTTCTATGACATAATACCCTCATCATAAATAAAGCACTATCCAGGATCATATATGCAGTCCAGCTGATTAACTAAGCAATTTCATACTGAATACATCATCAGCATTGACGTGATATATAACAGAAATAGAGTGCATAAACATAATGCTTACCATATATGCAACCAAAAATACACTGTAGGGTTGCAGGGAAGCTGTTTGCAGCTGTAATAGAGCGGTAAAATACAGACATCAGTTTTGTTTTCAAAGCCACACTGCCAAGTGTGACTTGAGAATCTGGAGCAACACTTTCAGTTCCAGAGGTACCTGCATTAGATAAACATCAATTTATTAGATGATCTAGCAGTGTAAAATATCCAACTGCACAAAACATGAAATCCAACGCATCACACTCATGTAAAGAGTGCCAAGTTATTGGCAGTTAAAAATTAAAAATAACACTCAGGACAAGTGCAAATGATTTTCATAATCAGTATATAAAACTATAACAATATTAATGATTGAACAAAATTGATCAAGTCATACCATTAAACAGTAAACAATTTGTTCATCAATTTCGGATCATCTGTATTAGCAGCTGATGCCTTTACAAAATTTTCCATATAAATGAAAAAGTGGAAAGCTATTTTTCAGAACAGGGCATATAGTAAAGGGAACTGAAATAGGGTTTCGGTTTTCTTTCTTTATATATATATATATATATATATATATATATATATAATTGCAACAGCTATTTACATCATAAAAAATAGCATTTTATTATTAAAAGCAGTTATCAAGTACATCCAATTGGGTTATATATATATATATATATATATATATATATATATATATATATATATATATATATATATATATATATATATATATATATATATATATATCTTATGTGTTGATGCAAAAACCAACACATAAGATGACATGTAATTGTAAAAGCAGTTATCAAGAACATCCAATTGTAAAGGACATACCATCAAAGTTCCTTCATGGCTATGAGTGCTAGGGGTCACAGCCAAGGCCATGAAGTATGGAAAAAGTACTTTGTGCATCTGCATGGCACAAAATTTAATATTGGAAAACAAATTCTGAAAATTTCATATGATAGTAAAAGGTTGAAGATTATGTCCCACTTCATATAAACTTATGATTTTTATCATTCCATTCTCCACAACCGGGCCAAAAGAATTAGACCACCAAGTATATACACTGAAGCCAATACACAGAAAAGAGACATGATATCATCTATCTAAGACACAACTCCTAATCTTCCCTTTATCATGGTATCAGATATACTACAGCAAAAAATTCCATGAAAGTGAACAAAGAAATACAAGTCATAAGTAAGAACTAACCTCCAGTATGACATTTTGATCAGATGTAAACAAATTTGGGAACAACCGAGGAACAATAGTTCCAATGGTCCCTAACACCAATCTAAGAGTAGTTCCAATTATCAAAAGTGACTTTAACAACATCCGAGCCTGTTTTGCATTATATAGCCTTTTTAAAACATAACAAACAAAACCTCCTACTCTGTAACTAAGATTATCTACACAATTAAAGCAATGAAAGGGGAGGGTACTAGCTCTGTGCACATGAAAAGAGTAGCAGATGCTACAAATGTGGGGATAAAGCATTGTTCACCTTTGCCAAACTCCGATTGGAACCATATATCAATTCAGGCATGAATGATTTTGCAGTTTGAGAAAGAGGTTCACCCCATACCGTACACATGCTGTACGTTTGAATCATGACCTAAAATGAATATTTTACTTGTCAAGCTATACCATCATCATTTTTGAACTCTTAGATATAGCAAGATTAGAAAGAACGATAACTAAAAATACAAGCATGAATACATCTAACCTGATGAGCAGCCACAAAATGGGTACCCATAGATGTAGCAAATGCATTGTATCCTTTGACATCAGACTAGATAAATGTACAGAATCAAACAGAAACAACACCTTTGACATCATTGTTCATCAAGTGTTGGAACAGAGATAGCAAATGCATTGTATCCTTTATTGTTCAGAGCTTCAATCATCATATAAGCTGCAATAACCTGGAACACATGAAGGTAATAGGAGGCCCCCCCCCCAGAAAAAGGAAATGTATGCTATTAAGGATACACTAGAATGACTAAATTAGAAGTCAAAACACAAGAAGGGTCAAAACACAAGGCATATTAAGCACACCTGAGACACCATGGTTGCCCATGCAGCGCCTGCAATCCCATAACCTAAAAAGTTGCAAAGTACTATATCACCAACACCATTTACAATACTAAAAACTGCCAAAGCCTTCAGGGGTCCCCAGGAATCTTTCATGCCAAGACTGGAAAACAGAAAAAATCTAAGCAAGAAATACACCAAGTGCAATAGTCAAGAATTTGAATTTCAATAAAGTTATCATGAAACGGCTGTCATATCTCTGAGGCATAGATAAAGTTAAAAGAAAAATAGCGAATAAGGAAGATACAGGTCAAGAGTCTCACATGTTTAAGATGCACTCATCATAATAAAATCTCAGATAAAAGCAACCTATTACTAAGATCATTAAACAACAAGTTGTACATGCAGCTGACAGTTCCATTGCCAATATGACAAAATAATAAAATAACATGACTTGAGAGTCTGGTTTACTATAACAAAAGTAATGTACTGCCAACTCACTGGTCAGATTAAGCATGAAAACGTTATCAGCTAAAGCACATAGTATCACCTTGCACTTTGAGCAACCCATCCAACAATAATTGTAGGCCATGCATAGCCTTGAATCTGCCAATAGAAAAAGAATTTTCAATTATTAAGTTAGAAACAAAGAAAGAAGAGCAAAATGAACAATCACTGGCAAGGATAATGGTCCTATTCAATAAGTAGAGAAATGTTGCATTGAACTGTCAATCAAATTTTTGGAAGGATCATGATCAATAAATGACCACTGTTTCTGAACCAGAGTCTTTATTCTTCTGGGATAAATGCAATAGACTTAGAAATGTAAGCAAGAATTTACATATGGGCATTATCATTAGAAAGGTTACACCAAAATTAACCGGTACTAATATCACATTTTCCCAACTGGTTGTAAATAACTTATGCAGATAATATGTATAGCTAATACGTGCATGTTCATTTCCAAATGCAGAGCATAAGAAATGCTGACATGTTCACCACATTAACCAATCAACTAAAGCCTTACTGCAGGAAGCATATACAAGCATCCAAGGGGTTAAGATGAAAGGCATCAGAACAAGAAAAGAAACAAGGAAAACTTCAATGGCTATATTACATATTCTCTTCGGCAAATTTGTAATTGGTGCAATAAAGAAAAAGCACACATGAAAGATCTATAAATATGAGCTCAAACCTGAACATATGTATTTGCTACAGTTATGAGCATTTTTTGCTCTAGTAAAAGCTAAAAGATATGATAAAAGATAATTCATTATTCATCGGTTTAGTGATCCTTATGATCTATTGAATAGGTAAAGTTAGAGTATGCCTCAATATGGAAATAGGAAAAAACAATATACCACCCTTTATTACCAGACAATGCCCATGAACCAAAGAATCTTGTAAACAAAAACATGAAGATGCCACAAATCAACCCAATAAAAAGAAGGATATATATTTGATACTACACTTCATTTTTATCCTGCATGATGAGTACTTTCCAGTCACAGTGAGTGATAAGAAATCCACAGTGAAAAATGTATAAAAGGAAGGGAAAGAACATGGAAACTTAGGACAGAAATCATATGACATGCAATATCACAAGTGTTCTATTTCTTCTATATATTCATAACCCATAACAGGAATTGAACATTTCACCATAGCAAAACAGCAACAAAAAGAGTCATACACTGAAATTCCCAAAATGGCAGCCATTAAACCACAATCCGAGCTTCACAGTCAAGTTCCCATCATTACAGAATAGGATAGAATCAAACTGCCATTTTCCTATAGAATTTTATTGCTGCTATTTTCCCAGAAAAAAATAGATAAATGCTACATATATAAAGATTTTCCAAACGGCATCATGAAGGTTCCAAACAGCATCAGGAAGGTTTCAGAACAGGGAATATAGTAAAAGTGGTAACAAACCCCCAATCAAGAATTAATTAAAAAAAACTCAAATAAAAAGAAAAGGTCTTGTTCCTGGGCCACCGCAACAGAATCTTGATTATCAAGAGTGGAAACTAAAGAATCAAAAGAAGCAGAGAATGAATCCAAAAAGAAATAATTACCAGTAGAGATGAGAGACAGGCGCCAGTGAGGGAGGGACATGAACCGCGGACGGCGTGATCCCAGCGGCGGATTGGAAGCGGGGGTAGATTGAAAGAGAAAAGGGGGCAGCGACTTTCCTAGGTAAACGGAAGAGAGAACTGAAATAGGGTTTGGGTTTTCTATATATATATATATACATATACATATACATATACATATATATATATATATATATATATATATATATATATATATATATATATATATATATATATATATATATATATATTACTTTATCACACTTGAAATTTATTTTTTAAAATTAAAAAATAATTATATATATATATATTATTAAATACTTTTTATCACTTTTTTATTTTAATTAGAATTTAAAAAAATTAAAATATAAAAATATTTTTATCAATAATTATAATTTTTTTTTATAAAATTGATGTATTATAATTATTTCTTTGATTACTGTAAAAAAATAAAAAAATTATCATTTAAGGTGAAATAATATTTAATAATAGTAAACTCAACATTTACACTTTGCCGATAGTAGTAACGTATCACTATTGATCTCCTTGTATGTCCTTATCCTACAAATTAATTACTGCAACAATAAGTATGATATGCTACAATATGTTCAAACTGTGGATCGTCGATTTTTTCAAACAGTTGACCAAAATCGAAAATTCTAAATTTTATAAACTTTAACCATTTATTTAAGTCCAGTTAACCTAAAAAATAGGTTTTGGACCAATTTTTTGAATTTTTTTGCTCAGCCCTAAAAACGATACCTTTGAGCCAAACTATTTTTCCCTAATAAAAAGAACATTTAATATTATATATGTATGTAACTAAGTCTACTAAGTCAATTAATCATAATTATAAATTTATGAATAAGTATGGATAATAAGTTGAACTGCAAATTTTATTGTCAAGCTTTAATTAGTACAAAAACTAATCTTTACACCATTAACTCACAGAGCCAACTTATGCTATATCTTGAGGGCGTTTTGGTCTCCGTCCTCTTTCCCTTTTCTTTTGGCATATATATATATATATATATATATATCTCAAGTAATTTTTTCATTTGGTACTTTAAAATTTTTGGTTGGCTACATGGCTCTCCTTCAAATTTTTTTACTCCGTCCGTTTGTCGTTAAGCTTGACAATAAACCTACCAAGGTTTTATGTTGATAATGACTCAATGTTGTAAACTATTTTATTAAAAAATTAAATTTTAATAATAAAAGAAATACCAATGGATTTACCGATAGAAAATCCTCTCATAAATAATATAGACTAATATTTACTATAAAAATGTATTTATATATAAAAATAATATTTTATTAAAAAATAAAAAAACTAAATTTTAATCATTTAATTTGTATTATTAAAACAAATAGCGACAGATTACCGACGATTCTAGCCGTTGCTAATGCCGCCAAAATATGCCGCCTTTTTTACTGACGGATCAGGTATTCCGTCGCTAATATGTCTGTAAAACATTTAAAATAGAAGCATACATTATATTACCGACAGACTTTCTGTCGGTGCATAGAAAAAATATTTGTTATATTTACCGACAGAATTTTTCGTCTCTATTTCATCGCTAAATAATGGCGCAAGACTTCCTGACAATTTTACTGACCGTTGTTATTTTTCGTCGCTAAAAATTTTTCCATTTTACAACATTTTTATTCCGTCGGTAATATCCCATTATTAGCGATGGAACTTAGCCGTCGGTAAATTCCGTCAGTAAAATCAATTTTTTTTGTAGTGTTGCTTCATTGCTCTATATATATATATATATATATATATATATATATAACATCTTTTTCGATAGGGATCCTTGATTGTTGGCACTTTAATTGCTAAAATGAACTTCATCAAAAGGTGGAGCCGAGCTTATTAGGCTTCGACTAGTGCCCTTGCCAACCTAAAATAGGCCAAGCTTAAGGTGGTTGAGGCTGAGAAAAGGATGACTAAGGTTGAGAAAAATGGGACAAAGTTGGAGAGTTCTTTTTCTCAAGAGAAAATGAGTGCTCAAATTATTGCTGCCAAGCTAGAAAAGACTAAGTTAAAAAAGGCTGAACTTGAGAAAATGTGCTTGGAGCTTGAGCTGAAAAGTATAGAGCTAGTAGCTAACAAGTGTATCGCTTTTAGCGATAAGCTTTTTACCATTGTAGAAAAGAAGTACCCCAATTTGGATTTGTCCTAGATGGACGAGGTGTATCCAAATGAGGAGTAAATGTAATTGTTTATTAGTATTTTTTTATGAATGTGATCGAGCTCTTTTTACAGAGCTTTGTTATTTTCTTTTACTTTAAGGCTTGTTTGTTTAATAAATCTTAGGCTGACTTATGCTTTAGCTAGCATTCATGCCTTAAAATTTTTATAAGTTATATTAGGCTCAATGATTACCTGTGTAACTAGCTGAACTAAATCATCAAGATTGCTTTCATAAGTATGCTCGGATTAGCATAAAAGCCATCGAGTGGGCTAAAAAAACTAAAAAGCATAAACTATTACTAAAATTGAATACCTTTTATTTATTCATCATAAACATATACTCGAAAGGTGGTATTGCCGATGATTTAAAATTTCTTAAAATGAAACAAACTTAAATGGCAACAATGCCGAAAATACTTAGGAAAAAATAAATTGAAATAGCGATATTGCCGAATTACTAATAATATAGCTTGAGGTTTGAAACGTTCCATGAGTGAGGTAACATCTTGCTAGAGAGATCCCTGTACCTGTAAGCACCTCCATTAATGACTTCACTAACCAAATAGGGTCCATCCCAGTTTGGGCTCTATTTGCCAACTCCTTCTATGGTCTGAGCGAAAAAGACCTTTTTGAGGACCAATTATCCCACTTGGAAATTTTTGTGTTTCACTTTTCAATCATGGAATGATGCCATACGCTACTAACTGAATCTGGGCAAGTTATTTTTGTTCTTCTAGTTGATCTCAGTGATAAAAAAGGTTTGCTTCACTATTTTTATCATACTAGGAGGTCAGAGCACTTAGGATTTCTATCTCACAGGGAATAAATGCTTCCACTCTATATGTGAGAGAGAACGGTGTAACCCCGGTTGCTGCCCTTGGGGAAGTTTGGTAAGCTTATAGCATGTTGTTAAGCTTATCCACCTAAAGCTCCTTAGCTTTATCTAACCGTTTCTTCAGACTCAAGAAGATCGTCCAGTTGATTACCTCTGTTATGTCATTGGATTAGGGGTGGTATACCGAAGTAAAGCACAGCTGGATTTCAGTTCAGAGAAAAATACCTTAAAAGCCTGGCAATCAAAATGCTTTCCGTCATCTGTGATGATGGTGTGCGAAATCCCAAACCTTGTTTGTAAAGCCCTAAAACCTAAGTCATTTGAGGAAACCTTTCAATATACGAATACTAATTTTGATGTCGATTTGCATGGACCAATTTATTAAGAATGCGATATTATTGGTAGGCATTATGTTGAAGGCTTTTAAATTAATAATGGTAATTAAAGTACATTTTAGAAAATTATAATAAGAAATTAAAAGTAAATGAAGCATAAAATAATGATAATAATATTAAGGGAAGACCACACATTCTAGAGTCTCTAGAAATTCTTAGATAAAATATTATTGTCACAAATCAAAGGAAGTTATAATAGAAAAAAAGAAGATAAGAGAGAGTAGGGGAACAGGGGAGGTTGAATGGTGCACCAGTGCTGGCTTGATTTTGATGGTGGCAGCAACCCAAGGACATCCCCACCATGATAACCAGACATGTTGCCATTTATTCCCCTTCGATCAGCCACTCTTCTTCACCATCTTGTTATTAAAAAAAAAAAGAAAAAGAAAGAGAGAGAGCTACAAGGCTATTTTTAGAGCGGCGGCATGCACAGCATCAGAGTTTGGCTAATGATGAGGTGATTTTTTTGTTACCCTTCATTTCTCCTCACTCATCGGTGATAACCAGATTGGAGATGGGTGAGGCAGAATAATTCAGCCTCGATTTTGACCAAACGTGGTAGTGTTAGGGCACATGATCATCAGCAATGAGTTATTGGTGCTATAAGCTTCACAATGGCAGTGATCGTGCTCCTCCAGCGAAGCTCCGATGACCATCGATCAGTACAAAGGGTTTGTTATTATTAGGTTAGTTTGGAGCTTGAGAAAAGTTTTGTTTATGTAAGATTTACTTGGAATTCTAGAATTGATGTCGAAAAGATAAATGAAATTGAATGTATGATAAGATAGAGATAAAAAAAATGGTGTCGTTAACTTAAGCAATAGTAAAATTTGTAATTTAATGACTCTAGTTTCTAGTTTAAAAATCCAAATTTTATGATTCAAAGGCTTAAATAAATTTAATACATAACGTAAAAAAATTCAAGGAGACTAGATAGTCTAATTTCACCTTTGAGATAGCTAGTATAAGGCTGCAAATTTGGGTTGTAAATATCTCCAAGTCTGTTATCAATTACAACTAAGATAATTTAGTTGATTCAAAAAAGGGATATCTATATAATTTGAATTGGTTGTTCATGATGAATAATTTGAATTTTTGTTTTGCAAATGTTCTTGTTGCTAACTTAGATACATTAAGCTAAATATTAAGTTTCTCCTATACTTAGGCAAATTATTCAACTAGTATTATTGATAGGCTCTAGACAAATTAAGAAGTTAATTAAGTATGAAATTTTGAAAATATATGTATATATAGAACTTAAAAACCTAACTTGCAACAAATAGTTTAGATTTTGATCTATGAAATTCTTCATTACCAAGTTGGATGTATTAACCCATAGATTTAATTCATTATCTGCATATAGTCACAGGCTAACTAGTACGGTTGCTATACTTTTTACAAAATAAGAGGCTAATTGGGAATATATAGTTATGAATGAAATAATTAACCCTAGGACCTGAAGTACCTTGTATAATAAATGAGAAATATGGAAAATTGATTATCTGTGCTCATTGACTAGTTAGATATACGACAAAAAATTCCAAAGGAAACAAATAAATTTAATTTTAATGAATCATCAAACTAATTAACTAGTTATATTATTTACTTAATTTAGGTTGTCAAGTTTAGTAGAGTGGAATCATTTTAATTATATGAATGTGCTTATATTTTGCTTTTTAACTCTTTTGTTATTTCATGTTATCTCTTTGAAAAGTTGTGACCATAAAAAGGTAATGTATTGCTATACAGTGGTTACAAAATGAACATGCATAACCTATCTTAAATTACTGCTTGATATTGCATAAATTAAAATGGGTTATACACTCAAGACCATAACACATGCATAAGTAAAACTACGTGGTTCTGATTCCCTATAAGGAATATGTACATAGGAAACCAGAGAATTGACTTCTTTAGTCCGAACCAAATTATATTAATGTTACTATGAGTTTTCAGCTTGCATATGGATTAGTGTACACGACATTAGTAAGAGCATGTTAAGCATGCTTGTTAAGATAATATGTTTATGAATTTATGTTTGAAATCTATATTTGCAATTACTAGAAATTATAAAAATCAAAACGGTGTGTTAGGTGGATTTGGATGGTCTGTTGGGTGGATTCGAATGGTGTGATGGGTGGATTCAAATGGTGTGGTGGATTAATAGTGATCTGTAGTATAGTTTAATAAGAATCTATATAAAATTTATGATTGTAGTGCTCGATATTGGTCACTCAATATTAGGTGTAAAAATAGCAATGTCAGATTTCGATCTCTTTTTACACCGGAGGTTGGAGTGTAGTGTCAGGTTTCGACCACTCCAATCCTATTAGGCTTAAAAATCCGCAATCATATATATTTTCCTAATGTATTCATTTGGATTAATGTGGAGATACTTAATTCAAAAATATGCTTTGTTAATTTTACATAATGAATAATTTAATTAGAAAATTTATCTTGATGAGGACATCCCTTAGTGCATTAGTATAACTAGAAGTACTTGTTTCACTTTTAAAGCATCGCATTTTGAGTAAGTTTATGTTATGCTGGTTATTCTGAGAAAATATTTAGCTTTAGATTTGGTACATGGTTAAGTATTTAAAATACATCTTATTATGTGATTCTAATTATTACGCAAGCTTGGAAATTTACATTATGGATACAACCTTGTGGGACTAATTGTCTTTATATATATATATATATATATATATATATATATATATATATATATATATATATATATATATATATATATATATATATATATATATATATATATATATATATAAAGTAAAATTTGTAAAACATTCTAATTAAGCTTTTAGGTTTGATGATTTAAGTAATAAATTTATGTCAATTTATTTTGCATACAGATCATAGATTAAGTTGTGACATCCTAATCCAGCTCGTTTATTAGATTGGGTATAGGATGTTACATTTAGTGGTATCAGAGCTTGGTTTAGGCATTTTTGGGCATAAAACAATAGAATCTAGTTAAGATGGAAGTACTGGCACTCTGTTTACCTGTCAGTAATTTCTGATATTGAGGGCACTGATTTAAACATTTCAGTATGGGGATGGGCAACATACATTGCCATTATATGAGATGTACATTTGCATAACATTACATTCATAACAAAACATTTTGCATATGTTGCATTAGCATCATCTAGTCATTCATGATAGCATAAAAATTTTGTACATACACCCCAATTGAAAGAAAATGGACAAGTTATTAGATGAGTATATTGACGTGAGAATAGATGGAATGTTCATGAAAGAATAATGTGAATTAGAACTAGTCAGGTTGAGTAGACACTAAGAAATGTTGGTGGAAAATGCAAGTGTACATACCAAAATAAACACCGAAAGAGATGTGAGTTAGAAGTAGAGCTGATAAGTATAAATCGCTCGGTAACTCATTATAAGTTGGCAGTGTTGCCTACCATATATCAGTTTGAAGGACTTATTCCCTGAAGGCATCAATCTTCTCTCTATTTTCTTTGAAATTGGTGGTTTAGAAATTGTTCTATATAGGCCTGGGATCCATTTGAAGGATGTAGTGCCGATTAAGATCTCAAAAGTAAATACGAGCATTTTAAGGTACTGGTGGAAGTAAACCAACTAGATAGGGAATTCGATTGACATTGCACTTGTGCTACAACTAAATGTCGATATATTAGAGTAACTAATGTACTCTTTTGGCTAATTTGATCTTGTTATTGGCAAAAATTTGTGTAATAATCTAACTGGTAGAAACAGACACTACCGTGATGGTCTAGAGGGATATACTCATGCTTTAGGTTTTCAACTCGATGAATTTCGAGAAAAAAATTTTCTTAAGGAGGGGAGAACTATAATGCCCCAAAACTTGAGTTGTTTGAGGAAACCTTTCAATATGCGAATAGTAGTTTTGATGCCGGTTTGCATGGACCAATTTATTGAGAATGCGATATTATTGGTAGGCATTATGTTGAAGGCTTTTAAATTAATAATGGTAATTAAAGTACATATTAAGAAATTATAATAAGAAGTTAAAAGTAAATGAAAGTATAAAATAATAATAATAATAATAATAATAATAATAATAATAATATTAATATTAATATTAAGGGAAGACCACAAATTTCTAGAGTCTCTAGAAATTCCTATATAAAATATTATGGTCACAAATTTACAAAGGAAGTAATACTAAAAAAAAAGAAGACAAGAGAGAGCAGAGGAACAGGGGAGGTTGAACGGCACACTAACGCTTGCTTGATTTCGACTGTGGTGTCCCCATTGTGATAACCAACCATGTGATCATTTATTCCCATCTGATTAGCCGCTCTTCTTCGCCATCTTGTTCATAAAAAAAAAGAAAGAGAGAGAGAGAGAGCTACAAGGCTATTTTCTGACCATATCCGATGTTGGACGGCAACACGAACAACACTAGAGTTTGGCTGATGGCGAGATAATTCTTTTGTTACCTTTCGTTTCTCCTCACTCTTCGATGATAACCAAATTGGAGATAGGTAAGGAAAAACAATTCAGCCTCAATTTCGACCAAATATGACAGCGTATTTGTTTTTATTTTATATTTTATATTTTATATTATTTATTTATTTATTTAGCCGTGGAACCTTTTCAGCCTATCGATTTTAACCCGCACTTTGAATTTATTCCCATCACTATCTGTGAGGACAATAGCTCCTTTGAAAAGCAGTTTCTTCAAGACAAAAGGACCTTCCTAATTTGGTCCAAACTGTCCTCTATAGTCAGATAAACCTAATCTCATTTGCTTGAATACCAAATCCCCTTCTTTTAAGTGATGGCCTTTTAATTTCCTTCCAAAGAACCGTGCTAACCTTTTCTGATATAATTGATTATGGTAATAGACCCCCATTCAGTTCTCACCTAATAGGTTCAGCTGTGCCATTCTATGCTCTACCCATTCCATCTTTGGCATCTTAGACTTGAACACTACCTTTAACGACTGTAATTTAATTTTTATTGGTAGCCTTACCTCTAAGCCTTATACAAAAGAAAAGGGAGTAGTCCCTATAGAAGTTCTAATAGTAGTTCTATATCCCCAAAGTGCGAAAAGTAACTTTTCAGCCCAATCCTTGTATGTCTGCACCGTTTTGAATAGGATCTCCTTTAAATTCTTATTGGCAGCTTCCACTGCCCCGTTCACCTAAGGATGGTAAGGTGGTGACTTGTGATGATGGATTCTATATTTTTGCAGCATATATTTGGTTTTTTCTTGAAACTGAATCCTATTATCCGATACCATGTGATGAGGCACCCTATACCTGCTGACTAAATTCCTTTAGATAAATCAAGCCATTTCTTTTGCCCTTTAATCTCTTGAATGATTCAACTTTCACCCATTTGGTAAAATAATTGATGGCGACTACAATGTATTTATGACTATTAAAAGCTGTCGAGAAGATTTCCATGATAATGTCCATCCCCAAGCTAAAAAGGGCTAAGGTAAGGATAGGTTGCATAATTCTGACATAGGTAAATGACTCAAGTCGAAGTACTATTGGCATTGATGGCTCATCTTCACATATTTGGAACAACCAACATCCATGGTTAGCTTGAAGAATCCTTGCCATATGATTTTCCTGGCTAAGGTTAATCCATTCTTGTGAGCACCGCATACCCCTACATGAGTTTCCTTCATGACTATCTTCGCCTTCCTTTCGTCTAAGTACCCTAACAAGATGTCATCGGCTTGCCTCTTGTACAAGATTCCATCTACACTAATGAATTGTCTAGACAACTTTCGAATTATCTTTTGATCCTTTCACGTCCATTCTAGCCTAAGTCTTTAGAGCTTTTTTTTTACTAGTTTACTATTTGAATATGTTGGAATGGCATGTTTTGCAACATATCTATCAATCCCAGGCATGTTTTCATAGGTCCAGGCAATTACTTTTTCATATTTTTTCAATATCCTCTCAAATTTTATTCTCTCTTCAGAAATTATGTCGGATGCAATCAAGATCTCCTTATGATCATCTTAGGTCCCAAGATTAAATGGGGTTATTTTTGTTAAATTAATATAAAATATAAATGTATCATGATTATGATTATGCATGATGCAATCAAATGAAACATCACCAAAATAAGCAAAGTTATTCATCTTATTAACTAGAGAAGTAAAAAGTACATCATCACAAAATAATTCAGGAATATAAATTACATTGCAAAAGAATCATCCTTCGGGTTAGAGATGGTTGATGCAACATTGAAAGTCTCTCCCTCTTTTGATGGCATATCCTCTCTATCACCATAGCCTTATATCCAATCTTTTTCTTTCCCTTAGCCCTAATGGTTAATGACTCTGGTATCAGGACCTTCTTAGAATAGCCTAGATCTAAATCAACAAGCTTAGCCATTACTTCTTCATCCTAAAATTCCAATATAGGCTTAATGAACCCAGATGACTAGTCAAAGACATCATCAAAAATTTTGAATCCAAGGATAATCTTTCCTTATACCATTATAGGCTCGGCTTCCTCGCAATACTTGCATTCTTCAGATGTTGGAATAAAACTTTTTGAGATATGAGGAATTTTCCCTAACTGCACATCAGATTTTTTCCTAGCACTAATGTCACAGTAACCTAAGCTCTTATTATTTTTCTAGCCCATTGGAGAAACAAGTGCAGAGACCTCCTAAGAACACTTTCCCAATTTGGCATCTGGTAGATAATTCATTTTTTTAATCATGTTAATAGCCTAAAGACTCACAAAATCTGTTTTTTCTTCCCTAACACCAATCCTGGCTACATGAAACCCATTAAACGGTTGATTAGCTATACTTAGAGTGGAAATAGAATTTTTCCTTGCTGCTTTGATAGTAACCATACCACCTTCATGAAGGATCCAAACCATTTGATGCAAGGTGGAAGGAACCCCACCTAGCTTGTGGAACCAAGGTTGCCCTAATAATAGGGAGAAGTTAAAGGATATTTGTAGCACTGCAAACTCTACCTTAGACTCAACAGACCCTATCTTCACTACTGCCTAAAAAGTGTCGGGAGCCTATCTTTTGGAGTTATTATAAATCGTTATAGTAAGTCAAGATTTAGTGAGCATGGTCTCGTTGATACTATAAACGGCCATTGCCGTGAAAGGGCACACATTAATAGAAGAACCATTATCCACCATTACACATATAACCCTAATGTATAAAAGGCGATTATGCTCATATTCTTTCAAAGGTAGGTCCGCATTAGTGAATACAATCCTTTTCTCGAAATCGTCTTTCACCATTTCTAACAACTCGAAGGGAGATATGGTGGTAGCAACTATTGAATCACACAAAGCTTTTACTTAGGTGCTCGACTGTAAATGCTCAGTTAGTGATGGAAAATCTAATATGCATGCCTAGTCAAAGTGATGCCTTAAAAACCATGCAAATTGGATTAAACCTAGTTGTCAAAACTCAAAACTTGCTTAGAAATGAAATTTTAGTCTATATACCATCAACTACAAGATAAGCAATTTAGATCCCATCTTATTGATGAAGGTAAGGAATCTTAGATTAGTCAGGTCCTTCTACTGTAGCAAGCCTTCGATCACATATTCAGCCAGTGGTTTATTTTTTGCACTGGCCCTATCCCTATAATGGTTGGCCAAAATCTAGCTTAGAAGGGTGCTAAGATAAGATCCATGTAACTTATACCTAGAAAGATAAGGTGCAGAAGAAAAAGATTTTGACCAAAATTCAAATAGTGTAGGATTTTGCATGAAAATATCCAGAGGAAGAAATGGAATGACAGGTACCAATAGATTGAGGAGTCGAACTTGTATTGCTAGGCTTGAAGTATTGTGGGGTCGAGCCTCTACTATTAGTGATTTTTGATTTATCGAAGAAGCCATTGGCTGTAAAACCTCACCTCTAAAGACAAAAGGTAGTTTTTTAATTTGCTGATCATCTATTACAATGAATAGTATAGCTCCTTGAAGTGTTTAGCCATTTTTTCTTCATTTTTAATTGGGTTGATGCATAAAATTTTTTCAATTTTAATAATAGGAGGGATATGAAGCTCATTGGGTTCCCTACATCTCTAAAGGGTTTTAAGGATAAATACTTGTTGGTCGGGGTAAAAAGGGGGCTTTAAAGTTAGTTTAGCCCAAATGGACTAACATATCAATGTAGAAGATCTGGCTTTGGTAAACATGCCTTCAGGAAAGACATAGAGAGTTTACTCTCTATGGTATATATATTAAAATGAGGGACCAATGGACTTTGATTTATTATTAAGTACATTGCCTGATCCTTTTAAAAGAGAGGAAAAAGGGAGATAGGATGAGTTCGATCTGCATCTTTTATCTCTCTCATCTTCTTCAGCATATGCCTTCACTTCATTTTATTTTATTTTCCTTTATTGGATTGGATCCTGAATTAGATCTGATTTTTCAATCTAATGTTCCTCATTATTCTTACTTATTTTATCTTGTAAGAGAAATGGCTAATGAAAAGATCGAGAGAAGGGTGGCAAAGGTGATTGCTAGAAAGGCCACCGAACTAAATAAGAAGAATGAGGTAAGAGTTATTCTATAAAGGAGAGATACTATTGAAATTGTAGAATAAAGCAAAAGAAAATGCCAGAATAAATTCAGAAATATGGAAAGAAACTAGTGAGAAAAAAGGGAAATGTCTATTTATAAACAATGTGTCGATTTTGAAATTCAAATAATGCCCTGTAAAAAAAGTACTGTATGGCTAAACTATTATGTCACGATGCGCTAATCGAAGTGGCATTAGACGTGAAAAGACACATTATCGTTTAAAGTGTTGCTATTTTCAAGTTACTCAGAATATGAAAAGGCAATTACGAATTCCCAGTATTTTCTACTCGAGACCTATCCTCTGATCTGCAAAATTGATCGAAATGTAAAGGGGGAGACAAATGATAATATCACATATTATCCCTTAGGCCCGGCCTAAGAGCTGTAAACCCAATTAAAGGCCTAAAGTCAGGAAGGCTTGGTTGGTACCAATGGTAATTGATTCATTAACACGATTGGGATGAAGCCGATCAAACACAATATCAATCAAGCCTGTCACATCAACAAACCATACTCTGCAAGCCATCACATCAGATACCGTAACTTTGCATACTATGTAGATATGGCACTCATTGTCTATAACCATATAGATACTATAAATACTAAAAATCTCTAGAATCAATGTAACACTTTTTACTATCTAATTCCTCTCTTCTTGTCTCCATTTCATTATTGATTTAGTTTTCGGAGTGCTAATCCCTTGCCAATCAAGGGAAGTATTTGTTTGTGCTACAAATCTAGCTAGCGTTTGCCAATCGACGCTCAGACTTCCAACTTTGCCTTCCACCTAATTTAGCCTTTGACATCCTTGAAAATATTAAATATAATATACCGTAATATACCGAATGAAGTTGAAAATTGGAACAATTTAGTTATATATATATATATATATATATATATATATATATATATATATATATATATATATATATATATATATATATATATATATATATATATATATATATATCTACTATTATACTAACGGCCAAATATATACTTTAGTATATCTTGGTTTGCCAATTGGTACATCAAATGAAAGATTTGAAAATTTATACCCTTTGCTTTGGTATATCTATGTATATCGATGTATAATATTGGTATATCAAATTGCATTGTTACAATTTTTAACTTGAATTTGGTATCCTAAGGTATAGTATATGGTATACTTATTTTGGTCTTGAAATTGCTGGCTTACATTTCAATACACGCACGTAAATGAAGGTATACCAAGCGATAAATTTATTTTTTTCTTAGTTTCTTGCGTACCAAATAGAAAAAAGAAAGAAAGAGAGGACAAATTATTAGGCTAAAAAGAGATCAATAAGAAAATTAAGGTTCTAACTGAAATGTTAATACATTAATTTCTCTCAAATACATGAAATATGTGATGATATATCATGGTTTGTGATACCATAGATTAGGGTCAATTTCACCCATGGTCACTGAACTTAGGCCATATTACCCAAAAGTAACTGACTTATTTTTTCTAACATAAATGTCACTGAACTTAGTACCTTTTTTCATAAAAGTCATGTTCACCGGTTTCCGGCGACGATCTTGGCCGGAATGCTGACGTGGCATGCCACGTCAGCAGTCCTTTGCCGGAATGATGACGTGGCACGCCACGTCATCCGCCACGTCAGCAACCCTTGCCGAAATGATGACGTGGCACGCCACGTCATCCGCCACGTCACGTGAAGATGCCACGTCAGCCGCCATGTCACCTGTTGAAATAAACAAATGAGAAAATGACACATGTCAACCCATTTGCCTTAACCAAATCCAAATTGGGTCATCCATCCAAATTGGGTCTTGCTAAGGTAATGGGCCTCCAACCTTATAAACCCATGCCACTCCCTTTCTCTTTCCAATGTGGGATATGGGAAGTTTGAGAACATGATATTTTCATGGTTTTTCTAGCTTTTTTAACCATTGAATCCATCACATTTTCATAATTTTTTTTGCTTTAACCATTTCTAATTCTTTCATGGGATGTGTATGTGATGGTTAAAGCCAAAAAAATTATAAAAATGTGATGGATTCAATGGTTAAGAAAGCAAGAAAAACCATGAAAAAATAAAGTTTGAGAAGATTATTCTTTTTTCATGGTTTTTCTTACTTTTTTAACCATTGAATCCATTACATTTTCATGGTTTTTTTGGCTTTAACCATCACATACACATCCCATGAAAGAATTAGAAATGGTTAAAGCAAAAAAACCATGAAAATGTGATGGATTCAATAGTTAAAAAAGCTAGAAAAACCATGAAAATATCATGTTCTCAAACTTCCCATATCCCACATTGGAAAGAGAAAGGGAGTGGCATGGGTTTATAAGGTTGGAGGCCCATTACCTTAGCAAGACCCAATTTGGATGGATGACCCAATTTGGATTTGGTTAAGGCAAATGGGTTGACATGTGTCATTTTCTCATTTGTTTATTTTAACAGGTGACATGGCGGCTGACGTGGCATCTTCACGTGACGTGGCGGATGACGTGGTGTGCCACGTCATCATTTCGGCAAGGGTTGCTGACGTGGCGGATGACGTGGCGTGCCACGTCATCATTCCGGCAAAGGACTGCTGACGTGGCATGCCACGTCAGCATTCCGGCCAAGATCGTCGCCGAAAACCGGTGAACATGACTTTTATGAAAAAAGGTACTAAGTTCAGTGACATTTATGTTAGAAAAAATAAGTCAGTTACTTTTGGGTAATATGGCCTAAGTTCAGTGACCATGGGTGAAATTGACCCCATAGATTATACCGAAACCAAATAGAACCATATGAGAGAGAAAAAAAAAACAAATTCAAAAAAATCAAACAAAAGGAGACTAAGCATTTATGTAGATCTGAGTAATGGAGAGTAATTAAAGGAGAGCAACTCAAACTTAATTCTCCTTTTCCTAGTTTGCTATTGCAAAGTACAGAGTAAATGGGAGTATATGGAGGGAAATTGATTTTCTCAATTTACTCGGAGATAAATCAGAGTAACTGGAGGGAAAATTGGTAAAAACGTATGAAATGTCAATATTGTCCCTACTGTCGCCATCAATCGCTAGCATTCTCCGCTGGTCACCACTATTATTGTTATCTTCTTTGGTTCCAGATGTGTCTTCTTCCTTCCCTCTCTTTTCTGCTTCTCCTTTCTTTACTATGTGTCCATTTTCAATAATCCAAACAAAGGAAAGTAAACAGAAGTGGATTGAATTTATATTACTCCCATTTAATTCATTGGAGTCAATTCAATTCGCATAAAAAAAGGCTAAGGAAGATTTCGAGCAGCAGCGAGAATGGTCAGAAACAGATATGATCGTCGTTGGCATTAAAAACTTTCAAAGACAGCAAGGAAGAAGAAAGAAGGTTAAGATCAACGGCAACAATAGGCAAAATGCATGTGATCGGCAAGGGCAAGGATGAAGAAATCTTTCTTATCAGCGTCAATGGGCTCGAATTAAAGAACAATCTAACCAACTGCATGAAGAAAGTGAGGATTTTGACAAACTGTGAAATTGATTTTTGGGAAATAATATTGCGGGATTTGTAGCATCTCAATTGTGAAATTTTTATAGAATTAAACTAGATTTTTAACATATTATGATTATTTGAATTTTCGCTTTTAGTGTAAAGATATTAATAAGTCAGATTTGTAAGTGACGGTAAAATTTGCTCTATTAAAAAGCGATATTTTTAAAAATATAAACTGAAAAAATTTATATTTAAAATTGAAAAAAGAAAATTGTATTTTTAAAAGGGAAGAAAAAGTGATATTAGATGTGATTTCTTCTTATATAATTGTGTAATTGGTGAATAAATATAAACGTTTTACAAAAAGGAAAGGCTAAAACACATGACGGCCAAGATAAATTTTAAATAGTAGTTGTTAAGATGATATTCTTGGAGGATATATGTGGCTAAACTATTTTCTACTTGAGCATTAAGAATCATCTTTGGCTAAAAGCCGCATTGTAAACCTCATAGAGCAAGAATTTGCCGACTAATTATAAAAAAAAAGTACATTATGGCTACAAGGTAAAGGGCAGCATTCAAATAGTCAAACCATAGAGCTTCTATAACACTACAAGAAATTCTTGAAATAGCAACGGAAAAATAGCAACGGAATTGTTTCCGTTGGTAATTTAGCAACGGAAATCTTATTCCGTTGCTATTTAGCAACGGATTCTACTTTCCGTTGCTAAAATTGGTTGATTTTTATAAAATTAGCAACCGAAAAAATTTTGGTTAGTTCCGTTGCTAAAAGTGGAGGGAATTTATGGCGCCATTATTTAGCAACGCAAATTAGCAACGGAATTTGAATTCCGTTGCTAATTAAGGAGGCAAATTATGGCGGAAAAAATTTGGGAGGAAAAATAGCAACGGAATTAATTTCCGTTGCTAATTTAGCAACCGAATAAATTTTCCGTTGCTAATTAGCAACGGAATACATATTCGGTTGCTAAATTAGCAACGGAATAACCATTCGGTTGCTACATTAGCAACGGTATTTGAATTCCGTTGCTAATTAAGGAGGAAAAAAAAATTTGGGAGGGAAAATAGCAACGGAATTAATTTCCGTTGCTAATTTAGCAACTGAATAAATTTTCCGTTGCTAATTAGCAACGGAATACACATTCGGTTGCTAAATTAGCAACGGTATTTGAATTCCGTTGCTAATTAAGGAGGCAAATTATGGCGGAAAAAATTTGGGAGGGAAAATAGCAACGGAATTAATTTCGGTTGCTAATTTAGCAACGGAATACGCATTCGGTTGCTAAATTAGCAACGGAATTAAATTCCGTTGCTATTTCACTATCAACCAAAAATAGCAACCGAAATTAATTCGGTTGCAAGATTAGCAACGGAATTTAATTCCGTTGCTAAATTAATGCGGCAAAAATTGAGGGATAAAATTTAGGACTGAAAATAGCAACGGTACTTTGTTCCGTTGCTAAATTAGCAACGGAATTAAATTCCGTTGCTAAATAGCAACCGAAATTAATTCGGTTGCAAAAATAGCAACGGAATTTATATTCCGTTGCTAAATTAATGAGGCAAAAATTGAGGGATAAAATTTAGGATTGAAAATAGCAACGGTACTTTGTCCGTTGCTAAATAGCAACTGAAATTAATTCGGTTGCAAAAATAGCAACGGAATTTACATTCCGTTGCTAAATTAATGCGGCAAAAATTGAGGGATAAAATTTAGGACTGAAAATAGCAACGAAACTTTTCTCCGTTGCTAAATTCGCAACGGAATTAAATTCCGTTGCTATTTCAGTATCAACGAAAAATAGCAACCGAAATTAATTCGGTTGCAAAAATAGCGACCGAAATTTAGTCGGTTGCAAAAATAGCAATGGAATTAAATTCCGTTGCTAAATTATGGACATTTAAGTAATTTTACCTTTGTTAGAAGTATAAATTGTGAAAACCCTAGGTGGTGCGAAATCGAGTGCTTTCTTATTCTCTCCCTCGCTTGCTCGTTTCATCTTTCTCGAGTTTATTCCTGCAAATCTTTAACCTGGATCTCGATTTTTCTATGTCTTCATCGTCGGTTATGCTTCTGCAACTCCATAGAGATCTCATAAACCCTAGATCTCTTTGTATTCGCCTTTACTTGGCTTTGATTTAGGCTTTTTATTTTTGAATCTCCGTCAACGACCTTCCTCCCCTCAGCCACAGCCATCTCAGCGTATTATCAGGTAATCTTCCGATCTCTTTATTTGATTCTGAAATTTGTATAATGTTTGAGTTGGTGGGCGTGTGTGATTCACGCTCCTTTAGTAAGGGAATTTGGGTAGAATTTTCTAGGTTTCGAGGAAAATGGGTTAGATCTATTATTTAATTAGATGAAAGTTCAAATCAGTTCTCTTCTTTATTTAATTACTCTTTCTGAAAAAAAAGAGTAGGCGGAGACTGTATTTTCTTGTTTTTGTGACAACAATTCTAGCTATCTGAGTTTCTGAAAATTTTCTTCTAAACTTACAGATTACATTACCATACGATACACAACAATTATCTAGGGTTACAAGGGACACTGCAGCAATTTATTTGGCATGTGGTGTTGACACTTCCAAGGTTCTGCACAATGGTTGCTTGATGCTAATGCATCTTAGAATTATGTTTTGATTTGGGATTGATGACCGTTTTGTCTGTGCCCTGCCCTGTTGATGAAGTTTATTTCAATTTGGATTTCACTAAGGTATTCTTTTCGAATTGGTCCCTTTTCTAACGTGCTGATTGTTTTGATTGCTTGGTGGTACAAAATTGCAGTGGCGCCATAAGTTTGATCATCAGTATTATAAACATGTTGAAGATATTAACATTGAGTGCAAAATGAATAAAAAATAAAGATCAGTCTGCATTACTTTCATTTGCCCCCTTAGGTCACTCTAAGTCTAATTTCTTTATCCTTAACTTATATATATATATATATATATATATATATATATATATATATATATATATATATATATATCCTTAACAATTAATTTTTTCTAATAACAGTAGTAATAACTATAGTGCAATTGTGTAATATATGTAATGAGTTATTGTCCCATATTGTGCCTTGGATATATATTTAGATATTTATCTTTTAGACTAGGATTATGTTTTAGTGCTATTGAAGTTTGCCAATCATGTTATTTCTATTGTAAGGGGCTGATTTTGTTTTATTCCCTGAGGCCTGCTATTGTCTTAGGGCTACTATTTTTGTCTTCTTTTGTTTTTATGATTTCCTACCTTTGTTGATGCAATTTGATAAAAAAAATTATTGCAATATTAAAATATAATCATTAACTGTAACTAGGAATTGAAAATAGAAGAACCTATGCGGAACTAAACCACCACCACTTCTTCTAAAAGTAATTTCAATATCGGACATAATAAAAATTTGATAAATCTAACATTTTATAACAAGCTGGCATATGCAGTTAGTGAAAAAATAAACAACTTTATCATGATGACAACTCAAAGCTCCTACTTCCTACTTTCAATTAAAATATTAAAATATAAAGCATCTGCAATAGTGAAAAAATAAACAACTTAAGCAAGTCAAATTCAAACAAACAAACAGCCGAAAAAATTTTAGAAATTTGACTTCAATTTAGTAAGTGCTCTATTAACTTTACTTTTTTTTTAATTTGAAAGAATAATGCTTGAATTTGATGAGATTAAAGGCATGAATTAAGAGATTGAAGGTGAATCTGCTACTTCATGTTCATTTTCTAGTATCTTTGATTTTCACTTTATACTATTTAGAATTAATTATTAGGATTCCAATGATTATATGTAGATAATAATGCATTTAAGCATCTTTAAATTCCAAGATGACTAAGGCATGCTACATTACTTAGTATTGATCATCCTTTTTTGCTACTAATTGTCTATATGTCTTACAAGTATGATGTTATTTAGTTTCTAGTTTATGATTAGCATAAGAGATAAGTGTGCTTTTGTGATGATACATAGAAGTGGATCATCTATTTTTTTTTTAAACCATTTGCTGGCCCCAAGAAGTTTCATCCAATGGCATGTATATATTGCTACTTGCTAGCTGCTGCCAGGAACCAAGATTTGGCCACACCTTGAATTTAATCATAATAATCATTCATAGAAAAGAATTTATAAATTTAGGATTCAAATAATGTTTTTTGCTTTTTAAAAATTAAAATGTCTCAAGCCACCGAGTTTGATATGGTGACCACCAAGAAATGGTCATGTGAAGTCAGGACTTCAGTTCTTTATCAATTTTTGACTTCTTACTCTTGTAGTTACCAGCTACCATTGTAACAGGTATGAAATATCCTGGACAGATGTTTGCTGTATTGCTTTTAAGGTGGAATAACTTTTCCTTCAAGGAGGCTAGCTGATTCTATTGTATATACCATACGATTCAGGTATATTATATTCTAATCATTTTGTCAATTCTTATTTTTTTTTGAAATAGAAGGTCGAGCCTTTACTTGAGATAATATGGTCTTCTGTGTTGTTTTATCTTCTTATATTGCTCTCGTCTAACTTGCTTAGCTTTGCTGTCTGTTTTTTCTTTCTCCAGCTAACTATTTTGACAAAGGCTGATAGTTGTCTTCATTTCTGATCTGTCCTTGTGCTCTTCGTGGGTTGTTGCTATTTGGGGGGTCTCTCTGCTGTCAGGTTTTGAGTTATTTTACTTTGACAGTTTTATCACTGTTGTATCAAGGTATATAGGCTGAAACGATTCGACCTGCGGGCTACTGGTTTCCAAAGGATAACTCGGTTATCATGGTTGAGTGCCACGTACCTTGATGCAAGTTAATTTTATGTCATGATGCTTTTTTCATGGTAATTCTGAATTGTTTTGTTCCTATGTTAAGAGTAGGATCCAAATATATAATTGCATATTTGGGTTTGCTGAAAATCCATTATAAAATAACATAAAATACTTCTTTTGTGTCACTGTTGTATCAAGGTATATAGGCTGAAACGATTCGACCTGCGGGCTACTGGTTTCCAAAGGATAACTCGGTTATCATGGTTGAGTGCCACGTACCTTGATGCAAGTTAATTTTATGTCATGATTTTTTTTTCATGGTAATTCTGAATTGCAAACATTGATAAAACTTTCCTATTTATTTAACCAATAAATCTAATTATGAAATTACCTTATTTGAATAACAGTTACGCAAACATGAGTAATGTTGATAGATCTTGGATGTATAGGCGATTAATGCCAGATGGTCTCATTAATATTGAGTTTGCCGAGGGAGTTCAATCATTCATTGAATATGCAAGTTTGCAGCCTGCATATATGGATGGTCCAAAAATCAGATGTCCATGTAAAAAGTGCAAACATATTTGTTTCCTCCCTACTGAAGAAGTGCATCTACATTTGTTAAAAAAAGGGTTTGTTCCAAATTATTTTCAATGGACACGGCATGGGGAGCCAATAATTTGTAGCACCTCAAGGGGTAATCAAGCATCGTCAGCAGTAAATATAGATGGATTTGCAGGGGGAGCTGGTATTCGACCAAATGATGTGGATGTAAATGAAAATATTTACGCACAAATGGTTTATGATGCAGCTGGTTATTCCTTTGAAGAAAATATGCAGAATAGTGAAGAGGAACCAAACCCATTTGCAAAAAGATTTTTTGACTTGCTAGAGTCAGCTGACCAAGAATTATGGCCAAACTGTGAAAAAATGACTCAACTATCTGCCATTGCCCGAATATTGAACATAAAGTCTGAAGGTCATATTTCTGAACAAAGTTTAGATAAAATTCTTACCTGGTACAATGATTCATTGCCTCCGGATCATAAAATGGTTGAGAATTTTTATGAAGTAAAGAAGCTTATTCGGGGTCTTGGTTTGCCCGTTGAACAAATAGATTGTTGCAGATTGGGATGTATGTTGTTTTGGGGAGAAGATGTGGAATTAGAAGAGTGCAAATACTGTAGTCAACCTAGGTTCAAACCAAGAATGCGTACTAGAAAACAAAAACTAGTTCCTTGGAAGCGGATGTATTATTTTCCGTTAACTCCAAGACTTCAAAGACTGTATGCCTCTGATATTACTGCAGCCCACATGAGATGGCATAATGAACATGAACAGAATCATGAAAGTATGACCCATCCATTGGATGGGCTCGCATGGAAACATTTCAATGACACACATACTGAGTTTGCAGCAGAAAGTCGAAATGTCAGGTTGGGATTATCTACAGATGGCTTTCAACCTTTTGGTCAGTCGGGCCAACAATATTCATCATGGCCAATCATAATTACTCCATATAATTTACCGCCATGGATGTGTATGGACAAGGCATACATGTTCTTGACGGTCATTGTACCAGGGCCTAAAAATCCAAAGCATAAAATTGATGTGTTTTTGCAACCATTGATAGCTGAATTGAATCATCTTTGGGAATTCGGGGTTGAAACATATGATGTGTCTCTTAAACAAAATTTTAAGATGAAAGCAGCTTTGATGTGGACTATTAGTGATTTTCCTGCATATGCTATGTTGTCTGGATGGAGCACAGCAGGAAAATTGGCTTGCCCTTATTGTGGCAATGATTCTGATGCATTTCATCTTCCTAACGGGGGTAAAACATCATGGTTTGACAATCATAGAAAATTTCTTCCTCTAGATCATCCATTCAGACGCAATAAACAAAAATTCATTAAGAACAGGATTGTACAAACACCTCCTCCCCTTAATAAATCTGGTGATGATATATTGCGGGAGATTGATCAGTTAGGATTACTAAAAGTTACAGAACTTGAAAGTGAAGAGGTTAATAGTAACATAAGTCAAAACTTCGGTTGGAGAAAACGGAGTATATTTTGGGATTTGCCATATTGGAGAACTAATTTGATACGACATAATCTAGATGTTATGCATATTGAAAAAAATATTTTTGATAATCTTTTCAACACAATCATGAACATCGAAGGGAGGACCAAGGATAATGCAAAATCAAGAGCCGATTTGAAAATTTTCTGTAGAAGAAGCGAGTTAGATAAAGATCCAAATATAGAAAAATATCCAAAAGCATGTTACACTTTGGATAAAAAACAAAAGCAAACTTTGTGTGAATGGATGAGAAGCCTAAAGTTTCCAGATGGATATGTTTCAAATTTGGCAAGGTGTGTTGATATGAGAAAGTACAAATTATTTGGAATGAAAAGTCATGATTGTCATATATTTATGCAGAGGCTCATTCCAATTGCATTTCGGGAGCTCTTACCGAATAATGTTTGGGAAGCTATAACGGAATTAAGTTTGTTTTTGAAAACCTTAACAGCTTCTGAATTACAGTTGTATGATATGGAAAGATTAGAAAGGGACATTCCGGTTATCTTGTGCAAATTAGAGACTATTTTTCCACCAAGTTTCTTTGATTGTATGGAGCATCTACCTGTACATTTAGTACACGAGGCAAAACTTGCTGGTCCAGTTCAATATCGATGGATGTATCCATTCGAGAGGTAATTTTACTTTTATATCAAAACTTGCTAAAACTTTTATAGTTCTACACCAAATTAGTTAATATAATTACCTTAATTATAATGTAGGAATTTGCATCACTTGAAGAAAAATGTTAAAAATAAGGCTAGAGTTGAAGGCTCTATATGCAATGCGTATTTAGTGGAGGAAATAAGTACATTTTGTTCACATTATTTTGAGCCTCATGTGATCACTCGAGAAAGAAAAGTTCCTCGTAATGACGATGGGGGTGAGCGGATTGGTGATGATAACTTATCTATTTTCAAATATCCTGGCCGAACACATGGACACTCAACAAGAAGAATGTTAACAGACAAAGAAATGGAGGCTGCACATGGTTACATTTTATTAAATTGCCAAGAAATTCGACCTTTTGTGCAGTAAGTTTATGTTATAGTTGAAATTGGCTAAATTATTTTTCAAGATGATTGGAGTTTATAGCTAAGACTAACATATAATGTTTTTAGTGAATACGAGGGGTTGTTAAGCGAGCTAATGCCAGGAAACTCACAACATGACATTAATAAAGAAGTGGATAAAAACTTTCCACGTTGGTTTGCAAATTATGTAAGTCTGTAGAGTGCAATAAAATTGAATGCTTGTTGCAATTACTGTAAAACTTACAAAATATTATATGTATTGATTAAATTTTTTTTATGTAGGCTTTTGAAAACAGAATAGAAAACAAGCTCATATGTGATCTTGCTAAAGGGCCATTGCGAACTGTTAAATCATATCCTGTCTATTTCGTTAATGGATATAAATTTCATATAGAAAAGCATGGACATAGCATGGCAACAGTAAACAGTGGGGTTTGCATACAAGGGGAACTGATAGATTATTTTGGCAAAATTATTGAGATACTTGAAATAGAATATCCTGTATTGCCGATAAAACGGTGTATACTTTTTAAGTGTGAGTGGTTTGATCCAACTCCTAACGTCGGAACAAAAGTACATAGCCGATATAATCTCACTGAAATCAATCAACGGAGAAGATTTAAGCAATTTGAACCATTTGTGTTAGCAATGCAAGCGATCCAGGTGTATTATGTCCCTTATCCCAGCTTAAGAAGGGATAAGTCTGATTGGTTAGCCGTTTGCAAAGTTAAACCAAGAGGGGTATTTGATGGACAAGCAAAGGGAGAAAGCAAGACAAAAGAAAGTGAAGCATTTCAGGAAGAAGAACCGGATGTACATGAAATAAATGCATGTTTCGATAATGAAATTTTAAATCATCCAAGTAATGAATTTGTGGAAATTTTATCTGGAGATGATGAGGAATCCATAGATGGACAGAATTCTGAAGATGAGTCTGACTTTAATTCTGAATATTCAGAAACAGAGGATGATTTTGATGTGCAATTAAGTGATGATAGCGATTAAATTGTGTACTAATGTTTTATTATTATTGTGCAATTAAATTTTATTATCTCAAAAAAAATGTTTTATTATTGCAATGATGTACTACTGTTACATATTCTTTAATATAATTATATAATTTTCTTTGAAAAAGTGTATTCAATATCTTTGAAGTTCAGGTTTAAAATATGCCACCCAAAAGAAGATTGTCATTGCTACCGCCAAGATTCAGACTAACATCTAATGGAGACAACATTGGACAAGTCCACCCTAACCAGTAATATGAGGCATCACCTTCACCAACAAACCGCGATGACTCTCCTAATCAACCAAGTGATTCAGCATCCAACAACCCAAATATATCTGCTGACCATGTAAATGCATCTATTCCGATCCCAAACCCTGAATCTATGCCTACACAAGTACCAGGTTCCGATATTGAGGATGAAGGACTCCAGCCTGGTGCAAAGGGAGTTGATGGAAGAATTTACATTAAGATTATCAATGATATGTGAGTTTAATTATAAAAAAATTTGTATTGCAAGATTAAAACATATACTTATACTAATAGTATGGATATCTAATTTGATATTGATTTTGTTCATATTAATAGGTTTATTCCATCAGGTATTTGTTCAAGAAAAATCAGATCCACATTCAAGGAGAAGATAGAAATTGAGGGTTATGTTTGGAAAAATCTTTCTCTGCAGACAAAGAATTTTTATTATCAGGAGTTTGAGGTACAAAAAATAAATAACATTTTCTGTTTTAAAATAATTAGCTTCATACATTAATGCATTATCTATTGTACTTTGCAATATTTATGTTATTTTTTTTTCAGAAAGAATTTTTTTGGGATTCAATATTTAATGATGTCATTTATGGAGTTTGGGAAAAGCGTGCCCGCCAACGATATAAAGAATTTCTATGTAATTTACACAAGGGTGGTGAACGACCTAATTTTATTTCTGAAGAAATATGGAATCGTTGGCAGCAATACTGGGCAACACCCGAAGCAATTGCCAGTTCAGATAGGAATTCTTCAAATAGGCGGGGAGGCTCAGATGGTGAGAGTCTAGCCGTACACACTGGAGGAACTTTGAGCCATCACGAGCATGCGTCTAAACTGGTAAGTCTCTGACTTTTATGCTTACATTTTATTCTATAAATGTATAATTATTGGATGGCTGAATGTGCTATTTGTTTTCCACTATTGCTCAGCTCTATTGGATGGCTGAATGTGGCTAGTTTGCTGCTCATTTTAGCTACTATTCTCAATTGGAATGTGCCTGAAACACACATAAGCCCCTCCAGTGACTTTAAATTTACTATTTACTCTTTTCCTTTTTTTTTTAAATTTTCAGAACGAGATGTGTTTGTGTGTGTGCATCTCAAAAACCCTTAGGGGACTGGTTATTTATTTGACAAAATGATTGTGTTGCCTGGCTTTTTGCTACACCTCCATAACAAACGGCATAACATTTTATGTCAATTTGATTCTGTAGGTGCTTTTATTTTGAAACAGCTTCTGATGTGGATCCTAAATTCTTTAATGTATTGTATAATGTCCCAGCAACTCAAGGAAAACCTGAGCATTTTAGAAATTTACTTGTTGGGTAATTGGTGATAAAATGTTTGCCACAGCAACTTATATGGGGTCTTGATTAGATGTTAGTCACCTGTTGGCTCATTGAAATGAAATATGCTTCACATGTTTATGTATCTAGTAGGACTATTAATTTTATGGTGTGTTTTTCTAGAAGATAAATTAAAATCTTATATGTGTTTGTTTTTGTCCTTCATCCGCCTTTCGTTTAAATTGTTTCTTTCTGTGTTCTTTCAAAAATCAAGTTATTGCTGTAGTAAAAGGCTAATTTTCCTATACCTTTTAGCTACAATCTGTTTCTTGCTTGTAAATTTGAATGCTACATTCTTGCTTGTAAATCTGAATGCTACATTACTCTTTATTCTATTTTTTAGTTGTAATTGTGAAATTTTTTTCCCTTATTGTAGAATGAACAGTGGTATTTTGACTATTATTGATTATTGCTTGTTATACAGGAAATAACTATGGGTAGAAAGCCTACATATCCTGAAGTTTTTATGCACACTCACACAAAGAAGCATGATGGTCAGACATTCGTCAATACCCGTTGTAGACAACTCAATGTATGTTAAATTTATACATCAATATTAATTATTTTATAATAATATAGCTAATTATTTTTTAATTATTGTAATGATAGGAGCAAATACAAGAGACTCTCATTCAACAACGGCAGAGCTCTGAAAGTGTTGATGAGAGTCAGATTTTTCTTCAAGTAGTTGGTGGTAAGAATAACCATGGGAGGATTTTTGGTTTAGGTTCAATTGCAAATACTTCACATTCGAATTCCTCTACATCATCTATAGCTGCTTGTAGTAAGCGATGCGAATCTTCTCAGAAAGTCATTCAGCTAGAGACCGCAGTCACCATGTTGATGGATACTGTAACCCAACTAAAGAATCGAGTAGAAGATTTGGAAACCAGGGGTGCCCAGCAGTCAAATCGTTCTCATTCACCTCCACCAGCTACTTAGCTTAGACTTTTATTTTTAGATTGCTATTGATACTGATTTTATGCTGTTTTTATTATGGTGTTCTTCACCTCCACCAGCTACATAACTTAGACTTTTATTTGAAGATTGTTATTGATACTGATTTTATGCTGTTTTTATTATGGTTTTCATAGAATTTTACTTTACAGTAATATACTATATTTTTAGGATTTATATTTTTGTGCATTACAATCTTAATATTATATTATCAATAATAATATTTTCTTTTCATAATGAATTTGAATTATATTTATTTAACTAAAATATTATGCCAATCTAACAAAACTACCATAATTTTATAATTTATAATAGCATAATTTTACAATTTATAATGTTATCAATATTTTTATTTAGCAACCGAATTTAGCAACGGAATAGTAATTCGGTTGGTAAATTTACCAACCGAATTGTACTTCCGTTGCTAAATTTACCAACCGAACTATTATTCCGTTGCTAAATTTAGCAACGGATTTTCCATTCGGTTGCTAAATTTACCAACTGAATTACTATTCCGTTGCTAAATTTAGCAACGGAAATTGAATTCGGTTGGTAATGTTGACCAACTAACCGAAATGTACATTGGTTAGATATAGCAACGGAATTTAATTTCCGTTGCTAATAAAAAGTAGCAACTAAAAATAGCAACGGATATTCGGTTGGTAAATTTAGCAACCGAATATAATGTCGTTGCTATTTTCCGTTGCTAAATTACCAACGGAAAGTATTCGGTTGCTAAATTTACCAACTGCCAAAATTGCAACCGAATTTTCCGTTGCTATTTTCGGTTGCTAATTTTGATTACCAACGGAAATTCACCAAAATCGGTTGCTAATTTCCGTTGCTATTTCCGAATTTTCTTGTAGTGTAAATAGGGTAAGTTTCTCTCCACCCACTTTATCATAGAAGAGAACAACGATAGTGGTGACCAGCAGCATTCAAATGTCACATTTCCTCTCACGCTGCAATTATAATTTCTTTCTTGCTATTATAATTGATAAGTTGATTTTAAACTTTCATCCTATTCGCACACAATGGCCCTGAAAATTCACTTCTCAGTTTTAATGGCTCTTTTTGCTATATGCCTAAGCTTAATTTCCGTTGAGGTAATAAATGCCCATGCTGATGGGACAGCTACGTATTATACTCCTCCATACGTGCGTAAGTATCCATCTTAATACTTTTAGACTATACATTTTTCTCATATATTTCAAACAAATATTTACTTGCACTCGCCCAATAACTTATGTTTTATGTTATAGATTTTATGATATAGTTTTATATTTGTAAAGTAAGAACCGAGTTATTATTGACTCTGATTGTAAGTGGATGCATATATCTTGTAATATAATTGATTATGTGTTATTTCAATGGTGTAGCTTCTGCTTGTTATGGATATGAGGACCAAGGGGTGATGATAACAGCAACAAGTGATGCAATTTGGAATAATGGGGGAGCTTGTGGCCAATACTATGAAGTGAATTGTGTAAGCGGGACAAATGCAGGCACTCCAAATCCATGTTGGGGCAGCGGGAGTGTGAAAGTAAAGATTGTGGATCATTTCCCTTCTGGTTGTAGGGGTACCATTGATTTGTCTCAAGAAGCTTTTTCTACCATTGCTGACCCTGATTCTTGTGTTATTGACATCTCTTACAAACAGTACGTGCTGCTATTTACTCCATTTCATAAACTTATCACTTTCTTCAACATATATGATCTTACTAGGTTTCGAATTATGCTTTTCAGGGTCTCAAAAAGGGTACTGCATCATTGATCATTATTCACCAAGATTTTGCTAGCAATTCATCCACTTCATGTTATCTGAATAATTTCAATTACTGTGAAAGTGAACCCTAAGGGATTGATCAAATTCCCTTCTGATTTCATTCATTTGATTCAAAACAAAATATATGCAAGAGTTTGTTACAATCTCTACTACCTACTTGCATAACAAGATAACAAGATACTTATCTATATAATTTGAAATACAACTAACTACTCTCTAACTTATCTTTATCTTTACATTTAACAAACTAACAGAATATAGTTAACACTCCCCCTCAAGTTGGCAGGTAAAAATCAGACATGCCCAACGTGACAATAGCATCACAAAACTCTTTCTTAGACACAACTTTTGTAAGAACATCAGCAAGCTGTTGCTCAGATTTCACAAACAGGAAAGAAATCACTTTCTCATCAAGTTTCTCCTTGATAAAATGTTTGTCCACTTCGATATGCTTCGTCCTATCATGCTGAACTGGATTCTGGGCAATCTCTATTGCTGCTCTATTGTCACGGAACAAATTTACTGGTTTGTCAAACTCCATTCCCAATTCATTTAACACACGCATAACCCATAATAACTCACTCACACTATGAGCCATTCCTCTGAATTCAGTTTTCGCACTTGATCTTGCAACTACCTTCTTTTTCTTACTCCTCCATGTGACCAAGTTTCCACCTACGAAGATGAAATAACATGAAGTTGATCTCCTGGTTGTTATATCTCCAGCCCAATCTGCATCAGTGTACCCGGCAACATTCAAATCACTGTTTCCTGAGAAAAATAGTCCCTTCCCAGGTGATCCCTTCAAGTACTTTACCACTCGAAATGCAGTATTCATATGTTTATTACTTGGATGAAATAACATGAAGTTGATCTCCTGGTTGTTATATCTCCAGCCCAATCTGCATCGGTGTACCCGGCAACCTTTAAATCACTGTTTCCTGAGAAAAATAGTCCCTTCCCAGGTGATCCCTTCAAGTACTTTACCACTCGAAATGCAGTATTCATATGTTTATTACTTGGATTATGCATAAATCTACTAAGCACACTCGTCGCATAAGCAATGTCAGGACTTGTATGTGATAGGTAGATTAACTTGCCTACTAACCTTTGATATTTACCTATATCTGCAGGTATTTGATCAGGAAAAATTCCCAACCTGTGATTCATTTCAATGGGAGTATCACAAGGTTTACAAGCCAGCATATCTGTCTCTTCAAGTAGATCGAGTACATACTTCCGCTGTGATAAAGAAATTCCATCACTCGACCTCATCACTTCAATGCCCAAAAAATACCTGAGCTCTCCCAAGTCTTTCATTTCGAATTCAGAAGCCATGCTTTCCTTGAGATGCTCTATCTCATCATTATCATTTCCTGTTACGACCATATCATCCACATATAGTATCAGGGCAGTAACCTTTTCTCCTTCTCTTCTAACAAACAAGGTGTGATTTGATTCACTCTGTTTGTAACCAAACTTCTTCATGGCAACAATTAACTTCCCAAACTATGCTCTAGGGGACTGTTTCAAGCCGTACAAAGATTTTCTCAACCTACACACCTTGCCTTCATTTGAACCTTGGAAATCAACACCAGGTGGCACTTTCATGTAAACTTCTTCCTCCAAGTCTCCATACAAAAAAAACATTTTTTACATCGAATTGCCTCAAAGTCCATCCTTTAATTGCTGCAATAGAAATCAGTATTCGAATGGTTCCTAGTTTAGCCACTAGTGCAAACGTTTCTTGGTAGTCTACTCCATACTTCTGAGTGAACCCCTTTGCCACCAGTCTTGCCTTTCGCCTATCTAAACTCCCATCTGCCTTAAGCTTCACTATATAAATCCATTTACAATCGATTGTCTTCTTCCCCTCTTGCAATTTCATAAACTCCCAAGTTGCATTCTTTTCTAGGGCTTTCACTTCTTCCTCCATCGCCTCTTTCCACTTCAAGTCTTGCAATGCCTCCTATACACTATTGGGGATCGTAATACTGGATAATTCACTTATACTAAGTGCATAACGATCTGACACATAGTGAGGTAAAACATAATGACAGATGGGATATTTGACATTAGACTTAAGACTTGGTTCATACTGTTTACGAGCAATACCCTTATTTGATCTTTGCGGGTACCTTGTGTTAGGATTATTTATGCTAATATCTCCATCCTGGAAAGAAGAAGAAGTGTCTATAGTTTCAGAGGTAGTAGGTGGACTTACTTGGATCTTGGACTCTTCTGGTAATGGTGTTAAAGAAGGTGACCTCAAATCCTCCTGTTCTACTTCTCCACCAGGTGCCGTAACTTCTTCAATTTCAGCCCTATCACAACAATCAAACTCTACAGGACTTTAAACATCTGTCTTATCTGTCTTACTATCATTCTCCCCCTGATGAATAGAATTATGCGAATAAGAAAAATCAGACTCTCTAAATTTAACATCCAAACTTACATACATTTTTTTAAGGTAAGGTTCATAGCATCTGTAACCCTTTTGGGAATCAGAATACCCAACAAACACGCATTTAGCAGCACGTGGTTCAAGTTTGTTTTGTAGGGGTTTTAGAATATGCACAAAAACAGTACAATAAAAAATACGAGGTTCCAGATTTGAAACATGTGGAATATTAAAAAATGTATGTAGCTTGGCCTGAGGGGTACTGAAATTTAGAACACTAGATGGAGTTCAATTTATCAGATACACGGCAGATTTCACAGCTTCTCCTTAGAAAAACTTAGGTTTATTTGCTCCAAATAATGATGCCCGAACTACTTCTAAAATCTGTCTATTCTTACGTTCTGCTAACCCATTTTGCTGAGGGGTATAGATGTATGAGGTATTATGGTGAATACCATTCTTAGTTAAAAAACTTCCTAAATGACTATCCATGAATTCCTTTGCATTATCAGTTTGCCATACAAGAATGGATGCATGATATTGGTTTCGAACCATATTCCAAAAATCACAAAAAAATTTGCTCACCTCACTTTTATTTCGAAGTAAGGTTATCCAAGTCATACGAGTGCATTCATCTATAAAAGTTACGAAATATCTAGCACTTGATAATGAAGGAATTTTTGCAGGACCCCAAACATCAGAGTCTATAACAGCAAATGGTTCAGTGCTTTTATTCAAACTAAGAAGATAAGTAGCACGATGGCTCTTAGCAAGTTCACACACATCACACTGAAATAAAGATTCATCCACATCAATAAACAATTCAGGTTTCAATTTTTTCAGATAACTAAATGATAAATGTCTAAGACGACGATGCTATAGCCAAATCATTTCCCTTGCACCATTCGAACAGTCAGTCATATAAACCTCACTTATTTTTTTCCCTCCTGTCTCTGTCACATCCAGATAATAAAGTTTTCCTCTTTTAACACCATAACCAAGAGTCTCCCGAGTCAGGATGTCCTGAAAAACACAATATGAAGGCCAGAAGGTTACAGTGCAATTAAGGGATGAGGTTATTTGACTAATAGATAGTAAATTACAAGAAAGGGAAGGTACGACTAAAACAGATTTTAAGTTCAAATTTTTTGAAAGGACAATTGATCCTTCTCCACTTACAACACATTCGGATCCATTCGCAATTGACACAGTTGAATGAGAAGAGGAAGAAAAAGAGTGAATTTGATGAGAATTACTAACCATGTGATCAGATGTACCTGTGTCTATTATCCAAGTATTCGATCGTAATGAATTAGAGGAAGTATTCTTACCAACACAACCTACTAGAGCAATATGAGCAGTGTAATGACTATACTAGATAATCCTTATTACTGTTACTAATTACATTCATTAATCCCATTAATACTATGACTTATCTGTTAATGATGCATATATGAGCATACATATATTCATACTGTCATATTTTGATGATCATTCTTTACATAACTTTATAATTACATGCCTTTAAATACAAATACATTGGATGTAACCAAAAGAGATGCAAAAATTATCTCATACATCAAAATGCTACTTCTAATCTGATGTCGGCTTGGGAGATTGTTAGCTTTGTCCCTGAACAAAGTTTCTACCCTACGAACCTATACGGATAAACATCCATGCTAAGCTAAAAAGCTTAGTGGGGAACAACTAATAACATACAGATAATTACTTGCAGTAGTTATCAACAAGCATACAACAACAATAATATACAATTTATTATCTGGATTAATAAAGATATAACTGTATCCTTTAGTCAGAACAGTAACAGATTTCATATTGTATATGCATATTATTATTTGCATAAATGGCCTGCGTACAATCCTGTGGGTGTGGATAACGGGTGCAACGGATACCCGAAGGTATCAAAACAGAAGGATACCCGAAGGTATCTAAACAGAAGTCTCATGTAGAGACAAACAGAAGACTCATAAGAGTCAAACAGAAGCAACTACAACAGGAACCCTATAGGCATGCCTATCTATCCACATCCAAGTGCAGGCACAAGTCAATCATCTTTTATATCTTATGAACTTGTTTTAACATATTCCATTATAGCATTAATAAATGCAAAGCACTGTAATATCATACATTATTTTCTCATAGTAAAAGCAATCATATACTGTCATTGCAAGGAAGTAATTCATGCTTGTTCCATTTTTAGGTAATAAGACTTACCTTTCAATTATTAAGCAATTCTTGCAATTAAAGGGATTCCTTGCTGTATACTTGCAATTTAGAAGATACATTTACTATATGATTGTAATCTAGGATGATTTATAAGCTTAGGAAGGGCTTAGACAAGTCTGTACCTCAAAAGAAATCAAAGAAAATATAGTTTTCAAAATACAGGGGAGGGTCACGGTTACTAACAATTCCTAGTAACCGTGAGCCCAGACTTGTGATAAGGGTCACGGTTACTACCAATTTTCTAGTAACTGTGAGCCATGATACTCTTTGGTTCTGGACTAAAACAATGGACTACCTCACGGTTACCAACAATTTCGTAGTAACCGTGAAGTAGGGTGATGAACTCGGGTCACGGTTACTATGAATTCCTTAGTAACCGTGAGATAGCATGGGTTTTGTTTCTAGACCAAAAGTTCATTTCCTCACGGTTACTATGCCTAGGGTAGTAACCGTGAAGAAATGCTACGAGACTGGGTCACGATTACTATGAAATCTTAGTAAACATGATCGAGAAAATACTTTTGGTCTGGACTGAAAATTTAGGCACCTCACGGTTACTATGAAATTCATGGTAACCGTGAACCCTAAACCGCCTCGAGACCAATTTCCAGTCTTGACTTCTAAACCAAATTTTGACCTGAAAAACAACAATTTTTGGCAAAATGGCCTTCAATAAAGTTGTAGGCCTAAGTTTCTAGTTTTCAAAAAATAAAAAATCATTTCAATAGGACCTATAAAACTCCAGTTATTCAAGAAAAACCACAAACTATTCATGAAGGCAAAATCACAACCACAATCAGGTTTCAATACCGATTTTCACTATCATGCGGTGGAAATAAGATTTTAGTCTCTTCTAACAAAATCAAGACATGCAAGTCTAGTTTCTATATCAACTGGAATTTCATCATTTAGACAACTATAGCTCAAGATATGAGCAAAAGTGTATAGACTGGTCAAATGATCTTTAAAACAGATTTTCATATTTTCAACTAAAACTTGCATGCTTTCAACTCTAAACCCTTATAAGCTTCAAATCATCCATAAAATACATGAGAGAGGCATTCAAGATCTATCTCATGACAAGTCAATATATATATATACAGATACAAAACCCTAAGTTCCCATACCTTACTAAGCTCCAAGTCTTCTTTAACCTTGGAGAGCCTTTTTCCCTTTTCTTTTGCTTAATCCTTCTTCTATAATACAAGACACTTTCATGAATATTTCTCAGTCTAGACAAAGAACAACACATATCAAAGAAGAAACAAATTGTCTTACCATTAAGCTCAAGCAAACCTTTCTTCTTTTTGTCAAAAACCCAAAAATTCTAGAGATAGAATTTGAGAGAGAGAGAGTTTAGGGTAAGAGAGAGAGGTTGAAGATGAAGATTGAAGGATGAAGACCAAGTGGTTGGCTGGCCCTCACTCCCTCAAGAATATCTCCCTCCTCTTCTCAATGATTGGCCCAAATGTCATGTTAAAGCCAAACTTGTTATTTAGTCCCTTAACTTTTCTTTATTTCTAGTAATACCCCATAACTTACCTTTAAACTTTTCAATTAAGTCCTTTTTCATACATTTATACTTAATTAGGCATAAACACTAATACTTAATTAGTGATAATTCTTCTAGGGTATATTGAGGGGCATTACAACTCTCTCCCCCTAAAAGAATTTCGTCCTCAAAATTCATACCTGTATTGAAGAGCTGAGGGTATTGAGCCTGCATAGCTGCTTCAGGTTCCCAAGTCACTTCTTGTACTCTATGGTGTTGCCATAACACTTTGACTAGGGAGACATCTTTGTTCCTTAACTGTTTAACTTCCCTGGCTGGAATCTGTTTAGGCTCTTCATCATATGTATAATCAGTTCTGACACTGATATCTTGCACTGGTATGATGTGTGACTCATCAGATCGATATTGTTGAAGCATCGAAACATGAAAAACATTATGCAACTTCGATAGTTCACTGGGAAGATCCAGTCGATAGGCTACTGGTCCAATTCGTTCCAAGATTTTGTAAGGACTAATAAACCGGGGACTGAGCTTTCCTTTCTTTTCGAACCGTAGTACTTTTCTCCATGGGGACACCTTTAAAAACACTTTATAATCAACCCGATATTCAATATCTTTTCTTTTCAGATCCGCATACGATTTTTGTCTATCGCTGGCTTCTTTCAATCGTTGCTTGACAAGTAGAATCTTTTCTTTGGTATCTTTAACAATGTCAGGACCTGTCAACTTGCTTTCAGCTAACTCCGTCCAGCAGGAAGGAGTTATACATTTTCGGCCATAGAGAGCTTCATAAGGTGGCATACCAATGCTAGTTTGATAGCCATTGTTGTATGCAAACTCTATCAAAGTCTCATATTTATCCCAACTCTCGAGAAAATCTAAAACGCAACCTCTTAACATGTCTTCTAACACCTGTATGATTCTCTTCGACTGCCCATCAGTTTGAGGATGAAAAGCAGTACTAAGAAGGAGCTTTGTGCCTAAAGCTTGTTGTAGACTTTTCCAAAATCTGAAAGTGAACCTCGGATCCCGATCTGAAACAATTGAGATTGGTACCCCATGCAATCTAACAATCTAGTCTATATACAATTCAGCTAACTTATCCATTGAGTAATTGGTTAGAACCGGTATAAAATAAGCCACCTTTGTCAATCTGTCTACAATGACCCACACTGCATCATGTCTTCTTTGAGTAGTGGGTAGACCTGTAACAAAATCTATAGTGACATTGTCCCACTTCCACTGAGGAATGGGAAGAGGATTCAGCAATCCCGAAGGAAGTTGATGCTCTGCTTTCACTTGCTGACATGTTAGGCATTTGAAACATACTCAGTCACATTTTTCTTCATTCCCGGCCACCAATATAACTTTTTCAAATCTCTGTACATTTTGTTGCTACCAGGATACATGGTGAATATTGTACTATGGGCTTCTTGTAATAAAGCCTCCTTCAGTTCTTTAACATCTGGCACACACAAATGATTCCGATAGTAAAGACCACCATAATTTCCAATAGAATATTCTATCGGACCTCCTGTATAAACTGATTGAGCCAATTGTTGCAGCTTTACATCATCTACCTGTGCATCTATAACTATCTGTCTTAGATTAGGGCGAGCTCGCAACTGAGCTAACAAAGCCCCATCGGATGCCAACTTCCATCTACAACCTTGTAATAATAAGGTTGCCATCATCTTCTGGCTCAAAGCATCAGCTACCACATTAGCCTTTCCTGGGTGGTAGTCGATCATACAATCGTAGTCATTAAATAATTCGAGCCATCTGCGCTGTCTTAAATTAAGATCTCGTTGAGTAAGCAAGTATTTAAGACTCTTGTGATCTGTATAGATTCTACACTTCTCACCATAAAGGTAATGAAGCCATATCTTTAAAGCAAACACAACTGCGGCCAATTCTAAATCATGAGTCGGATAATTTTGTTCATTAGGCTTTAACTGTCTTGATGCATAAGACACTACTTTACCCTCTTGCATCAACACACGCCCCAATCCATTCCTAGATGCATCACTATACATAGCATATTCCTTACCCGCTATTGGTTGGGTAAGAACCGGAGCTTCAGGTAACATCTTCTTTAACTGATCAAAACTGGCTTGGCAATGGTCTATCCACTCGAATCTAGCTTTTTTCCGAAGTAATCTAGTGAGCGGAGAGGCAATAACTGAAAAACCTTTCACAAACCGCCTATAATAGCCGGGTAAGCCCAAGAAACTTCAAATTTCTGGCACATTTCTAGGCGGTCTCCAATTTACTATAGCCTCAATCTTTCTAGGGTCCACCCTGATGCCTTCTGAAGACACCACGTGCCCAAGGAAAGAAACTTCTTTAAGCCAGAACTCACATTTGCTTAACTTGGCATAAAGCTGTTATTCTCTCAAAGTCTGCAACACTATTCTCAAATGTTCTGCATGTTTCGATTCATCACGAGAATAAACCAGGACGTCATCTATAAACACCACGACAAACTGATCTAAATAGGGTCTGAACACCCTATTCATCAAATCCATGAAGGCTGCAGGTGCATTAGTCAACCCGAAAGGCATTACTAAGAATTTGTAATGACCATATCGAGTTCTAAAGGCAGTCTTCTGCACATCCATGTCTTTGACCCAAAGTTGATAGTATCCCGACCTCAGGTCAATTTTAGAAAACACTCTTGCACCCTGCAATTGATCAAAAAGATCCTCAATCCGAGGTAAAGGATACTTGTTCTTCACTGTCACTTTGTTAAGCTATCTGTAGTCGATGCACATTCTCAAAGTGCCATCCTTCTTTTTAACAAATAACACCGGTGCGCCCCAAGGTGACATACTGGGCTTAATGAAGCCTTTATCTAATAATTCCTGTAACTGAACCTTTAACTCTTTTAGTTCTGTTGGTGCCATTCTGTAAGGTGCTCTAGAGATAGGAGCAGTTCCAGGCAAAGTCTCAATAGATAACTCGACTTCCCTCTCTGGTGGAAAACCCGAGAGTTCCTCAGGAAAAACATCAGAAAACTCATTAATCACAGAAACATCTTGAAGATTGACTATCTCCTTCTTAGAATCAAGAACCAAAGCCAAAAATGCTTCGCATCCTTTTCTAAGGAATCTTTTTGCTTTCATAGTAGAGATAACATTGGTTAAGGGTTTTGACTTAATACCCTGAATCAATGTCTCTGCTTCCCTATCATTCTTAAGTAGTACTGTTTTAGCTTTACAATCCACTATGGCATGATATCTAGACAACCAATCCATACCCAGGATTACATCAAATTCATGAAAAGGTAAAACAATTAGGTCAGCTGGAAACTCTCTCTCTTAAATTCTAATAGGGTAATTTCTATAAACTTCATTCACATGCATACTGTGGCCCAAAGGACTGATTACACATATATCATAATTCATATGATCAATACCAGATACATTTCTACCCAGCTCTCCAATACAAATATAAGAATGTGTAGATCCCGGGTCTATAAGCACATGCACATCAGTATCAAAGAGGGAGAATGTACCAGCTATGACCTCAGGAGCATCAGCATCTTCTCAACCTTTCATAGCATAAGCTCGAATAGGAGGTGTCGGAGCAAAGGTCAATCCACAGTCTCATGAGCATTCCTGGACTGGGCTTTAAACTGGCCCTATCCACCTCTGCCTCTACCACGACCTCTACCTAAAGAGGGTGCATTAGAAGCTCCTCGGTTACTCTGTTGACTCGAAACTTGATCCTGTAGCATAGGACAATTGTCTATAAAATGCTCCGTGTTGCCACATCTGAAGCAATCACCTGTGAGCATTCTACAAGTGCCTCAATGTCACCTAAAACAATAGGTACATCCTGGAGCTTGGCCTCTGCCTTGTCCTGATGCAGTACCTCTACCAGATTCGACTGAAGAAAAAGCCCCCTGCTGTCTACCTCTAGATGCAAGGCGATTGCCAGATGACATTGGTTGATTTCCTTGAGTCAACCTCGATATTTTCCCGGATGAGGAACCACCCAGAGAAAAACTTCTTCTTCTTTGCTCTCTTTCTCTTTTCACATTCTCTTCTTTCTCAACCCGGATAACTACTTGAACCAGCTGATGATAATCCACAGGGTGCAAAGAAATAGGCCCTATCAAGTGATCCCGAATCTGATCATTTAATCCATCTTCGAACTGGCGACACTTGAAAGTCCCAGTCAGCATTGGTTTTGGTGCATACTTGCTCAAGCGACTGAATTCTACCTCATATTCAGCCATTGACATACCTCTCTGCTTAAGATTCAGAAACTACTTCAATCTGTCATCTTTATAAGCTTCAGTCACATACCTCCTTTTAAACTCGGCTATAAAGAATTCCCAAGAGAGGGAATCGGGTAGCTGAGGTTGTGTCTGAACTAATTTCCACCAGTTATCCGCTCCCTGAAGCAAGGACACAGCACAAGTCACCTTTTGACTGGCGGGGCATTAAACTTCTGTAAAAATTCACTCCAACCTTTCAAGCCATAATTCAGCTTTCTCATACTCTTTCCAAGTAGAGCATAAAAACTCTTCTGCACCATGCTTTCTGATCTCAGAAATCGAAGCCTTTGGTGTAGTCATCCTTTGCAAAATCTGTGCCAAATCATGGGAAATCTTCAATAAGGCTTCTCCAGACTCAATAGCAGCTGCACCACCTCTAGTAGATGCAGAATATTCTGGCTGAAAAGGATTGATTGACCCGGTAGATTGCTCTCAGCCGACTCATCTACCACTTCACGATGACTTTCCATCTCTAGCTATATCAAAGAGACATAGGGACAGCCACAATCAGCCAACATCAACAAAATTATATATCTATAACTCTTAAAATTCCTATAGGCTAGAACCGCCTAAACTAGGGCGCTCTGATACCAAAAATGTAATGACTATACTAGATAATCCTGATTACTGTTACTAATTACATTCATTAATCCCATTAATACCATGACTTATCTGTTAATGATGCATATATGAGCATACATACATTCATACTGTCATATGTTGATGATCATTCTTTACATAACTTTATAATTACATACCTTTAAATACAAATACATTGGATGTAACCAAAAGAGATGCAAAAGTTATCTCATACATCAAAATGCTACTTCTAATTTGATGTCGGCTTGGGAGATTGTTGGCTTTGTCCCTGAACAAAGTTTTTACCCTGCGAACCTACACGGATAAACACCCGTGCTAAGCTAAAAAGCTTAGTGGGGAATAACTAATAACATACAGATAATTACTTGCAGTAGTTATCAACAAGCATACAACAACAATAATATACAATGTATTATCTGGATTAATAAAGATATAACTATATCCTTTAATCAGAACAGTAACAGATTTCATACTGTATATGCGTATCATTATTTGCATAAATGGCCTGCGTACAATCCTGTGGGTATGGATAACGGGTGCAACGGATACCCGAAGGTATCAAAACAGAAGGATACCCGAAGGTATCTAAACAGAAGTCTCATGTAGAGACAAACAGAAGACTCATAAAAGTCAAACAAAAGTAGCTACGACATGAACCTTATAGGCATGCCTATCTATCCACATCCAAGTGCAGGCACAAGTCAATCATCTTTCATATCTTATGAACTTGTTTTAACATATTCCATTATAGCATTAATAAATGCAAAGCACTGTAATATCATACATTGTTTTCTTATAGTAAAAGCAATCATATACTGTCATTACAAGGAAGTAATTCATGCTTGTTCCATTTTAAAGTAATAAGACTTACCTTTCAATTATTAAGCAATTCTTGCAATTAAAGGGATTCCTTGCTGTATACTTGCAATTTAGAAGATACATTTACTATATGACTGTAATCTAGGATGATTTATAAGCTTAGGAAGGGCTTAGACAAGTCTGTACCTCAAAAGAAATCAAAGAAAATACAGTTTTCAAAATACAGGGGAGGGTCATGGTTACTAACAATTCCTAGTAACCGTGAGCCTAGACTTGTGATAAGGGTCACGGTTACTACCAATTTCCTAGTAACCATGAGCCATGATGCTCTTTGGTTCTAGACTAAAACAATAGACTACCTTACGGTTACCAACAATTTCGTAGTAACCATGAAGTAGGGTGATGAACTCGGGTCATGGTTACTATGAATTCCTTAGTAACCGTGAGATAGCATGGGTTTTGTTTCTGGACCAAAAGTTCATTTCCTCACGGTTACTATGCCTAGGGTAGTAACCGTGAAGAAATGCTACGAGACTGGGTCACGGTTACTATGAAATCTTGGTAACCGTGATCCAGAAAATACTTTTGGTCTGGACTGAAAATTTAGGCACCTCACGGTTACTATGAAATTCATGGTAACCGTGAGCCCTAAACTGCCTCGAGACTGATTTCCAGTTTCGACTTCTAAACCAAATTTTGACCTGAAAAACAACAATTTTTGACAAAATGGCCTTCAACAAAGTTGTAGGCCTAAGTTTCTAGTTTTCAAAACACCAAAAATAATTTCAATAGGACATGTAAAACTCCAGTTATTTAAGAAAAACTATAGACTATTAATGAAGGCAAAATCACAACCACAATCAGGTTTCAATACCAATTTTCACTATCATGCGGTGGAAATCAGATTTCGGTCTCTTCTAACAAAATCAAGACATGCAAATCTAGTTTCTATATCAACTGGAATTTCATCATTTAGATAACTATAGCTCAAGATATGAGCAAAAGTGTACAGACTGGTCAAATGATCTTTAAAACAGATTTTCATATTTTCAACTAAAACTTGCATGCTTTCAACTCTAAACCCTTCTAAGCTTCAAATCATCCATAAAACACATTAGAGAGGCACTCAAGATCTCTCTCATGACAATTCAATATGTATATACACATACAAAACCCTAAGTTCCCATACCTTACTAAACTCCAAGTCTTCCTCAACCTTGGAGAGCCTCTTTCCCTTTTCTTTTGCTTGATCCTTCTTCTATAATACAAGACACTTTCATGAATATTTCTCAGTCTAGACAAAGAACAACACATATCAAAGAAGAAACAAATTGTCTTACCACTAAGCTCAAGCAAACCTTTCTTCTTTTTGTCAAAAACCAAAAAATTCTAGAGAGAGAGTTTAGGGTAAGAGAGAGAGGTTGAAGATGAAGATTGAAGGATGAAGACCAAGTGGTTGGCCGGCCATCACTCCCTCAAGAATATCTCCCTTCTCTTTTCAATGATTGGTCCAAATGTCATGTTAAAGCCAAACTTGCCATTTAGTCCCTTAACTTTCCTTTATTTCTAGTAATACCCCACAACTTACCTTTAAACTTTTCAATTAAGTCCTTTTTCATACATTTATACTTAATTAGGCATAAAAACTAATACTTAATTAGTGATAATTCTTCTAGGATGTATTGAGGGGCATTACAAGCAGTAGGAACTTCTCCATCTCCAGAATCACCTCCACTGGGATTAGATGTGGCAGTTTTCACAATGGGCTTCTTCCTTGGTTTCTTTGTAAAGTCCCACCAATCTGGATACCCAATGACTTTGTAGCAACGTTGTTTCGTATGACCAGTCTCTCCACAATGTTCACACAGTAAATTACTATTTTTTCCAACACTGTTCTTGCGATTTCTGCTAGTGTTTTGTCGGACTTGAAAGACAACAGGCTCCGCATTCACAGTTGCTCCTCCCATCATCTTACGCTGTTGATCCTCTCTCCGAACATAGGCATATGTTTGTTCCAAATCCAGTTTAGGCTCTTTGAGCAAAATCTCACCCCAAACTTGATCAAAATCAGGATCAAGCCCACTTAGGAAGATATGCACACGTAACCTTGCCATAGCAGAGTGTAGAGCCACTACTCCATCTACTATGTCTTCGTTAGCCTGAGTAAGATGGTCTATTTCTTGGAAAATCTCCATTGGTTCCGAATAATATGTAGGTAGAAGTCTACCATCCTGCTTGATCGAAAAAGACTTCTGATTTAATTCGAATAACCTTGTTTCATCAGAACCATCATAAAAGGTTTTTGTTACAGCCTCCCAGACATCTTTAGCTGTAGGAAGTCTGATGAAACGTTGCATTAGAGAAGGTATCATCGAATCAATCAGCCAGCTTTTCACCCTTTGATTTTCAGTTATCCAGGTTGCATACTTTACATCTGAAGTTGCAGGTTTTGCCTCTGATCCAGTTAGGTATCCGGTTTTGTTCCTTGCACCAATTTGCATCTCCATGAGCTGTGACCACAGAGCATAATTCGATTCGTCCAGTATAACACTGGTTGGAAAAGATACATTTTCCTGTTGTATAATGATGGATTGTTGATTCAAAGGAGACGGATTCATGATTTGAGTTTGAGGTGGAACTTCTGAACTCATGATTTTAGGTGGATTTCAGTTGTGATTCGTATTTTTTTCCTTTTTTAATGGTGAGCGGCTGCTCTGATACCATGTGAAACTGAACCCTAAGGGATTGATCAAATTCCCGTCTGATTTCATTCATTTGATTCAAAACAAAATATATACAAGAGTTTGTTACAATATCTACTACCTACTTGCACAACAAGATAACAAGATACTTATCTATATAATTTGAAATACAACTAACTACTTTCTAACTTATCTTTATCTTTACATTTAACAAACTAACAGAATATAGTTAACAATTACTGTTAGTTTTTTTATAATGTAATTTTGTTCATTTAAGTTGGAAAATGATAAATAGGTGATAACACAAGCCTTAGACCTTCCGTCATTCAGCGTATTAATGGATCAGTTAAGTTGAATTGGTCCTAATTCTTATTGTAACAATATTTTCGAATTAAATAAAGATTGTTTCAATTATTTTCTTATCATTTATACATTGTAGAATAGAAATCGTTTCTTATAAGAACGTTTTCTCAAGAAATTTGATCAGTAAAATATTTAAAGAGAAGAAATCAAAAGCTGTGAACATGAGGTTAATTGTTCGTATTCACCAGCTACAAAGTGAAAACCAATCGTGTCTGGGGAGGAAGAAAAGCAGAAACTTATCAAAGCCTGCTGTGATATCATCAGATGTTATAGAGAAATGAAATTACAAACCTCTATACATTGAAAGTTACACTAAGTAGGTGAATAATTAATGAAGACAGATATATAATGGCAGATGCAATAATTATATTAACAATGACTCAACGAATTGCAGCAAAAAGCGGCAATGGAGACATGATTGTAAAGAGAACAAAACCTGTAAAAGCTCAGGAAAAATCCAAAGCACTTAATAGCGCAAGAACTAATTATAAATCTGATAATCCTTTCTTCTTTGTTACAATGCAGCCATCATATGTTGTTCATACGTACAGGTTGGTAAGCATTTCATTCAAAATCTAAACTTAAGAAATTATTTAAACTATTATTTATTCCTTTTTTCTTTTATTATTTGAGCAGGCTATACCAGCAAACTTTGCTAAGAAATATTTCAACAAAAGTAGAGGCTGTTTAATTCTGAATTCTATGAAGGGAAAATGTTGGTCAGTTGAGTAATTTTATAATATATGCAACGGAGAAGAATCAGCTAAAATATTAAGTGGTGGCTGGAGGAAATTTGCAGAAGAAATTCATTTGGAAGTTGGTGACGTTTGCTGCCTTTAAACTGATCAGCAATCACAGTACTGAAACTGAATTGAAAGTTGTAATCTTTAGAGACATTAAAGATGCAAACAGCAGCTCATCACTTGGTCAGTTTGAATTTTTAAAGCCAATCCCAATGCTTAATTATTTATAATCTCACTCTTCTTTCGATCGGTGTCTTGCAGGAAATTCTAATAATTTGAAACACAAAGCTCCAAAAAATTTAGTTCAATAACAATTTAAGCTGAGTGATCTTCAGAAAATTCTATACAAAGTTCCCATTTCCAATCATACAGAAGCTAAAAAGCAGCAAATCACTTTCCATCTCTTGGTCAGATGAAAATCTTATTCAGTTTTCTTTTCGAACAAAAATATATTGTAATACCATAGCAAGCTTAATAAAGTAGAACTCACTCAGTGCTTATTTAAATTGCATTCAGGTAATAGCAAGTTCTCAATAGAAGAAGAAAGCAGCAGCAGTCAATGTGTTCGAAAGCCTTCACCTTCAAATCCTACTGAAGTTGTCGAAGCCGCCACCAAGTTGATTTACCTCGGCGAATCCATTCTTTCAAGCAGTAATTACATCAATTCTCAAATGCGGTTCTGTGGTGAGGATCTGTTACAATAACAAGGCAAATCAGATAACCTTATTACTATAGATTGTTGAAATTATAGGTAGAATTTTTTTATGGTTTTGAAAATTTTATGCAACATGTTTCAAAGACATTTATGATGAACATTAAGCACACCACACGAATTGGAAAGTTAGAAGTTAACAACAGACGGTGGCCTGTGAATTTCATTGTTTATCGGCGTATAGGCGACGAAGGTTATTTGTCTGCAAGGGAAACTTCTCCGCAAGGTCTCCAATTTCAGGCATAACTCCAGGAATTGACAGCCTTGTTCGTATGAGCTGCTTAATCAGAGAAAGAAGCTGCATTTTGTACCTCTAGTTTGATAATTGTTTTATGTGAGATTTTTTATTTGTATGATTTGAACTTAAATATTGAATGGTTGAACTGATTATTATTTTGTATGATTGTGATGAATATTACATGGAATCAGGTTATTTAAATTTAAATGAATCACAGGTTGATGGTATGCAACTATGCATATCAGTGTCTACTGTTCAAAATTAACATAATTAAGCTACACAAATATAAAATTCTTAGCTATTGGGAGAGCTTTTCAAAAGGATTGACAGATAGAGAAATTAATGCAGAAATTTTGTTTTTTTCTTTTTATTGTTTTGGTGATATTGAAAACTATATGTATTTTTTCGTCGAATATTAAAATAAATTTAGTTAATAATATACTCTTAATAATCAATTCTTCCATTATTTTTCAATTCTTAATTTCGTCGAATTAATTAATTACTTATTTTTAATGAGATGAAGAAAAATTCAATTATATGCTAGTTTAAAGTCACATATAGCAGAATCACATCCCTTGCAAACAAAGCAAATGCTGAGTATACTTAATAGAAGCAAGCACTAGTAATCATTAATTAATGAAATATATATATATATATATATATATATATAAAGTTTTGCTGTTTTTTTTCTTGATAATTGTGCAAGGTGATCCGACAAACAGAAAAACAGCCGCCCAAATTAGATTTTTTTCCGACTAAAGCTGATTGATTTTTTTCCACTGGTGCCGGTTGAAATTCACCATGCATGCAATCAAATAAATGGTACCAGCTGGTACTATCCAATAGTAAAAGGAGGTTCTGGTCCTATTTTGTTGGATTAATATTCAAGGCACTCAAAAAGCTGCTGAAGCAGGCATTCCTACAGCTGATCAGTTATGGCTTCTTGCCAAGGGAAGGAGAATGGAATCTTGATGTTTAAATCAAGCAGGCCTCACTTTTTCAAGATTATTCTTAATGATTCACTTCGTCAAAGCAAACTTGTGAGCTTTTCTCTTCTCGTCTTTTATTTCTTTTTCTTTGTCATTTTACAGAATCAGAACTTTTGCTGGTTAGATTTCTTCCTTTTATATCCATATATATGTATACACACATATATATATTAAATTCATGGTTTCATTTGTTGTGAATGTATATATATAGGGTATTCCTGGAAAGTTTGTAAAGATGTATGGACATTGTCTTTCAAATCAAGTAACCTTGAAGGTTCCTAGCGGTGAAAGATGGAAAGTAGAGATTGTGAAAAGTGATTGTGAGATTTGGTTACAAAATGGATGGCAAGATTTTGTAGAGTATTACTCTATTGGTAATGGATCTTTCCTAGTTTTTGAATATGAACACCGTAATTCTTCTTTCAATGTTATCATATTTGATCAAAGTGCTACAGAGATAGACTATCCGTTTAGTTTCATCAATGGAGATAATAAGAAATCTAATCTTGAGGAACAAGTCCAAAAGCAGAATGTTGAAGAACCAGAAATCTTGAGGCACCTCTCGCCATCAAGAAAAGCCAAACGAGTTCAATCTTCGCGGCCTATTAAGAAGATGAAGCTAGATAATGATATCAGAAATACAGTACATGTTGAAGGTATATCTGCGATTCCATTTTAGACTACATTAAGTGCTCAAATTTAATTTATGTAAACCTTGATTAGCTCTTTTTCTTCTTGTAAACCAGTAGCTACTAATTCTGAAGCAGGAGAAAGCATGTCTGGTGAGAAAAAATTTGCTGCTGGGAAAAAAACGCTTACATACGAGGAAAGAAGAAATGCTATTGATAGAGCAAGCACCAATTTCAAATCTGAAAATCCATTTTTCATGATTGTAATTCATCCGTCACATGTTGATCCACACAGCCAGGATGTGGTAAGCATATCATTATTTGAATTTTAAACTCTAATTCACAGTGTAAAATTATCACATCAATCTCTGTATTCTGTATGCATGAATTTCTTTGATAGGATATACCAAGTGGCTTTGCCAGAAAATATTTGGACAAGAACAATGGCGACGCAATCCTCAATGATTTTGATGGGAACATATGGTCAATTAAGTACTCTAGAACATCTGGAGGAACAAGAACAAAAATAATGTCTTCTGATTGGAAGAAATTCGCAGTAGACAATCATTTAGAAGTTGGTGATGTATGTGTCTTTGAGCTGACTGATATTCAGAAAACAATATTCGGAGTTTCCATTTTTAAATACACCAAAGCACCAAATTTCCCCGCATCGCTTGGTCAGATAAAATCCAATTCTCGATTCAATTTTGCATTCTGATAAAAATTCTTAAAAATGCTCACTCTGTGCTTAGTGAAAGTGCATTCAGGTAACAGCAAACAATCAATGGAAGAAGAAAATAGTAGCAGCCAACGTGTTCGAAAACCTTCATTTTCAAATCCTCCTGAAGAGGCCGCCAGCAAGTTTACCTCCGCAAATCCATATTTTGAAGCAGTAGTTACATCAAGATTTCTGAAATATTATCCGGTGAGGATCTGTTAATTAAATCGATAATGCAAATCATATAGCCTTACTTATATTACTATAGATTTTGAAAAATATAGGTAGAATTTTTTTGATAGTTTTGAAGATTTTATATAATTTGTTGCAGCGTTTACGGAAGAAATTTATGGAGAACATTAAGCAAACCACACAAAACGCAAAGTTAGAAGTTAACAACAGACAGTGGCCCGTGAAGTTGCTTGTTTATCCGCATACAGGCCAAAGTTTTCTCGCCGCTGGATGGCGTGTATTTGCAAGGGAAAATTCTCTGCAAGTGGGGGACGTCTGCAAATTTGAGCTGATTAGCAGAGAAAGTCTGCTTATAAAGGTCTCCATTTTCAGGCATAAGTCCAGCAATTGACTGCTTTGTTCGCATGAGCTGTTAATTAGGGAAGAAGCTGCATTTTGCACCTCTAGTTTGATAATTGTTTTGTGAGAGATTTTTGATTTGTATGATTGTGATTCTAATGATCTGAACTTCAATGAATGGTTTTACTGGTAATTATTTATATGACAGATGAATCTTTCGTGGAACTATGTTATGTTAAATTTAAACGAATGATAAGTTGTTATGCACATCAGGTACTTGTATTCAAAATTAACATAATTAAGCTACACAAAATACAGAATTATTTATCAGCTGATTTTATGCTATAGTGAGCCTTTTCAAGAGGATTGCCAGATAGGGAAATTATTGTAGAATTATTCATTTTTCCTTCTAAAATTTTGATGATATTAAAAATTATATGTAATTTTTTGCTCGAATATTAAATTAAATTTAATTAATATACTCTTATTTTTCAATTTCTTTGCATTATTATTTCCATCCTCTTCGGTTAACTGAAACTTGATCAACTACTGTTGTCAAATTAATTGCTTAAATTTAATGCGATCAAGACAACTTTTATTATGTTAGTCTAAATTCATATCATGCCATAATCGCATTCAAGCGTCTCTTTTATAATTTTTAAAAAAAATTAATTTATTTTTCAAAATTAAAAAAAATTAATATATATTTTTATTTATCTTTATTTTAACATTATAAATGCATTTATATGTTGTAATTTTTTCTATTAATAAAATAATAATATAATCAATTACTACTACCTCCATTCCTTTTGGGATATTTTTTTCATTCCACTTGAAGCATTGTTTTTTATTTTTTAAAATCCAATAAAAATTTTAATACACTTTTTTTTTCTATTTAACTCTTGTTTTGATATTTTAAATGCATTTATACGTTTGTTGTCACTTTTTAATGTTAATTGATAATATAATCAATTATTAATATTTTTTTAATATTGAGATGTAATGGAATTAATATAATTTTTGTGGTTAGGCTTAACTTTTTAGCGGTTTAGTTTTTTTAAATAATTGTGCAAAGTGATTAAATAAAAAGGATAAGCGCTATTAGTGAACTGATGAAATTCACCATGTAATCAAACGAATGCTGCTTAGTATCCAGTAGCAGCATTCATTTTTGTTGGATTAACGTATGCATATACAAGGAACTCCAAAATTAGAAATACGATATATCCTCAACTACAAAATCAACAAAGGAAACATATTTAGTATTTTTCAGTTTGCCTGTTGAACTTCACCATGCAATCAAATAAATGCTACCAGCTGCTAATTGTCTAGAAACTAATGCAAATTTAAGGTTACTCTTATTTTATTGGACTATAAGTATACATGCACAAGGAACTCAAAAAGCTGCTGAAACTCGTATATATCTCATCAGCAATGGGTTCAGAGGTAGACTATCCGTTTAGTTTCATCGATGGAGATAATAAGAAATCTAATCTCGAGGAACAAGTCGGAAAGCAGAAAGTTGAAGAACAGGAAATCTTGAGCAACTTCTCGCCATCAATAAAAACTAAAAACGTACAATCTTTGCAGCCTAATAAGAAGACGAAGCTAGAGAATGATATAAGAAATAATACAGTACTAGTACATGTTGAAGGTATATCTGCAATTTCCATTTCAGACCACATTAAGTGCTCACATTAAGTAAATCTTGATTAGTTCTTTTGCTTCTTGTAAACCACTGGCTACTAATTCTGAAGCAACAGAAAGCATGCCTGGTGAGAAAAAAAAGTGCTACAGGGAAAAAAACACATCTGAGGAAAAAAGAAACGCTATTGATAGAGCAAGCACCATTTTCAAACCAGAAAATCCATTTTTCATGATTGTAATTCATCCATCACATGTTGATCCACACAGCCACTATGTGGTAAGTGTTAGAGAATGATTCAAATCACTGCAGTAAACTTAGCCTGTTTTTTCTCTGTTAGTTTCTTTGTTTGAACGTTTCTTCTGATTGTTTTTGTAGTTGCTAAATAATAGCAGGCAGTTGCTCTTTTGCAGCTGCACGTTGCTAACAACTTTTCCTATTTTTATGTTGATGTAAGCCTTTATATTAAGGCACCGTTTCCTTCAATAAGAATAAGGAAGTTTGTTTTCAGTAATACTCTGTTTGCCTCTGTTTTTCTATCATCTGCAAACTTCACTGCCTTATAACAAATATTAGATTCCAACAAGGTGGTATCAGAGCCTGGTTGTTTCCCTATTTGGGCGTTTTTCAAGTACCTGAGTTATGGCTGGAAATACTCTTTCTTCTTCACAGCCACTTATTCCAATTTTCAATGGAGAAAAGTATCAGTTCTGGAGTGTAAAGATGAAGACTCTGTTCAAATCCCAAGATCTGTGGGAACTTGTTGAAGACGGATATCCGGATCCGGATGATGCAGTAAAGTTGAGAGAAAACAAAAAGAGGGATTCAAAAGCTCTTTTTTTTATTCAACAAGCTGTGCATGAAGAGATATTTCCACGGATCATGAATGCTACAACTGCAAAGGAAGCATGGGAGATATTACAAAAGGAGTTTCAGGGCGACAGTAAGGTGATTGCTGTGAAGTTGCAGACACTCCGCCGAGACTTCGAAACTGCAATAATGAAGGATGGAAAGTCTGTTCAAGGGTTTCTCTCCAGGGTGTCAACAACTGTTAGTCAAATGCGTACATTTGGAGAAAAGTGTGATGATAAGGTGGTTGTTGCAAAAGTATTACGAAGTCTGTCTCCAAAATTTGATCACGTGGTTGCTGCCATTGAAGAATCCAAGGATTTGGCCGTGTTTTCCTTTGATGAACTTATGGGCTCCTTGCAAGCACACGAGGCAAGGATCAACAGATCAGCTGAGCAGTTAGATGAAAAAGCCTTTCATATGAAAGGTGAAGCTTCTACACAGAAAGAAGTTGCAACCAAGTTTGAAGAGTCAGAACAGGTTGCTGGAAGAGGAAGAGGAGGATATCGCGGACGTGAAAGAGGGCGTAATCAGTCCGCCCAGTGTCATTACTGCAAACGATATGGTCATGTCAAAGCAAACTGCTGGAAAAGATTGAATCAAGCCAACTATACCGAAGAAATGGAGGCAGAAGATGACGAATACAGTCTGTTCATGGCAACTGTTGAAGATGCACAAACAAGCGAAGAGGTCTGGTTTCTTGACAGTGGGTGTTCAAACCATATGTCAGGCATCAGATCTTTTTTCAAGGATTTAGATGAAGCTTACAAAGTGAAGGTTCGACTGGGAGATAACAAACAAATGCAAGTCGAAGGTAAAGGAACAGTAGACATAAATATCGGTAATGGCAAAGCTAAACTCATCTATGATGTACTGTTTGTGCCTAGTTTATCACAAAACTTGCTGAGTGTAGGGCAGCTGATGAGTAATGGTTTCTCTATTTTGTTTAAGAATGATTCATGTGTGATTAAGGACAGGAACACAAGAAAAATTGCAGAAGTGAGAATGTCTCAAAACAAGCTTTTTCCACTTGAAGTCTCTTGTCTACAAAGACAAGCTCTTGTGGTAAAAGGAAATGATGAAACAAAGCTTTGGCATAAGAGGTTTGGACATTTGAATGAAAAGAGCTTGAAGATGTTGAGACAACATGAGATGGTTATAGGCTTGCCAGCGATCAATTCAGTAGGAATGTGTGAAGCATGTGTTTATGGGAAGCAAAGCAAGAGACCATTTCCAGCAGAAACATTTTGGCGAGCAGCAGGTACTCTTGATCTAATTCATGTAGATTTATGTGGGCCAATGAACACAAAATCTCTTGGAGGAAGTAAGTTTTTTTTGCTGCTAACAGATAATTTTAGCCGAATGAGCTGGATTTATTTTTTAAAGGTTAAATCAGAGGCATTTGAATTCTTTAAAAAATTCAAAGCACAAGTCGAGAAGCAAAGCGAAAGAAGCATTAAGGCATTGAGGTCTGACAGAGGGGGCGAATTCACATCCAGCAACTTCAATTCCTTCTGCGAAGAGCATGGGATACAGAGAGAATTGACAGCCCCATATACACCGGAGCAAAACGGTATAGCGGAAAGGAAAAATCGGACAGTGGTTGAAATGGCAAGAAGCATGCTGCAGGCAAAGAAACTGCCTAATCAGTTCTGGAGAGAAGCAGTGGCAGCAGCAGTATACCTGTTGAATTTGTCACCAACCAAAGCAGTTTCGGGTCAGACTCCATATGAAGCATGGACTGGAAGAAAACCTTCGGTAAGCCACTTAAGAACCTTTGGATGTATAGCTTATGCCTTAATTGATTCCCACAAACGTAGTAAATTGGATTAGAAATCAATTAAATGTATTTTTGTTGGTTATTGTTCTAAAACTAAGGCATATAGACTATATGATCCTCTTGGTGGCAAGATTATTATTAGCAGGAACGTTGTTTTTAATGAAGAGGATAGGTTGACCAGCCATGAAGATGAAAAAGGGGGAGTTCAGTTTGAAAAGTCACTTGAAGACAGTCTTCCTACAGAAAATGGACAACCAGAAGATCCCCTACCAACTGCTCCAAACTCACCAACTGATAGTGGGACTTCGAGTACTAGTAACAACCCAGATACATTGTCTCCCAGCTCATTTATTGAAACTTCACCACCAAAAGGCTACAGGTCACTAAGGGACATCTATGAAACAACACATGCTCTTTATGTAGCAGATCCAGTCACTTTTGAAGAAGCCAAGGAAAAGAAAGAATGGTTAGAAGCTATGAAGGAAGAGCTTGCTGCAATTCACAGAAATAAAACATGGGAGCTGGTGGACCTTCCAAGAAATAAGAATGTCATTGGAGTTAAATGAATTTTTAAGACTAAGTTCCATGCTGATGGGAGTATACAGAAGCACAAAGCTCGGCTGGTTGCAAGAGGCTACTCACAACAGCAAGGTGTAGATTATGAAGACACTTTTTCTCCTGTTGCACGGTTCGAAACAGTAAGAATTCTCTTAACCTTGGCAGCTCAATTAAAATTGCTTGTATACCAGTTTGATGTAAAATCTGCGTTCTTATTGAATGGTGAGATAAAGGAAGAAGTGTATGTATCACAGCCTAAGGGCTTTGTTGTGACTGGAAAGGAAATGCGGGTGTACAAGTTGAAAAAGGCCCTTTATGGTTTAAAGCAAGTACCACGGGCATGGTATGGTAGAATTGATTCTTACTTCCTGCAAAATGGATTTGAAAGAAGCAAGAATGAACCTACATTGTACATAAAAAGAGAAGGTAAAAATTTTCTCTTTGTCTGCCTTTATGTAGATGATATGGTTTACATGGGGTCTTCAAATGAACTTATTAATGTTTTTCGTGAGAACATGAAGAAAAGTTTTGAGATGACAGATTTGGGTCTACTACATTTCTATCTTGGTATTGAAGTGAAGCAGCAGCAGGAAGAAGGGATTTTCATTTCACAGCAGAAATATGCAACAGATCTGCTTAAGAGGTTTGGTATGTCAAATTGCAAAACTGTTGCTACTCCAATGAATATGAATGAAAAATTACAGACTGATGATGAAACTGGACATGTTGATGAGAGATCATTTAGAAGTCTAGTTGGTGGTTTAATTTATTTAACACACACAAGACCCGACATTGCCTATTCAGTTGGAGTACTGTCAAGATTTATGCATTTTCCATCAAAACATCACTTTGGTGCAGCTAAGAGGATCTTGCATTCTGTGGCTGGAACGTTAAACTTTGACATCTGGTATGGTCATGTAGCTGATTTTAAATTGATTGGATATACTGACAGTGATTGGGTAGGCTGCATAGAGGACAGAAAGAGCACTACTGGTTACGTCTTCAGTCTAGGATCAGGAGCTGTATCTTAGAGTTCAAAGAAGCAAGCCACCACAGCTTTGTCTTCTTCAGAAGCAGAATACATGGCTGCTACTTCATCAGCCTATCAAGCAATATGGTTAAGGAGAATTATGGAAGATCTTGGCCAAAAGCAAGATGGAGCTACTGATATCTTTTGTGATAATCAATCTGCAATCTCAATGAGTAAAAATCCAGTATATCACGGAAAAACGAAGCATATTGATATTCGAGCACACTTCATTCGAGATCAAGTAGCAGATGGAAAATTAAACTTGAATTTTTGCAGCACAAAGGAGCATATCGCAAACATTCTGACTAAGGCTCTTGCAAGGGACAAACACGAATACTTGAGGACTTTACTTGGAGTCTGTGATTTTGAATCAAGGGGGTGTGTTAGAGAATGATTCAAATCACTGCAGTAAACTTAGCCTATTTTTTCTCTGTTAGTTTCTTTGTTTGAACGTTTCTTCTGATTGTTTTTGTAGTTGCTAAATAATAGTAGGCAGTTGCTCTTTTGCAGCTGCACGTTGCTAACAACTTTTCCTATTTTTATGTTGATGTAAGCCTTTATATTAAGGCACCGTTTCCTTCAATAAGAATAAGGAAGTTTGTTTTCAGTAATACTCTGTTTGCCTCTGTTTTTCTATCATCTGTAAACTTCACTGCCTTATAACAAATATTAGATTCCAACAGTAAGCATATCATTATTTGAATTTGAAACTCGTATAAATCTCATCAGCAATGGGTTCAGAGGTAGACTATCCGTTTAGTTTCATCGATAGAGATAATAAGAAATCTAATCTTGAGGAACAAGTCGGAAAGCAGAAAGTTGAAGAACAGGAAATCTTGAGCAACTTCTCGCCATCAAGAAAAACTAAAGACGTACAATCTTTGCAGCCTAATAAGAAGACGAAGCTAGAGAATGATATAAGAAATAATACAGTACTAGTACATGTTGAAGGTATATCTGCAATTTCCATTTCAGACCACATTAAGTGCTCACATTATGTAAATCTTGATTAGTTCTTTTGCTTCTTGTAAACCACTGGCTACTAATTCTGAAGCAACAGAAAGCATGCCTGGTGAGAAAAAAAGTGCTACAAGGAAAAAAACATACGCTATTGATAGAGCAAGCACCATTTTCAAACCAGAAAATCCATTTTTTATGATTGTAATTCATCCATCACATGTTGATCCACACAGCCACTATGTGGTAAGCATATCATTATTTGAATTTGAAACACTAATTCACAAAGTAAAATTATCACATGAATATCTGTATTCTGTATGCATGAACTTCTTTGATAGGATATACCAAGTGGCTTTGCCAGAAAATATTTGGACAAGAAAAATGGCGATGCAATCCTCAATGATTTTGATGGGAACATATGGTCAATTAAGTACTCTAGAACATCTGGAGGAACAGAACAAAAATAATGTCTTCTGATTGGAAGAAATTTGCAGGAGACAATCATTTACAAGTTGGCGATGTCTGTGTATTTGAGCTGATTGATATTCAGAAAATAATATTCGGAGTTTCCATTTTCAAATATACCAAAGCACCAAATTTTCGCCTTCGTCACATAAAATCCAATTCTTGATTCAATTTTTAATTCAGATAAAAATTCTTAACAATGCTCACTCTGTGCTTAGTGAAAGTTCATTCAGGTAACAACAAACAATCAATGAAAGAAGAAAATAGTAGCAGCCAACGTGTTCGAAAGCCTTCATTTCCAAATCCTCCAGAAGCTGTTGAGGCCGCCAGCAAATTTAACTCCGCGAATCCATTTTTCAAAGCAGTAGTTACACCAAGCTTTCTGAACTATTGTCCGCTGAGGATCTCTTAATTAAATCGATAAGGCAAATCAGATAGCCTTACTTATTACTATAGATTTTGAAAAATATAGGTAGAATTTTTTGATAGTTTTGAAGATTTTATATAATTTGTTGCAGCGTTTACGGAAGAATTTTATGAAGAACAATGAGCAAACCACACAAAACGCAAAGTTAGAAGTTAACAACAGACAGTGGCCCATGAAGTTGCTTGTTTATCCGCATACAGGCCAAAGTTTTCTCGCTGATGGATGGCGTGTATTTGCAAGGGAAAATTCTCTGCAAGTGGGGGATGTCTGCAAATTTGAGCTGATTAGCAGAGAAAGTCTGCTTATAAAGGTCTCCATTTTCGGGCATAAGTCCGGTGATTGACTGCTTTTTTCGTATGAGCTGCTTAATTAGGGAAGAATTGTTTTGTGGGAGATTTTTTATTTGTATGATTGTGATTCTAATGATCTGAATTTCAATGAATGGTTTAACTGGTAATTATTTGTATGATTGTGATAAATCTTGCATGGAACTATGTTATGTTAAATTTAAATGAATGATAAGTTGTTCTTATGCACATCAGGTATATGGACTTGTATTCAAAATACAGAATTATTTATTAGCTGATTTTATGAGGTGAGCCTTTTTAAGAGGATTGCCAGATAGCGAAGTTAATGTAGAATTATTCGTTTTTCCTTTTATAATTTTGATGATATTGAAAACTATATGTAGTTTTTTGCTGGAATATTAAAATAAATTTAATTAATATACTCTTATTTTTCAATTTTTCTTTGCATTATTATTTCCTTTCTCTTCGGGTGACCAAAAATTGATCAACTACTGTTATAAAAAAGGCTAAAAGTAAGCCAAAAACGAAATTAAGTTTATTTTTATGCAACGGATCAGGGTATTTTTCTCCCTAATTTTTCGAAATTGATTAATTTTATTTTTAATTTTTTTAAATCTTGTTGCATAATTAACAAGATAAATAGGAGGGTGGCAAGGGACTGCATACTATGGAGAATACCTATAGGTTTTTTGTAGACAACCTACCGTTCGGGTGGCCGGCATTTGGTGTGAGAAATATGTTCTCATGGTATGGGAACGTAGAACAAGTCTTTATCCCAAGGAAAATGAGTTCCAAGGGAACTAAATTTGGATTTGTTAGTCTGAGTACATCAATCAAAATCGATCTTATTCTCAAAAAGTTGAATGGAGCTTGGATGGGCAATCAGAAAATCCGAGTTAACTTGGCGCGATACAGCAACAACAAAGAGGACAAGAAGAGGACATATGCCAAGGCTACTAATTTGGGTCTGTGTAGTGAGGATGGCAAACGGAAGGATACATCCATAAACCTTAGTGCTGGTTCGGTGAATTTTCAGTATGAGGTCACAAATGAAGATAGAGAGTGGCTAGATAGAAGTCTAGTTGGCTGGTTACATCAGGCTCAAAACATCATGAACATTCAAAATGCTATGATAGATCAGGGCTATTTCTCTTGCGAGTGTAGACCAATGGGAGGTAATCTAGTTTTGCTTACCTTTCCTTCCTGCATAGAAAAAAATAAAATGCTGGAGCCAGGTACAAGTTGGTTAAATGAATGGTTTGAGATGATTAAATCTTGGGAGCCTTCTGATATATGTAAAGAGCGTTATACGTGGTTAAGGTGTGATGGTTTCCCTTTGCACGCTTGGAACCCGTCTTTTTTTTCTACTATTGCTTCATTGTATGGCAAGTTTATCAGCTTAGACGACAACACCAGCAAAAAGCGTTGCTTAGATGTTGCTAGATTTCTTGTCGCGACTTCATCTACATCTTTGATCAATGATTCTTTATCTTCCAGAATTGATGGGATATCATACACATTTAGAGTTATAGAGGAGCCATCTAGCTTTTGTCCGGATCTATTCATTAAAAGGTCTGTTAAGTCTTCAATGGTGAATGTAGAGTTGCAAAAGCCCGGAGTGCAGGCCACTAGAGAAGCTGTAAGATCACCTTCACCGATTTACTCGTGGACATCCTCTGAGAACAACTCTCAAACGGCGCACTCAGCCCATTGTAAGTCCGCATGCTCGACAAGCCAGTCTGGAAAAGAAGATGTGTCTGGTATTAATTCTAAATTGCTGCACTCACCCCATTGTTTGCCCACATGCCCGACAAGCCAGCTTGGAAAGGAAGATGATTTCATTTTTCAAGGTAATTGTGATGGTAACATACTTGATTTAGTTGAGCCGAAAAATAGATTAGAATTAGTTAAGCTGGGCCAAGAAAGTAGAGCTGATTTGGTTGAGTTAGATCCAGACTCTTTAAATGATTTTGAATCTAGGCCTAAAGCTCAAGATAGTTACACCCTTAATGGGCTTGACTTAGTGCCTTATGCTGATAGGCCCTCTGAGAACAAGGAACATAATTTGAGTTCCAATGAGGTAGTAGTTCAGATCGGGTCTAATGGCAAAGCACACTCAAAGTCGGAGAAAAGAACAACAAAGGCAAAAAAAATTCGTTCGTTCTACATTCTCGACACAAACAAATCCACTTTCCAGTTTCCGAATCTGAAAAAGAAAAAGGGAAGAAAACCAAAGGAAAAATCTAAAAGGTTTGAGGTTGCAGTGAACTCGTTTCCCAATGAAATCGATTCAGACATCATTGCAGGTGAATCTCTGTCTGATGGATGTATTTTTAATGTTAATGAAAGGTTGGGGAAAGCTCGATCAGAGGAGTTAATTTCCCCACCGGATGAGGCACAAAAAGTTCTAGAAGTAGCTGAGTTGCTGGGTCTGGTTCTACCAGAAAATAGAGAAGATCTGCTTGCTTATCTCGTCAGATCTGAAGAACAGGATAGAGAAAACTGGGAGAAATTGAAAGATGGGAATTAATTTGCAGTGGTTTCCAGGAGAGCCTTCAGGTAGCAGTAGTTAGGTGTTGTTGGAGAATCAGTGAGATTTATAGCCCTTTTGGAGGTGGAGGTTGTTCTTCAGTTTTCGTATCAGGGGTGTTGTGGGTCTGCAGGCTTCTTCTTCCGTATGACTTGGGTGACAGATGAGCTCATCCATCCGTTTTGTTTTTTTTTCTATTGAATTCAGCTGTTGTTTTTCTTGTTTCTGGGCTTTTCTGTGAGTAGTTTTTGTAGTAGGCAGTGGGGTCAGCTCTCAGTTTTTGAGGTCCTAGAAGTGGGTCTGGTGCGTTTTTTCCTGCTTCAGTGTTTGGGTCTCTCTGGTTTGCTAGGCAGAGTGGTTGCAGTGTCTTCTATCTTTCTGCTATTGGAGTAGAGAGTGCATTCAAATTGCAGGCCATTTGGCTTTCAAGAAACCCCCGTGGGGGTGTTTGCGCTCTTTCTTTGACTCAGTAGGTTTTTCTAGTTGTTGCTTTAGGTTGCAGAGGTGTTCCTTCTGGTTTTCTGGTTTTCAGGTGTGTTTCGCTGTCTTCTTTGGGAGCTGCTGCTGTTTTCTTGTCTTGTGCAGGTTCTCTGTTTTCTTGCTGCCCTTCTCTTCCTTGGTTTATCTGTTTTAGCTTGGTCCCTGTTGCTTAAAAGTTGTTTGGTTTTTCGGTTCTTCTTGCTGCTGGTTTTTGTTTTGGTTTGGCTCTGTAATTGGGTCGGGGCTGCTCTAGTTTGTGTAGGGAGTTGTAGCAAGCCCTGTTCTGTTTTGCAGCTGGCTTTGTTTTTTGTTGCTTGTTGCTGGGGCTGATTGGTCTCCGCCTCCAGTTTGCTTTTTAAATAAATTCTTCAGCTTATCAAAAAAAAAAAAAAAAGGCTAAAAGTATGTTTGACATCTAAATTCGTATAAAATAATTATTCCTGACACCCAAATTTTATTAAAACCGCATTTGACACCTGAATTTATTTTTATCTTCAAGTTTTTTAACATTTACATCAAATAAAATATTGACGGAATTAGCACGTGTAAAACACGTACTCTATAAAAGTGTTAATCAAAGTTTTTTAAGTTAAAAGCATTAATTTGATATCTAAAGTTATAAAAATAGCAATTTCAGTGTCTAAACTTTATTTAAACACATGAAATTTTATTATTTTTAATTTTTTAAACATCTCCATCAACTCAATTGTTTTTTAAAATTGCGTGTACAAAACATGCATTTTCTAAAGCTTAAATCAAATTTTTTTTAAGAAAGATAAGATAATATTGATATTATAGTAATAAATATAACAGCACAAAAATCCAATCCTTTAAATTTCTAACAAGTTATTCCCCTTTTTTCGTTTTTTCTTACGTAAAAAGAAACTTTTTTTTGAAGAAAATAGGAGACCTTTTCATTAAAACAATTGTTGAATACAAGGGGAGGAGAAGTAAAACTTACTTCAGAAGAAATAATAGAGGTCTTAGCTAAAATATTAGCATGATCATTGGCCGATCTTTTAACAATAAGACTAGTAGCAATACAATCTTGAATAATTAAATCAAAAGAGTTGCTTAGGGGAAGCCGAAGTGAGAGCACGATAAAGGATAAGGCAATCCGTCTCCATATGCAAATGAGTGATGCCTGCATTCTTCATCCAGGTCAAAGCTTCTAACAAAATCTCATTATTTTTGGGTTATTTCTACTTCCAGAAAATTTATGTTAAATTTTCTGGAAGTAGAAATAACCCAAAAATAATGAGATTTTGTTAGATTAATGTATACATATACAAGGAACTCAAAAAGTAGAAATACAATCTATCCTTAACTACAAAATCAACCAAGGAAATATAACTACAAAATCAACTAAAGTAAACATATCATGCCGGTCAACAAAGTTAGTATTTTTCAGTTTGGCTATTGAAATTCACCCTGCAATCAAATAAATGCTGCCAGCTGCCATTTTCCTAGATACTAATGCAAACTTAAAATTCTGCTTTTATTTTGTTGGATTAACGTATACATATACAAGGAACTCAAAAAGCTGCTGAAACTCCTAAAGCTAATCTGCAATGGGTTCTTACAACGGGAAAGAGAATGGCAGCTTGATGTTTAAATCAAGCAGGCCTCATTTTGTCAAGATTATTCTTCATGATTCACTTCGTCAAAACAAACTTGTAAGCTTTTCTCTTCTTGTCTTTTGTTTCCTTTTCTTTGTCATTTTACTGAATCAGAATTTAATTGTGCTGGTTAGAGTTCTTCCTTTTTTCTTTTATTATAATTCAGGGTTCGATTTACATTGAATGTATACAGGGTATTCCAAAAAAGTTTGTACAGATGTATGGAGATGATCTATCAAGTACAATAAGCTTGAAGGTTCCTAGTGGTGCAACATGGAAAGCAGAGGTTGTGAAAGATGATGGTCAGATTTGGTTACAGAGTGGATGGCAAGATTTTGTAGAGTATTACTCTATTGGTAATGGATCTTTCCTAGTTTTTGAATATGAACACCGTAATTCTTCTTTCAATGTTATCATATTCGATCAAAGTGCTACAGAGATTGACTATCCGTCCAGTTTCATGAGTGGAGATAACGAGAAACCTAATCTTGATGAACAAGTCCAAAACCAGAATGTTGAAGAAGCCGAAATCTTGACGCACTTCTTGCCATCAAGAAAAGCCAAACGAGTTCAATCTTCGCAGCCTAATAAGAAGATGAAGCTAAATAATGACATAAGAAATACAGTACATGTTGAAGGTATATCTGCAATTCCATTTTAGACTACGTTAATTGCTCAAATTTAATTTATGTGAACTTGATTAGCTCTTTTTCTTCTTGTAAACCAGTAGCTACTAATTCTGAAGCAGGAAAAAGCATGCCTGGTGAGAAAAAATTTGCTACAGGGAAAAAAACACTTACATATGAGGAAAGAAGAAATGCTATTGATAGAGCAAGCACCAATTTCAAATCTGAAAATCCATTTTTCATGATTGTAATTCATCCGTCACATGTTGATCCACACAGCCTGGATGTGGTAAGCATATCATTATTTGAATTTAAAACTCTAATTCACAGGATAAAATTATCACATCAATCTCTGTATTCTGCATGCATGAACTTCTTTGATAGGATATACCAAGTGGCTTTGCCAGAAAATATTTGGACAAGAACAATGGCGACGCAATCCCCAATGATTTTGATGGGAACATATGGTCAATTAAGTACTCTAGAACATCTAGAGGAACAAGAACAAAAATAATGTCTTCTGATTGGAAGAAATTCACAGTAGACAATCATTTAGAAGTTGGTGATGTATGTGTCTTTGAGCAGACTGATACTCAGAAAACAATATTCGGAGTTTCCATTTTTAAATACACCAAAGCACCAAATTTCCGCGCATCGTTTGGTCAGATAAAATCCAATTCTTGATTCAATTTTTCATTCAGATAAAAATTCTTAACAATGCTCACTCTGTGCTTAGTGAAAGTGCATTCAGGTAACAACAAACAATCAATGGAAGAAGAAAATAGTAGCAGCCAACGTGTTCGAAAACTTTCATTTTCAAATCCTCCTGAAGAGGCCGCCAGCAAGTTTACCTCCGCAAATCCATTTTTTGAAGCAGTAGTTACATCTAGATTTCTGAAATATTATCCGGTGGGGATCTGTTAATTAAATCGATAATGCAAATCATATAGCCTTACTTATATTACTATAGATTTTGAAAAATATAGGCAGAGTTTTTTGATAGTTTTGAAGATTTTATATAATTTGTTGCAGCGTTTACGGAAGAATTTTATGAAGAACAATGAGCAAACCACACAAAACGCAAAGTTAGAAGTTAACAACAGACAGTGGCCCGTGCTGTTGCTTGTTTATCCGCATACAGGCCAAAGTTTTCTCGCTGCTGGATGGCGTGTATTTGCAAGGGAAAATTCTCTGCAAGTGGGGGATGGCTGCAAATTTGAGCTGATTAGCAGAGAAAGTCTGCTTATAAAGGTCTCCATTTTCAGGCATAAGTCCAGTAATTGACTGCTTTGTTCGCATGAGCTGCATTTTGCACCTTTAGTTTGATAATTGTTTTGTGAGAGATTTTTGATTTGTATGATTGTGATTCTAATGATCTGAACTTCAATGAATGCTTTAACAGGTAATTATTTGTATGACTGATGAATCTTTTGTGGAACTATGTTATGTTAAATTTAAACGAATGATAAGTTGTTGTTATGCACATCAGGTATATCTACTTGTATTCAAAATTAACATAATTAAGCTACACAAAATACAGAATTATTTATCAGCTGATTTTATGGTATGGTGAGCCTTTTCAAGAGGATTGCCAGATAGGGAAATTAATGTAGAATTATTCTTTTTTCCTTTTAAAATTTTGATGAAATTGAAATTTATATGTAGTTTTTCCTCAAATATTAAAATAAATTTAATTAATATACTCTTATTTTTCAATTTCTTTGCATTATTATTTCGATTCTCTTCGGTTAACCGAAAATTGATCAACTACTGTTATCAAATTAATTGCTTAAATTTAATGCGATCAAGGCAACTTTTATTATGTTAGTCTAAATTCATACCATACCATAATCGCATTCAAGCGTCTCTTTTATACTTTTTTTAAAAAAATAATTTATTTTTCAAAATTTAAGAAAAAATTTAATATATTTTTTTATTTATCTTTATTTTAATATTATAAAATACATTTATATGTTGTCATTTTTTCTATTAATAAAATAATAATATAATCAATTACTACTACCTCCATTCCTTCATAAATGTCGCTTTTGAGAAATTTTTTTCATTCCACTTCAAGCATTGCTTTTTATTTTTTAAAATCCAATAAAAATTTTAATGCACTTTTTTTTTATTGAACTCTTGTTTTGATATTTTAAATGCATTTATACGTTTGTTGTCACTTTTTTATGTTAATTGATAATATAATCAATTATTAATATTTTTTAATATTGAGATGTGTTAATAATTTTCTTAATTTATACGCCAAGAGGTATATTGATTATTTTTTTTAATTTTTATGCTAATAGTCAAAAGTAATAATTTAAAAGTAATGGAATTAATAGTATCTTCATTATTTTTTATCAGTCACTTTTGTTATTTTTACTAGAACTAAGAAATAATAAATAAACTTAAATTTAGTATTAAATTGCGTGATTAAAACTAAATTATCAAATCTGATTGGTTCTAACTTTATTGAAAAAAAAAATAAATGGGAAAAGCAAATTCAATTACATTAAAAATCTAAAAGTGACAGATAAATAGAATTTGTATTTTACTAAAAAATAACAGATAAAAAAACAGAGAGAATATAATTTTTGTGGTAAGGCTTAACTTTTTAGCGGTTTAGTTTTTTGAAATAATTGTACCAAGTGATTAAAAAAAAAAGGGTAAGCGCTACTAGTGAACTGATGAAATTCACCATGCAATCAAACGAATGCTGCTTAGTATCCAGTAGCAGCATTCATTTTTGTTGGATTAACGTATACATATACGAGGAACTCCAAAATTAGAAATACGATATATCCTCAACTACAAAATCAACTAAGGAAACATATTTAGTATTTTTCAGTTTGCCTGTTGAACTTCATGCAATCAAATAAATGCTACCAGCTGCTAATTTTCTAGAAACTAATGCAAATTTAAGGTTATTCTTATTTTATTGGACGATAAGTATACATGCACAAGGAACTCAAAAAGCTGCTGAAACTCGTATAAATCTCATCAGCAATGGGTTCAGAGGTAGACTATCCGTTTAGTTTCATCGATGGAGATAATAAGAAATTTAATCTTGTGGAACAAGTCCGAAAGCAGAATGTTGAAGAACAGGAAATCTTGAGCAACTTCTCGCCATCAAGAAAAACCAAAAAAGTACAATCTTTGCAGCCTAAAAAGAAGATGAAGCTAGAGAATGATATAAGAAATAATACAGTACTAGTACATGTTGAACGTATATCTGCAATTTCCATTTCAGACCACATGAAGTGCTCAAATTAAATTTTTGTAAAACTTGATTAGTTCTTTTGCTTCTTGTAAACCAGTGGCTACTAATTCTGAAGAAACAGAAAGCATGCCTGGTGAGAAAAAAAGTGCTACAGGGAAAAAACATTTACATCTGAGGAAAAAAGGAATGCTATTGATAGAGCAAGCACCATTTTCAAACCTGAAAATCCATTTTTCATGATTGTAATTCATCCATCACATGTTGATCCACACAGCCACTATGTGGTAAGCATATCATTATTTGAATTTGAAACACTAATTCACAATGTAAAATTATCATATGAATATCTGTATTCTGTATGCATGAACTTCTTTGATAGGATATACCAAGTGGTTTTGCCATAAAATATTTGGACAAGAACAATGGCGATGTAATCCTCAATGATTTTGATGGGAACATATGGTCAATTAAGTACTCTAGAACATCTGGAGGAACAAGAACAAAAATAAAGTTTTCTGATTGGAAGAAATTCGCAGGAGACAATCATTTACAAGTTGGTGATGTCTGTGTATTTGAGCTGATTGATATTCAGAAAACAATATTCGGAGTTTCCATTTTCAAATATACCAATGCACCAAATTCCGCCTTCGTCAGATAAAATCCAATTCTTGATTCATTTTTTAATCCAGATAAAAATTCTTAACAATGCTAACAATCCAGATAAAAATTCTTAACAAACAATCAATGAAAGAAGAAAATAGTAGCAGCCAACGTGTTCGAAAGCCTTCATTTTCAAATCCTCCAGAGGCCGCCAGAAAATTTAACTCCGCGAATCCATTTTTTGAAGCAGTAGTTACACCAAGCTTTCTGAACTATTGTCCGCTGAGGATCTCTTAATTAAATCGATAAGGCAAATCAGATAGCCTTACTTATTACTATAGATTTTGAAAAATATAGGTAGAATTTTTTGATAGTTTTGATTTCTTGCTGCATATATCGATGAAATTTATGAACAACATTGAGCAAACCACAAAAAACGCAAAGTTAAAAGTTAACAACAGACAGTGGCCCATGAAGTTGCTTGTTTATCCGCATACGGGCCAAGGTTTTCTCATTGCTGGATGGCGTGCATTTGCAAGGGAAAATTCTCTGCAAATGCTGGATGTCTGCAAATTTGAGCTGATTAGCAGTGAAAGTCTCCTTATAAAGGTCTCCATTTTCAGGCATAAGTCCGGTGATTGACTGTTTTTTTCGTATGAGCTGCTTAATTAGGGAAGAATTGTCTTGTGGGAGATTTTTTATTTGTATGATTGTGATTCTGATGATCTGAATTTCAATGAATGGTTTAACTGGTAACTATTTGTATGATTGTGATGAATCTTGGGTGGAACTATGATATGTTAAATTTAAATGAATGATAAGTTTTTCTTATGCACATCATGTATATGTACTTGTATTCAAAATACAGAATTATTTATTAGCTGATTTTATGAGACGTTGAGCCTTTTTAAGTGGATTGCCAGATAGGGAAGTTAATGTAGAATTATTCCTTTTTTTCCTTTTATAATTTTGATGATATTGAAAACTATATGTAGTTTTTTGCTCGAATATTAAAATAAATTTGATTAATATACTCTTATTTTTCAATTTTTCTTTGCATTATTATTTCCTTCCTCTTCGGGTAAAGAAAAATTGATCAACTACTGTTATAAAAAAGGCTAAAAGTATGTTTGACATCTAAATTCGTATAAAATAGTTACTCCTGACATCCGAATTTTATTAAAAACGTATTTGACACCTGAATTTATTTTTATCTTCAAGTTTTTTAACATTTACATCAAATAAAATACTGACGGGATTAGCATGTGTAAAACACGTACTTTGTAAAGTGTTAATCAAAGTTTTTTAAGCTAAAAGCATTAATTTGATATCTAAAGTTATAAAAATAGCAATTTCAGTATCTGAACTTTATTTAAACACCTGAATTTTATTATTTTTAATTGTTTAAACATCTCCATCAACTCAATTGTTTTTTAAGATTGATATTTTGTAAAGCTTGAATCAATTTTTTTTAAGAAAGATAAGATAATATTGATATTATAGTAATAAATATAACAGCACAAAAATCCAATCCTTTAAATTTCTAACAAGTTATTCCCCTTTTTTTCATTTTTTCTTTTGTAAAAAGAAATTTTTTTTGGAAGAAAATGGGTGACCTTTCCGTTAAAACAATTGTTGAATACAAGGGGAGGAGAAGTAAAACTTACTTTAGAAGAAACAATAGAGGTCTCAGCTAAAATATTAGCATGATCGTTGGCCGATCTATTAACAAAAGTAAATAAGCAACTAGTAAAAGTAAGACTAGTAGCAATACAATTTTTTATAATTAAATCAAAAGAGTTGCATTAGGGGAAGGCGAAGTGAAAGCACGATAAAGGATACGGCAATCCATCTCCATATGCAAATGAGCGATGCGTGCATTCTTCATCCAGGTCAAAGCTTCTAACAAAATCTCATTATTTTTTGGTTATTTCTAATTCCAGAAATAAATTATACCAAAAAATCTAAATTTATTTCTGGAAGTAGAAATAACCCAAAACTAATGAGATTTTGTTATATTAATGTATACATATACAAGGAACTCAAAAAGTAGAAATACAATCTATCCTTAACTACAAAATCAATCAAGGAAACATAACTACAAAATCAACTAAAATAAACATATCATGCCAGTCAACAAAATTAGTATTTTTCAGTTTGGCTGTTGAAATTCACCCTGCAATCAAATAAATGCTGCCAGCTGCCATTTTCCTAGATACTAATGCAAACTTAAAATTCTGCTTTTATTTTGTTGGATTAACGTATACATATACAAGGAACTCAAAAAGCTGCTGAAACTCCTAAAGCTTATCTGCAATGGGTTCTTACAACGGGAAAGGGAATGGCAGCTTGATGTTTAAATCAAGCAGGCCTCATTTTTTCAAGATTATTCTTCATGATTCACTTCGTCAAAACAAACTTGTAAGCTTTTCTCTTCTTGTCTTTTGTTTCCTTTTCTTTGTCATTTTACTGAATCAGAATTTGATTGTGCTGGTTAGAGTTCTTCCTTTTTTCTTTTATTCTAATTCAGGGTTCGATTTACATTGAATGTATACAGGGTATTCCAAAAAAGTTTGTACAGATGTATGGAGATGATCTATCAAGTACAATAAGCTTGATGGTTCCTAGTGGTGCAACATGGAAAGCAGAGGTTGTGAAAGATGATGATCAGATTTGGTTACAGAGTGGATGGCAAGATTTTGTAGAGTATTACTCTATTGGTCATGGATATTTCCTAGTTTTTGAATATGAACACCGTAATTCTTCTTTCAATGTTATCATATTCGATCAAAGTGCTACAGAGATAGACTATCCGTTTAGTTTTATCAATGGAGATAACAAGAAACCTAATCTTGATGAACAAGTCCAAAAGCAGAATGTTGAAGAAGCCGAAATCTTGACGCACTTCTCGCCATCAAGAAAAGCCAAACGAGTTCAATCTTTGCGGCCTAATAAGAAGATGAAGCTAGAGAATGATGCAAGGAACACAGTACAAGCTGAAGGTGTATCTGCAATTTCCGTTTTAGACTACATAATCCAATTAAGTGCTCGAGTTAATTTATTATGGAAATCTTGATTAACCTTTTTCTTGATTCTGAAGCAAATAATTGCAGGGGAGGCTTGCCTGGTGGAAACAAAGCGCTACAGGGAAAAAAACACTTACATTTTTGGAAAAATGTAATGCTATTGATAGAGCAAGCACCAGTTTCAAATCTGAAAATCCATTTTTCATGATTGTAATCCAGCCATCATATGTTGAAAAATCCGGCAAACAAGTGGTATGCAATCAATATTGAAATGTGAAACTCTAGCTAATGGACAATTTAAGAACTATTAATTACTTCATTAACGTTTGTTTTGTTTATCTGATAGGGTATCCCACCCAGCTTTGCCAGAAAATATCTGAACAAGAACAATGGCGATGCCATCCTGAATTCTGTTGATGGGAGAATTTGGTCAATTAAGTACTCTAGCACTTCTGGAAAAATGAGAACAATGATAACGTCTCCCAGTTGGAAGAAATTCACAGGAGACAATCATTTAGAAGTTGGTGATGTCTGTGCATTTGAGCTGATTGATCCTCAGAAAACTACATTCAAAGTGTCCATTTACAAAGATACCAAAGCACCAAATCTCTTTCCGTCGCTCGGTCAGATAAAAATCCCATTCTTGATTCAATTTTGCATTCAAATAAACTAGAACTCACTCTGTGCTTAGTTAATATGCATTCAGGTAACAGCAACAGATCAATCGAAGACGAAAGCAGCGACAGCAATCGCTTACAAAAGCCTTCATTTTCAAATCCTGCTAAAGCTGTTGACTCTGCTGAAAAGTTAACCTCGGCAAATCCAATATTTGATGCAGTAATTACACCATGTTATCAGCAAAAAGGCCCTATGGTATGGATTTTTAGGCTCATTAATTGCCAAAATGTAGGTTGATTTTGATGATATTGAAAATATTAAATGATATCTGCAGGAACTGCCGCGGGAATTTACCAAAAAACACGAGCTTAGAACAGGAATGGCCAAGTTACAGGTTAATAACAAGTGGTGGCCTGTGAAGCTGATTAATTATCCGGATACTGGCAAAAGTAGAATTTCTCGTGGATGGCTTGCATTTGCAAGGGAAAATTCTCTGCAAGTGGGAGATGTTTGCAACTTTGAGCTGATTAGCAGTGAAAATATGCTGATAAAGGTCTCCATTTTCAGGCGTAAGTCTAATCAATATAAGCTGCTCGGTTAGGGGGAAAACTTTGACTACTGTTTTTTCTCAGAATTTCGGTTTCTCATGGTTGTCTAGGATGGATTAGTATCTGTAATTATGAGTGTTTTGTGCTCAAGTTAATGGTTAATCGATGACTTACAGGGCTTTTTCTATCAGTAATCATTGGAGTTTTAATTGGATCAATCCTTCATGTAAAAATTTTCAAGATCTTTCACATATATTGGTTGAGATTGTGAAACAAAAATCTTAGCTTAAGAGTACTTTTTCACCACTAAAATCGGAACTAAATACATCTAAATCATTCATTTCAAATCAGTTACCGTAATTGATTCTGATCATCAATTAAAGTAATTAACATTATTTCAGATCATCCACCCGAAGGCAAACCATCTATCCTCTTGTGTTTTGACGTGCAAAGTGGATTTGGACATGATTATCTATTATAAAAACTAAAATCTTTTATATAATAATAAATTTAACACTAAATATTTTTTTACAATTCAGCCTTCTATATATTTCTTTTTCTTTTTTGAGTAACAAAGGGTGAGCCAAAATCACAAAAAACAACAAGCTAATGAATAGAATAAAATACCAACAGAACTATGGCCAACACTACAAGCAAAAAGGCTTTCAAGGACGGGAAATACGGTCCTTAAAAGTGCCAATCCGACTTAATAAGGATGGAAAAAACCCGGTCGCTATCCCGTCCTTATAGGCTCCGCCGCTAATAATAATTAAGGACGATATAAATCTACCGGTCCTTAAAATTTTTAAGGACCAGGTAAGAAACTGATCCCTAAATAGTGTTAAGGACCGATTTTCCCATCTTTAATAATGTAAGTCACGTGCTCTTTAAAGTTAATAAGGACCGGATATATGGTCCACAAAACCATTAAAGACCGGATGAAAACTGGTCCCAGTTAGTATTAAGGACCAGCTTTACCGTCCTTAATAATTTAAGTCACCTGGTTATTACAAAAAATATGGACCAGAAATCCGATCCTTAAAAATGTAAAATTGACAGTAAATTTTTAAGGACCATACTAAAATCCGATCATTGAAATATAAATAAGGAAAGAAAATGCCATCCTTAAAAGTAATAATCATAGGACCATATGATAGATTAAATACCATAAAACTTTAATCAGAGACCATTTTTTTTACCCTGTATTTTTAATTTAGTATCACAACTAGAGCATCCAAATTAAGATTGCTCAAAAGCATAGACAATTAATAATATAATACATTCATAGATAATTTGTAATTGATATGTATATAGAATTATCATCCAAAAAATCAATGCATTGTTTATATAGCCCCTTTGCAAAAGAAAAATAATCTATAACAAAATAAGATAATGCTTCTCTATCTAGCCAAAAATCTAATGTTCTTTCGAATCTTATTCAATTTTGTACTTCAATGTTTTGTCCATACCAAAAACTGCAAAATGTATAAGGAAACAAAAATGATTATGCCAGAAAATATATAAATCTACTATAAATAATTAATTAAATCTACAAATATTGTGAAAACAAACCTTAGAAAAAGTATATGTCCTTCAAGTGTAAATATATACACTTCAAAAAGTCAGCATATGAACCTCAAAAAAATATAATTCCACCAAGTGTAACTATCTACACTTCAAAAAGTCAGCATATATGAAAGGGGCTGCAAGATTGATGAACAAAAATTAGTTTTACTATAAATTAAAAGCAATGAGATTCACATATATAAAATGTAACCAAAATACAACTCTAATAGCTGAAAACAGAGCTAAATTTATAGTTCTAAAAATAACCTAAAAATGAAACCTATGCAACAGCCCAAGGAGATCTAAAGCAACTCTCAACAAATCAAAAAAGGCCAGCAAAATCTAGAGAGACGAGAGCCAAATTAATTATGAACTTTGCAAACAATATGAAACTACCCAAACAGACAACCCAATATGCAGTTCCATGTAACTCTAGATATGAACTCTGAAGTATTGAGAATTTAAACAATCAAATTAAATACCATACATTAAATATACTTTCCTTGCTACCTACATCTAAAATCAATAGATATTTATCAAACAAAACATCGTCAATGAATATATACATAATTCAAGCAGAAATTTAAATCAATATTGCCAAATTTCTATTAAAATTAGCAAAACACATGTATTTTTATAAAAGAATACTTTTTGTTTATGCCCCCAATAGATAATTACCAATAAAACACATCATTAAACAGCTTACAAGTCTTCTAAAATTCCCTATCAATATGCAAAATCCCACACAAAAAATGGATAATAACAATATTTGAGGATTATAACCAATAAAATACACCTATAAATATACTTCTAGCAGTCTAGTCACTCCTTTGAAAGGGCATTGATGGAGACTGGACGTTGGATTGTTGAACTAGCAAAAGTTTTCTTAATTTTTTAAGTTCATTCACTTGAGATTCCACAGCTGATAACCAATCCTTCAAAGCCTGATTTTCCTCTAGAGTATCTTTTAGTGCAGACGATAATTCACTTTTAGATGAACTACTACCTTTCAAATCCTTTGTCTTTATCCCACCACCAAGGACAGCCACATGATTGTGAGTTTGAGGGCCAAAACATCTTTCTACTATCTCTATGCTAGAAAGAGATGGATCGAATTGCACCAATTCTAATATTTCTGTTTACAAAAACATGCAGCAGGTTATGCTATTAGTGTTTGTCCAGAAAAAAGCCTAGACTAAAGCACATTGCAAGTTGAATACTTTAGACATACGTGTTTTTCTATTGCTTCGGGTCCCCTGTTCTTTTAAAAGCATAGTTTAAGAATTTTTGCACCCCAATCGAATATGCCTCACCAAGTCGATCATCAATAAGGTGCATCCACTGTTTATTGGGTGCCATAACCTTATAATTTATATTGCAATATATTAGAATATTATTTAATCACTAAGCTAGGAAGGGGATATAATTTATTTAACATGTAATTTAATAAAAAGGTCATTTTTAAAGTTCCAACTTTAATCATATCAAATAAATGATAAGTACACACCAAGAACATGAACCCACATTAATAATTTAGAAATTCAATAAATTCATAGTTTATATATATTCCAAAATGCAGATTATTACATGCATAACAAAAGCAAAAATCCATACAGAATGAATATAGCAGCCACGAACTTGTTGCTTGCAACCTTGGTGATGAATAAAATCCCTCCCCAAGAATCAAATCAAATCTATGAAATGAACATCTTATGGACAATTATTACTAAAGGATATGCTAAAATAATATGATCACCAAACTATCTATAATCTACAATATAGATTTTTTATAGGGTCTATAATACTATAATAGCTTAGCAACACTTGTAAATTACCATATTTAATATATATAAATCAACGCATAAAGTATACATAACATGTTAGTAGCCATTAAAATGTTAAATATAATAGTATTAAAAGTTATCCATCAGTTCATCTCTAGTTTTCTTCTAGAAGTTCTAGCTGCTATTTCCCATCTTAACTACACTTAAGATCCAGCACAGGAAGGAAGCAACCTCTAGGTTGCTCATCATTACTCCAACGAGAATAAAGAACATACAATAGAATTGCTCATCTTGAATATTGTGTGTACATGATTAGCAATCACAATTTATTTCTAGTTATCCATATAAGTAGTAAGAATGGCAATCTAACAGTGTGAACTCTAATTAAGCATAAAGTGATTGTTCACTTACCTCTATAGATGAGCTGCCACCAAATGCTTAAATCTTCTCTTTTCCTTTGGTGCTTCTTTATTCTTCAACTAAATCATAACAATACTCATCAATTATCATTCTAGAATTCCCATAACACAGGCTAAGCTCAAATTTATATAACAAAGAAAGAAATAAAAAAATAAGACTTTTCCTACAATTACTAACCTGCCTTCTTTAATTAATACCTTCTTTTCTCAAAGCTTCCAATAAAACTTTGATTTTTAGGGTGAAAGCAGAATGAGAGAGTGGAGAGATGAAGGTTGAAAATGGTGTTTAATCACTTAATGGTTGGCTTTCTCAATAGGGGCAGATTTTTGCCCAAAGTTAACATTAAACATTTTAGAAGTCTATTATTACATGCAGAAAAATCAAAATAAAATGAATACAAGAAATTAAAACAACTTAGAAGTCCTGAATTGGCAGAGAGTCATCTAAACACAGCACAAATTGATTTAGATCACACAATACAAGAAGATACAAGCAATAAATAATATCAATAGAAAAAGGAAACATTAATAAATTTTAGAATAGCCCTGCCAACTAATATAAACATCACTGTAAAAAAACTCTACATTTTAGGAAGCAACAATGCAAACTATCAGATCTATGAAATGAACATCTTATAGATTACATAAATAAAAAGATGAAATGAAATAACAAATGCAAAGATAATTATGGTATATGCAAAATAATATCTATTTTATAAAATAATGAATATGTATAAGCAATGAATTAACTTAACAATATATGAAAATCTTGAATAGAAGCTGCAAAAATGTACTTCTGTATGACTATATACATAACAAGGCATTATAATACAGAGAGTGAGTGGCTTCATTCGTGTAATCTGCAATTTTTTTTTAATTTAAAGGACCACTTTGCAGAGTTACTGCAACAAATATATAAAATAGCCAACAGCTATAAAGAACCAACACCAATTACTAGTACCCGATCTTTGAGAGAGAAGCAAATTTTGTGTTCATGAGTTTTCAGTAGAAAGAGAGCTATTTCTTGCAAAACTTAATAAGCAAGTAAAAGGTTTTGAGGGAAACAACATTAAAATAATTAATGTAAAAAAACCAACCAGTTGACAACATTATCAAAGATATATATAGTTCAATTATTTGGTATGCTAGAAGCAGAGAAAAATAGAAAGTAGAAGAGAAGCAAAGTGAATTACAACAAAAGCCCTTAAGGATACAATTAACTCGTTCCTACTTTCATTCATCAACTTCCTAAAACAAGCCATTATCTGATAATTATTTCACCTTTCATTCATCAACTTCCTAAAATCAGTCATTATCTGATAAACTTGCTTTGGTGCTTGCCAATCACACATAAGAAACCAAAATGATGTGAATAATAGTTATCAATTCAATAATAAACTAATAAGACATAAAGAAACTAATTCTGCATTCAAAACTAAGGATTAAACCCATAATGTGTAGCAATTGACATATATAACAGCCAATAATCATAAGAAAATTCGACCGTTTAATGATTTAATCACACTTTAAACCCATAAACTCTAAGAGAAATATGTAAATTCTATAAATATGCAGATGTTTTGTGCATGGTTGGCTGTAGAGAGAACGATACAGTACAAAACACCAAATCAAGAATTTGCATATATAAAAGGTTCATCACTTTTAACATTCATCTATTCATTTATAGTATTGATGTAATTATATGAAGAGAAATAATCCCTAAAAACCAAATCAATGACACAAAAAGAACCAAGTACGTAGCAAAAGGCAACAAAAAATACATAATAGATTCTGAAACTTTAACTTTAGGTCCACCAGCGACATTCCCCAAAGTCCACATTGCCTGAAAAATACATAATAGATTCAATAACAGTTGGCCAAACTTATCATACATCAAATCTACTAATTACTACGTAGTTATCCATTACAAAGAACAAGGCCAAGCCTAGAAGAAGAAAACCCTGCATTCCAGTCATTTTCAAAATGGGCAGCAGATGTACTTCAAATTGATCTAGAACAGAAAATTCAATCTTAAAACAGCCCATACTATTTCCAGTTAAATAAATAATATGTTATGTTCAATAAAACAATAAAGGTCAATTGAAAAGCTATGGAATAAGTATACAATTCTCAGGATCTCAACCCAATCAGAATCCCAAACTAGGGAAGCAGACCTCAAGAAGCTTATAAAACTTTAACTTTAGATTATTGTATCACAAAAGGAGAAAAAAATTCCAACTAAAATTCAAAATATGAGATTATAAAATAAGGAATACAATTCCTGCAGCTAATTGTGCCTATTCCTTAGAAGATTTTATGGAACACAATAACAATTCAGGCTCAGTAGGTTTTTATGCATCCAACCAGAAAAAAAGTAGATATGAATAATCACATTCTATTCTCTATTACTTAGAGCATTATACTCAAAGAATAGTTTATAGCAATTTGAAAACCTGTAAAAAAATGTGATGCTCTAGTAGACCATTTATAAGAATATAACTTCATACCGAGTATATGAGACAAGATTGTCAACAACACTTTTCTGCTCAGCTAATTGAGCTTTCAAGGAAGCAGCATTATCCTGCACTTAGGGGTGTGCATCGGTCGGGTTCAGGTGAACCCGACTCGACACCGATTAACCCGAGACCCGAAGTTTACCTATTTTTCTCACCCGAACCGACCCTACATAAATATCGGGCCCCTACCTGAATAACCCGATTTTTTCGAGCCTCGACCCGAATAACCCGAAATTAATTTTTTTAATTTACATATTTAAATTAAAATCCTAAATTAATACAAATAAATAATATTAAATACCATAAAAATATTTTAAAAATACAACAAACTAACAATTTCAAAATTACGGGTTAATCGGGTTTCACCCGACCCGAAACCCGAACAACAACAACTATAATAATCGAACCGACCCTAATAAATCGACTAACCCTACCCGAATGTGTCGGTTCGGGTTGGTAAGGTTGATCGGGTCGGTTCGGTTTTTGCACACCCCTACCTGCACCAAAAGTGATATATCAATTTAACTATTATAACAAGTAGTCAAATATACAATCTAATAATTATAACAATTAGTCAAATAAAAATTGTAACAACCAGTCAAACATAACTAGGTACATATGTGTAAATATATAGTTGTGTCTGCACACCATGTGTCTATCAAAACATCAAATTACTTTACAGTAGCCAATGTTTCAGTATTTAAACAACAAATTATTTAATGAAAAAGAGGAAATAAATACAGAGCATTTCTTTATTAATGGAAGAATTCATTCAGATGCTTTCAAATAATTACAATTATTTGAAAAGAAAAATCAACTTAAGCTTTAATTGCCTATCAGTGAAGTAAAACAAAAGGAAAAGAAAAAAAAAGAGGCAAAAGAAATGTAATAAAAGCAACATACGGATGCTAGTAGTATCCAGCTAAGGAAGGAGTTCCGGATGCAGCAGAATTGCCCTCAAGAGCTATAGAACCACCGAACAAATTCCTAGGTCCTATGTACACAGGATAACTTTCAAATCATAAAAATCTAAGGCAAAAAGAATTCAAAAACAGGGAACCAGCAGCTAGCTCCATCGAGAACAAGAAAATGATAACACAACCAGGAACAAAAAACATAGAATTATAGACTCAGCCTAAAAAAAATACAAAAACAAGGAACCAACAGCTCCATTAAGAACAAGAAAATGACTAACACCACAAGGAACAAAGAACACAGAATCGTAGAATCTGCCCCAAAAAAAATGCTACAGCAAACAACCTAGAAAAAAGGACCCATTACAACCCCCAAAAACGTAAAATGAAAACCTGAAAAACCTAAGAATCAGACAAGCAGCATTTCATACGAAGCAGAGGGCCTAAAAGCCCAAAACAGCTTTCCAATCAACCAACAGCAAAATTTGAGATGAAGTCCTAATATATCCGCCCCTCATAACAAAAATACAGAACAGTACAGTACCCAAAGAAGGCAATAACAGTTCTCAAACCACACTCAACAGCTATTCCTCCAAGCAAACTTCAGATTCATAAACGGAAGGTATAATCATGGAGAAAAAGGTCTCCCATCACAAAAAATATAAGACTTTAACACATACCGGTTTGAAGTTCCTCACTGTTCATTCATTTGGAGTTGTAGAAAACCTCTCTTGCTTCTTTCTTCGTAACCGAACAAGAATCAAAGCAACAAGCTAGCCGTTCAAGAAACTTCATGGATCGTTCTTTCAATATCTTGCTGCCCAATGCCCATGGATGGCGAAGGAGATCAGAAAAAAAGAGAGCAATGTTTAGATTTAGGTTTTCAAAATGTTTAGGAAAAAAGAATGAATAACTTAAAATCCATTCTTTTATTTTATTTATTTCTTCTTTTCATTTCCCGGTCAATTTAATGAATTGGTTGGCGCCAAACAATCCCGCTAGTAAGATGTGCATCAAGGACCGGAATTTCAATGAATTAAGGACCATTTTAGATCTTTTCCCTATTAAAATTGGAAAATTGGGAATTAAGGAAAAGAAATAAAAGTGGTCCTTTTATGTATACTTTTAAGGACCAAAAATTTGACTGGTTACAAAATCGTGGTCCCTAATAACCCTTTTTCTTGTAGTGCAAGTATCTAATTCTTAAGGGACAGAGTATAAGATATGATAATCCGGAGGGAACCCATAAGCTAAATGAGATAGAAAATTCGCAGCAAAATTAGTTTTTATATGGATGTGAGAGTAGGACATAACCGAGAAGTTTTTGGAAATCCAACGAATAAAATTGATGAGATGGAATTAGTGGAAAAATCCTTATAAATTTTTCAGCCCTCTAAATTTTTCGACCAATGCTTATAAAATTTTCAGCCTTTATTATTTCTTGATTTTCTTTCAGTGTCTGTTCCAAAATATTATTCATGAATAAAATAAAAATATAGACCATGTCCACATTAGAATTTCCTATCCACGTTCGTTTAGTCAACTAACACTTAAAAAAGGAAATAAATAAAAGTCGGTAGCCGTTGGATCTCTGGAGTGGGCAGGAAGCTGAAGAAATAAAATCAAAATCCTGATTAAGTGTTAAGTAAGTATAATGAGAGACAAAAGAAGAGAATCTTTAAAATGAAATTAAAAGTAAGTAAATAGTATTAACATGGCGATAATCATGCAAAACCTAACGTCCCCCAGCTTGGTTTGGACAATAACATCCAACCTTTTGTTTTGTCCTTTCTGCAATAATTTGAATTATTAAGGTACATTTTTCAAATTATGTTTGCACTTCATGCTTCCTATCTATACCCTTTTTATCATTGTTGCTATAATATATTATCTAAAAACCTAAAGGGAAAGCTAACCTTACATTCTTGTTAAACAAGATTGTCAAGCTGATTTATGAAAATGTAAATCATATTATTAGAAAATAATAGCATTACATCACATATATAAAATTATTAAATTAATCAAAATTTTAATTGAAATTATAATATCTAAATTTAACAATAAGTTACAATCGAGTGATATGATATTGCATCAGAGCTGTTAGGTTTTCAATTCCAATACCAGCATATCACTTTAAGACATGGGTCATTTTGTCCTCTAAATTTTTCAAAAATTTATTTATTTTTGAATTTTTATTTTTTATATACATGATAGGTCTCTAAATGCTAAAATAAAATTTTATTGTGTAGCAGATTTAATAATTTAAGGAGCAGAGTGATTTCCCAAATAGTTGAAGAGATAAAATGACTGAAATTGTAAAATTGAGGAGCTGAATATAAGCGCTATTTTTTTTTTTTTACCGTAAATATAATGCGTCTGCCCGTTGCTTCTTGTGTATGTAAAGGATATGGAGCCCTCAAAAGAGAAAGCTTGTCCTTCTTTATAGTTTGCCTCGAAATGTTGGTGTTTAATTATTTCTTTTCTAGAACTCAATTTTTATTTATATGTTTTAATCAGGTGATTCGCATCCTAAATAGGGTGGATATCAAACTGGTTCAATATGTACCGTCACTTGTCACTTGTGTGATCTGAACCACAGGATGAAAACTTGCTATATATTTAACCGGTTCAACAGGGAACTGACAGAAAAAACAAAAACAAAAGAACAAAAGAAAAAAAAAAAAGGAAAGGAAAGGAAAGTGCACAGATTTTCCATGTCTACCGTATATCGCAATCACAGCTTTAAACGAAAATCACGTTAACAGGATTTTGGTTTACTGTTGTCTAACTATACATTTAGGTTTTCTTTATTATTTTAGTAAATCCTGACATCACAACGGTTCAGAAGAACCATTAAATTAAATCATTCTATTACAGAAAGTGATATGCACATGTGTATTGTTAAATTAAGTGGACCGTTTACGTTAGAAGTGAGCATGGCCTGATTAATTAATTTATAAATAAAAAAATTAATTAATTTATTAATATTAATTTTTTAAAATTATTAATTATTAATTATTTCGTTACATTTGGTTAATCAGTCTATTAATTTCAATTTTTCGATTTACTTAATCAATATTTTTCGGTTAATTATGAAATTTTATAACATAAAATTATATAAAAAAATTAAACAAAATTCAATTCAATTTCAAATGTATAAAGTAATTTCATATAAAAATTATGAAACAAACATAATTTAATAGCCCAAATTCATGTTCTATAAATTAATAGTTAATATTATAAAATAAATTTGATATTTATTAAAAATTACTATTTTTGATTATAAGTCAAATAAAATTTTAAATAATATTACATGTTAATAACATAAACTCTAAAAAATATAAGAAAATATAATTAAATGCTATTAAGTAAAATATGAACACCAATATATGATAAAAAAAATAACATATATAAAAGTTAATCGGATACTATATATATATATATATATATATATATATATATATATATAAATAATTAAAGAGAATGACATAATATAAATTTAGTTTGAAGTATTATATAAATTTTATAGAAAAATATAAAAAATTAAGGTATAAAAATAAAAATATTATTTAAATGTATTTTAAGGTCTTATTTTATGTAAATTTTAGAGAGAAATAAAAAAAATTGAATATATATATATATATATATATATGAACCGGTTAATCATGGATTAATGGTTAATAGATACTTAAAAACCTAAATCATAACTATTAACCAAAAATATAAAAATTAAAAACCATAATCGAATCAATAAGATCGATTAAATATAAAAATCGATTCGATTTTGAATCAATTTTGTAGTTAACCATATTTTCATTTTTTTGCTCATCTCTAATTCACATGTGCATGCAGACTGAATTAGTATTTTTATACACCACAAGTGTGTGCGTGTGTGTGTGTGTATATATATATATAATAGAAAACCATTAAAAATAAACCGGTGAAACTAACATATGTGTAAACTACTAATTATCTAATCAATCAAAACTTATAAAGTAGTCCCTCCGATTTCTTTTAATATATCTAATTACATTTAATACGATATAACTAGTAATTTAAAAAGAAACATAAAACAATTATCAGTCACTTTATTAAGAAGAGCTAAACATCTTCTCCATAATACGTTTTCTTTTACCTCCTCCATTATTTGCATGCTATGTGATTAAATTAATTAAAATATATGATTCTATAATCAATAAAATGAACACATGACATGCAAATGATGGAAAATGCAAAAAATATATATAGAGAGAGAGTATTTAACATTTCTCCTACGGTATTACGGACAAAAAAAATATATATCACTCTATTATATTTCAAATTTACAAAAATTTGAATTTGGCAAAAAAAAAAACATATTTGGACTCTAAGTTTTCATATTTTTGGCAAGTAGATCCCTCAATTAAATTTTTTTTTTGCTATTAAATATTCAAACTTTAATTTATGTTATTGATCTGTCATTGAGTAATGATTTATGTTAAAACTAAAAAACATTAAAGGTATGTGATATCATGATTTACTAAAATAATAAAATATTTTTTTTTTCGCGCTGATCAGCGTATTCAATATGTTGAATTATTATTTTGTTCTGGCAAATCAAAACATCGCATAATTCATCTTGCCCCATTTTATGAATATGTCCAGCAAAAATATGACTTAGAATGCTAATAGATTTCAAATAAATCTTTAAATGAAATTTTTAGAAAAGTTAAAATCTAGATAAAAACATTATTTGAATCGTTTAACAAAAATGACTTTAAGTAAGAAGGGATTTAAAAATTATTTTTCGATATTTTAATGAGTATGAAATATTGAGAGAAGAAACTTTAGAATCAAATTTCTAAAATAATTTAAGAATTTTGAGTAGTTTTGTTTTATAATTGTGCAAGATGATTTAAAATTTCTAATATAAATTAGATCCATCATGTTGACAACTTGACATTTTGTTTTGGAACGGTGTTACCATTTTGACGTTGACACGTACACTACTAATTATTGGTTAATATTTTGTGTAAGTCAACAATATATATAGAGAGAGAGAAAAGAAGATGTAAAGCCATGCTTAAATTACCACCTGGTGATATTTTTTAATTAATAATTTTAATCTAATTATGTTTACACAAAGTTGAGAATAATTCATAAAATTAACGTTTTTAATTAGATTTAACACATATCAATGGTGTGAGAGAGAGAGAAAGTGAAGGAGTGTGAGGGAGAGTGGAGAGAGTGTATGTGAAGGAGAGAAAGAGAGACAGAGAGGGGGAGAGAGGTCCACACCTAGTCTAATTCTGCAAGGAAGCACTGCGAAAATAAACAAAATACATCAAAAATTCAAATAAGTTTCAAAATACTTCAAAATTCTAATTATTTTTTCAAAATACACTGTTATTAAAAAAAAGTCTCATCCTTATTAATATCAAATTATAAATATGTTCATTAACTTTTATCTTTTTTTTTTCATTTTTTTCAAATATATTTATATTGATTAAAAATAAAAACGGATTTTTTTCTCTTAAAGGATATTTTTTATAAGATAAAAAAAAATAATAATTACCTGAAAGAACAAAATGGTAGCATTTGCTATGAAACTGGGGAAATGGCTATATATCAATGCAACCTTATGCCACCATATATTTTGGTTAAGAAAAATAATTAGGGATATGAGATGCTGTTAATTGCTACTTTGTGTATGATTAGGCAAATAAAATATATAGTTTCCTATACTGAATTGAGATAGAAAGGACATGAAATTAATGTTCAATAAATAGAAAGATGATATTGGTTTAGACTTTATTGAAATTTCCTTTATGATGACATGAACAAAAGCAATGAGAGTGGTGCCTTTAGAAGGAAACAACGTTGATGAGAAGACTTGTTGGTCGTCATCCTTATCTTCCCTTGGCCTATGCGTCCCTTCAAATTAAACTCCAAACAGAAAATCAATGCTAACCACTTCTTTATAATAATAATTGTATTAATTAAGTTTTTTCTTCTAAATAGTGTCTCCGTCGCAACTACTGGCAATGGGTCCAATTCCAGCCATTGCTGAGCTAATCAGTTCCAAGTTTGTGTTAATCAGCAAAGTTTATGTACTTAAGAAAAATATTTGTGTCAGTCTTGAGTGGATGGAAACAGCCATATATATCTCTCTCTCTTCCTTCAGTCCAATTTAGGGATATACTTCCTACATAGTCAAAATTAAGAGCTTACTTTAGTAAAATATTGTTCACAATTATGTATTCACTTGTGAAAAATAGAAAATATTTAAATATTTTATTCCCATTATGGCATTGTTATGATAGGTATATTGTCTGATTTTCAAAGTAAAATTAATATTTAATTTGAAGTAATCAAATGAGAATTGTTTATTTATAGAGAGAGTACTCACTTTGTCTCAAATCAGTTTTTTTTTTCTTAATTTTAGTATCATTAATTTTTCTTAATCTAACTAAAAATATTTTAAAAAGACTATAATATCGTCTTATATATTTAATGAAATAGAGAAAATATGTAGAAAAGAGAAAAATCAATAAAGATGTTAATTTATTGTTGATATCAATGAGATGGCAAATTTGAAATACGCATAATAAATATTGTTCTAATTTTAAAAAATTATATTTTAGATGAGATAAACTTTTGTTTTAAAAAGTAACTGATCTGAAAGTGAGGAAGTATTAAGTTTTGTAAGCAAAACTTTTGTGCTTCTTAATAAAAAAAATTAATAGAGTGAACATCAAATTGTCTATTTTCTTAAATAAAATAGCAAATTAACAGAATAATTAATGAATTTCTTAATTTTAAAAACATGAGTAAAATCAACACTCAGTTTGGACGGTGATTCATTAGTTAGAAAAACTTTTACTACGTAGTGTTAGCAATTGAGTAGAAAGATTCAATCAAATGGGTGTAATTATGATTATGGGAAACAAATTACCTTCTTGGTAAGCGTTATTTCAACTATAGGGTACCCATAATGTGGTCCCATTATTTTGATAACATACTAATTTTAGGGGCACATGTTTTAGTTTCGAAATCTATAAAGGTGTATGTGTTTATATATATAAGTAGCTTTAATGAAAAATAAAGAAATACCAAATTATTAACTTATAAAATCATACCTAAAAATTATTTAAAATTTCTATTGAATAATATACAAGTACCATTAAGGTCTATAAGTATCTTGCATACTTGAATGCTTACAGATATCTATTTTGAAGCAATAAAATTAATTACTATTCCCTCCGTTTCATTTTAAAATGTTATTTTTCTATTTTATTTTATTCTACTTTAAATTTTCTTTTTAAAATTTGAATAACAGATTTACATGACATTCTTGAAAATATAAAAAAATGTTTTAATTATTTTTTTATTCTCATAAAAAATAAAAAATATATCTTTTAAAATTAATTAAACGGATAGAGAAAAAGAATAAGTTACGAGAATTTATATATTAGTTTATATTAACATATTAGAATGTAAAAAGTGTTTATTAGTTATTAAATTTACATGTTAAAATGTCAATTGATCTTTTGAAAAGTGCAAAATCAAGCCACTAAAATTTGAAAAATTTAAATATGTTTTTTTTTTCAGATAATCATGTTAGAATTTAAAATGTATTTATTAGTTAGTAAATTTACAAATTAAAAAAGTTCAGAGGCGGACTAACAAAATCTGACAAATTTAGGTATTTTATTCATTAAAAATTAATTTATTTTATTTTTGGAAGATAAGATAGATGTCACCACTGGTGTTGCTATCAAGCACCATGTCTAGAGGTGCACTTACCAGAAAAAGCTGTGAGAAAAAAAGTGGCTACATCAGGAAATAAATACATCATCAAAATATGAAAGTTCCATGCTTGAAAACTACAGCTCTCATTTCAAAAATAATAAAACAAATAAGAAATTAAAAAGTCCAACTCAAATCTCATTTATATCATCTATTAATCGAATCTAAATGAACTGGTATAACCACTGTATCTGCCACAATTGATATATATCACCCTTTTTTTAATAATTTATTATTAAAAATTATTTATAAATTTAAAGTATGTCAGAAATATATTACATAATTGTTATTTTTTACGAAATTATTGTCAAATATAACGATTTTATCAGAAGATGTCGGTGGGACAGGATGTGATGTTGCACTGAAATCGTTGAGAAGGACAGATCATTATTAAAATTTAAATGTTCAAATGAATGATAAATTCAACTTTAAGTGTTTGTATATTTATTAAGAAAAAAATAAAATTTTAAAAAATGAGATTAAATGATACAAGTCTCTTTTTTAATTAAAAATTTTGAATTTAAATTTTAAAAATTGAATACTTTTCAATATTAAAAAAACTTTCTTTGTGGATTGTTGGATTAAATTCGAATTAGGAGAATGAATGAACCAAAAAAAAAATGGCATTGGCATCTATACATAGAAAACATTAAAAAATAAAGACGATCAAATTAATGCAAAGTTGTTACCTCCTTTTGACTGTAGTATCACAATAAAAAAAATTAAAAATAAAGAAAACCCAGTTTTTATTTTTCTTTAATTTTTTAAAAAATTAATAAAAAAGAAAAGAACGAGAAAAATCCCAGATATATAATATATCCTGAAAAGCCTTAGGTTGGTTGGATACCAAATAATGCAACAAAGTAAAGGCAGCAACACCAACCAACCCACAAAATCCATGGAAGAGAAAGAGAAGAAGAAGAGCAAGAAACAAGCTAACAAGAAGCAAAAACACCAACACCCAAATGATCAAACAACAAAACCATCCTCAGATTTTTCCTTCAAACCAAACAGAGAAGTTAAAGGTCTTAAATTTGGAGGGCAATTCATTGTAAAATCATTCACAATTAGAAGAGCAAGACCACTTGAGCTTCTAAAACTTCTATCTTATCCGCCAACCAATAAAAACTCCAAAATCCCTTTCCCTTCAACCACAGCTTTCTTGCCTACAAATTTCACTATCTTAGCCCACCATGCTTGGCATACTCTAACACTTGGCCTTGGCACCAAGAAATCAAAAGTTCTAGTGTTTGTTTTTGAATCTGAGTCTATGAAATTGGCAGTCGATGGAATCTGGCCAGCAGAGATAGCTTTAGGAGATGTGAACAAGAAGCTTATAAGAGGACTATGTGGGTCTGAAATGGCAAGATTTAAGTTCAGAAAAGGTTGTGTTACTTTCTATGTTTATGCTGTAAGAAGAGAAGGCAACATGGGATTCTCTTGTGCTGATGATTTAAGGTTAATTCTACAATCTGTTGTCTCTCTCAATGATTTCTTAGATCATACTGCTATGCTTGCTATGCCTCACCAGAGAAGTATCAATTATCAGCAACAACATGTTGCCATGGCTCACTAGTCTTTTTTTTTTCTTGATCTTTTCTTTAGGTATAATCTTTTGGTGGTTATTTTTATTTTTTGTTAAATATTTTTCTAATGGTTGATTGGTTAATTTCTTGGGGATTTTGTGTATGTTCTAAAAATTTTGAAAATTGTATTTTAATATCAATAAATTTTAGTTTATTAATTTATAGTGAATTTCTTGTTCCGATCTGCAAAATTTTCTTGATTCTAAATTCCTTCAACTGCAAGTTGAAGTTGATGTCTGATATCCAGAGCCAGTCATTATTTACTGGCAATTCTGCAAACAGAGGGATGTGGTACTGTCGTATAAATATATAATTATTTTTTTTATTTTGAAGATCAGTTTCTGCAGAAATTAATAAACATTTTTTTCAATACCATTTTGCTCTAGTATTTAATAGAGATATCATTAATTAATAAAAAGAAAATCTATGAAGAATATTCCTGCAACGGCTAATAATTAAAAAGTAATTTAATTCTTTTTATCTGTAGAAATTGATGTCTCTATTTTTATTTAAAATAAGCAAATTGAAGAGAGAATTTACGGTAAAAATTTGTAATTATAATACAAGAAAAATAATTTCGTGATGAGAATTAGTAGAAATTTTCTGCAAGTTGATGTCTCAGTTTCATTTGATCTTCGTACATGCACTTCATATTTTTCTGTGCAGTTTTGCCCAAAATGTTATTTCTCCAATGCTGTTTTCTTGCAATTTGTGTGTAGTAAACCCGTGAACTACTGAACTCATGTATTTAAGTCACACTTGAAACTAGAAACACTTTAACTGAGACAAATATATATATATATATATAAAGAAAGTCTTTTAGTAATATAATAATTCTCCTGGATTTGTCATCTTATTAGGAAAATGTCAAAATTTTTCTTGGAAACTTCAAAGGTTCTTCTCTAATACCATGATTAGTACGTTAAACAAAGGGTTATTACATGTGGTGAATTCAGAAGTTGTTGTTAATCTAATGCTATACATTTATCTATTTGTTTATTATAACTTTGATCTATTATTTTAAATAGGTATTCATCAGCTGCACCAGTCCTAACTGTACATGCCAATAAATAATACTTTATCCTTTCTCTTTTATATATTATTTTTTAATAAAATTTAAATTTTATTTATCTGTCACTTTTAGATTTTCAATATTATTTAATTTATTTTATCAATTTATTTTTCTTTTTTAATAAAATTAGAACCAATTAGATTTGATAATTTAATTTTAATTATGAAACTTAATACTAAATTTAAAGTTATTTATTATTTTTTAACCCCGGTAAAAATTACAAAAGAGATAGATATAAAAAACGGAAGGAGTATTTGATTAAAAATAAAAAAAAGGTATCATTTTTAAATCCAACAATATACATTGATGTAGATTATTAACACCATCAATTTAAATTATATAAAGAAAAAAAAAGGAACAGAAATAGAAGGGAGGGTGTCATTTGATGCCTTCTTCTAATCAATATGTCCGTTACTGCTTGTATCTGATCAGATGGTATGCACGCTTTCAAGGCCCATAGAAAGCGACTCCAAAGGAAGGGTGGGTGAAATGATGAAAAGCAGCAATGGAACAGGGTTATGGGCCAACTCTCCAACTCGAGGAAAGCTTTATGGTCTGAAAAAAGTGAAATTTTCTCTCATTACATATTTCTTTATTTGTGGCTTTAATCATAGCTTAAGAAGGCCCCATATTCAAGCTACATTTTTCGCAAGAATCATGGACATCTCTTTCCTTCTCGTATCACATTGAATTAAAAATACCCTTCTTATAATTATGAGTATGTATGTGTAGAATATGTGGGCATCAATTAATTAATGCTTTTAGTGTTATATTAATGGTGTATCACGTGCTATATAGTTAGTATTTTCAGAAATATCAGAACAAGTACTATGACATGATGAAAGCAAAGCTTTAAGCAGAATTAATGGGCAATTGATAAGAGAGTTTGATTCAGATGCTTGGGGTTATTTATTAAATATCATAATCAAGCAAATTCTGAATAGTATCTACGTTTGATATATTATTCACTTTTCATCAAAATTTATTGATTCAATTAATTTGAATTTATATTGAATAACCTCATAAAAGATACTAGTTTTTTTTAATACAAACTATTCATGATTTGAAATTTATTAGTCCAATTAATACATATTTTGTGCTAGATAAGCACGTAAAAAGGGATGGATTGTTTTTTTTCAAGTATTTTAAGACACTCCAAGTTAAAGGAGAAATGATGTGTTTAGAAAAAAAAACACATCCATACAATACTTTTGGATGTAAAAATGTATTTTCAATCCTGAAATATCATATAAAAATATTAATAATAAAAAAAGAAAAAAAAGTTAGCTAAACAGTACCTTATGTGATGAGTTATGATTATTTTTCGAATTTATTAGGATGATTGTATCACATTTATGCTAAAATATCGTCTGAATAAGTTCATTCACATCAAGCAACACTTAGTTTACAGGGGTTTCATTAGTTGATAAAAAAATAAGTAAAAAATCAAAAGGGAAAAAATAAATAAAAAATCAAATTGGGGATGAGTTCACAGTATTTGATAAATAATGACCAATATTTGCATGTATAAATATTCGTGTGCATTGAATTAATACTTCGAAAAAGAGAGGTATGATAATATACATGTTCTTCTAAATGGTCCGATTGTGCAGAGATTTTTTTAAGAATGGTATACTTTTTTTTATTTATTTAGAAAATAAAGATTGTTTTAAAACAATTTAGAAAAATGGGATCGGACACACCATTTTCACAGAATCAGCAAAGTGGGACTCGCAGCCGGAGTGATTGATGAAGACTGATTGGTGGTGAGGCCCACAGTTCCACTTCCGCAACACACACACACACACACACATAGGGATGATCACGGGGCGGGGAATCCCCGTCCCCGGTGGGGACCCGCCCCGAATGGGGCGGGGAATCCCCGAAAAATTTCCTCGTGGGGACGGGGATGGGGGAAAAGTATTCCCCGACTTATAATTCGGGGCGGGGACGGGGATTGTGGTCCCCGCCCCGAAATTTTCCCGCCCCCGAAATTTAATTACTAAATTTAATTTTATTTATATAATTTAGTTTTAAATTATATTTAATTTTAGTTTTATCAATTGTTAAAATTTATATTAGTTTAATTTGTAATTAAATTTATATTTTTAATTATTAAATATTATATTTTCAATTATAATTAATTATTAAATATAATTTTTTTATTATAATTAAATTTTTTTAAAAAATAAAAATATTTTTTATGCGGGGACGGGGATCCCAGCGGGGATGGGGATCCCCGCGGGGACGGGGGGAATTTTTTCCCCGAAATATTTTCGATCCCCGCCCCGCCCCGCCCTTGCGCGGGGCAGTAGGTGGGGAGGCACTCCCCGCCCCCGCCCCGCCCCGCGATCATCCCTACACACACACACACACACACACACACACACACACACACACACACACACACATATATATATATATATATATATATATATATATATATATATATATATATATATATATATATATATATATATTGAAATAAAAGTGTTCTATTTAGAGAAATTGTTTAATATTATGAATTTAATTGCAAAAATAAATAGAAATTTTTGAAAATTAAATATGTAAATTAAAAAAAATCTAAAGTTTATGGTCGGTACCGAACTGATAAAATCGGATACTGAAATTTTTTAATTTTAGCTAATCAAACTCAAATAAAATTTTTTGTCAATTTGATTCGATTAAAAATTATCAATTAAAAAATAAAATGACATCGTTTTGAACAAATGAATTTAAGTGTAAAATAATTTAATCCATTTGTTTAATTACACAAAATCAATAAGTTTAAATCTAATAGGGCTGATTTTGTGATGAAATTGGAATGGGGAAATAAAAAATATAACCAAAAAAATCAATCGTTTTTTCGATTTTTTTCCATTCCAGCAGTACAGTGTTGCGAAAATAGAGCTGTGGGCCCCACCAACAAAATTATTTTTTGATTTGTTTTTTTATTTTAAAATTTCAACATATTCAGTTAATACGGTTTGGTTCAATTTTGAAAAATAAAAATAAAAAAATAAATGTACCGATCGATATTTATATAAAATGACATCATTTTTATATTTGTTCAAAATACACCGTTTTGTATATTTGTTTAAAACGATGTCGTTTTATTTTTTAATTGATAATTTTTAATCGAATCGAATTGATAAAAAATTTGTATTTGAGTTCCGTTATCTTATAAGTTCGGTTAGTTAAAATTAAAAAATTTCGGTATCCGATTTTATCGGTTCGGTACTGACCATAAACTTTAAATTTTTTTAATTTACATATTTAATTTTCAAATTTTTCTATTTATTTTTGCAATTAAATTCATAATATTGAACAATTTCTCTAAATAGAACACTTATATATATATATATATATTAAAAAAATAAAAATATTCCATTTCCACAATGCTGTGTTGCAGAAATGGAACTGTGGGCCCCACCACCAATAAGTCTTCATCAACCACTCCGACTGCGGGTCCCACTTTGCTGATTTCGCAATGGTTCGTTGTGAAAATGGTGTGTCCGATCTCATTTTCTCAAATTATTTAAAAAAAACCCATTTTCTAAATAAATAAAAAAAGTACATACAGCATGCCATCAATTGCTTGCATGCGTCTTGAATTAGTACCCTATAAAGAAAGTCATTAGTTCATAAAAAAATAAGTAAAAAATCAAAAGGGAAAAAATAAATAAAAAATCAAATGGGGAGAAAAACGGCAACTGTGGGGCTCGAACACACGAGCACAATGTCAAGAGCCTTGCGCTCTACCGACTGAGCTAGACGGGACAGCTTGAGGTGGATATCTCAAATTTATTTTAATAGAATAATTCTGTGATTGACAACAGAACCTAAATATGTTCGTGGAACAAAATCAGTAGCAGAAACCAAAAAAAACATGGAGTTGCTATGGACGATAGCTGAATCTTTGGTAGGCGTAGTTTTGGTGGTAGCTTCCCTATTACTCTCTGCAATCGTCTTTGAAGCCTACACGAGAAGACACAACAATAAGTTATTATTATTTTTTTTTTAATTTTTTTTACAATTTAGCTACTTTATTTTCATGGCATTCGATCACCATGCATTGTGTAATTTATGTTATCGATTGCTGTTTTTGGTAGGCACGTTGATTCTCCTGCTATCTTCGAGGATCCGAATTCTTTGAAACAAGTAATTAGAATTTACTTCTGTTATTATTTATTTACATGAATTGTCGTTGGTTTGGATGTGGTTCATGAATTTCTTAATCTGTTTCGTTACTCAGAAATTAAAAGAAAATTTCTTGCTTTGTGTATATTTGTTGGAAAAAAGTTCAAATTGGGTGAAGCTGAATACTTTTTGTCAATCGGTAAAATCTAATTTCTGAATAGGAATTGTATTAGAAATTTTGTCGTATAAATCAAGGAAAATTCTATCTTTACCCGAAACACAGTAGTCTTTAATCGAGAACCAATGGCTTAGACTGGTTTTGGCTTCAAAATATGCTTCAACTAAATTGAATTATAGTTTCTTCAATTTGCTTACATCTTTCATAGTTTTTAATCCTCATCATCAGTTAATTCCATGACAAAAGAATTCTATCCTCAAGCAGGTGCTTGCACCCAATGAACATATTAGCGAAACTAGAATTTGATCTTGAATGATTTTCCCATGTTTAGAAGCTATCCGCATTCTGTGTAGAATTCTGGATAAAAGAATTTCAAGTCCTATATCTTAGTATTAGCAGGCTACTATAAGCCATTGAATGTATATCTGTCATACAACTTGAATTTCAATTCTGTTTCAGTTCAGGAAATTAACAGAGCTATTGGGTCTAGAACTGATAATTACTTTCCTTGGTGAATTTATCAACTTGAACAAGAAATTCTTGAAGAATAAAGAGGATGTCTACTATTTCTTTCAGGTTCCATGCCCCCATATCAGTGATCCGGCACAAAAGTATATATCTCTGATAGTTCCTGCATACAATGAGGAGATTAGGCTTCCGGGAGCACTTGATGAAACCATGAAGTAGGTTTGATCATATTAATTTAACTCCAGTGTAGCTTTTTAGCTTGATATTTATTTATTTATTTGTATTTGTTTTTAACCATTTTGGAGCATGGTGGATGGAAGAAGATGTTTGAGTGTGTAACATCTTAGTGTATTGCCTGGAAATAGAAAAGATGAGAAAAAAGAAGAAAACACAAGAATGCTGTGAACGTTACAATTTATTCATCCATTATCATTTTATGGATTTGTAACATGTGCAAGAAATAAAATGGCCTCAAGCTCACACAATTAGCAAATAGAAACCAGTTCATGGGGTGCCTTATTTGTAGCATGGAGCTGAAAATGGACACACTCAAATGTGGTTCTCCACACAATTTCATGTGCTGTTCTAACTTGGTAGCTTGTTGCTTCTTTTTTCCTTATGATGCATAATGGAAATGGGGGCTGAGTTATCTGGTCATAATTTGTCTCTACTGTTGTTAATGTAATTAGTGGCTAATGAAAAAGAGATATACAATATTACAGCATAATGATTCTTATGTCTTTACTTTGTAGTTATCTTCAACAACGTGCGGCAAAGGATAAGTCATTTACTTATGAGGTATAATTTTATTCATCTAATTTCCTGGATATCTAAGTTTTGACTGCTATTTATGAATGATTGTGATAGCAAACATAAAAATACGTTTGCTATATTGTCCTCGTAGGATTCTTGACTGATACTGTCTCTATAACCTGTCAATCAACTGTGATTAGGACGATACAGAGAAGCTTAATTAATTCTAAAAGTGATTCCAACAAAGTCATGTTCATCTTCAGGAATCCTAGTTGGTCTTCTACATCCATTAATTGAATCATTCCTTGCTTATGTTGATGTTATTGTTTGAGCTTTGCTTTAACCAATACTTCTTAGTCTTAAGTGTTGTCTGTTTTATTGTTTATCATTCATTGTCCTACTTCACTATATAATCTCTTTTATTTGACACTTGTTTACCACACAAGATTTTAGTTGACACTTTAACGCTTGGTTTGGTGACTGGTAAACTTTAATGCATACTGCTGACTTTTCTTTGCAATCAATCTTTTGCCCCCTTGCTGCTTGAAATCTTCTTTCTGTATTTCCTTAACATAGAATGGAGAATCCCCTTTCATCTGTTTGGATTTGCAAGCCTGCTTAATATTTGTGGGTTGCTCCTCTTTGGATATATTTGTGGTTGAATTCTACAAGGAAATCCTTTAAGGTGTTAACTCATACTCATAACACGTCTTGAAATGTAAGAAGGAATTATTAGGCTAAAAAGTTTTAGCTGGGGGTACTGCAATTCTTACCTTTAGTCTGCAATTGCTTTGTGGCTATATAAGTACTTTTGGAGTAAATCTGAGCACTTAATGTCAAACAAAAATCATTTTTTCTGGTGATTTTTGCTGTTATTCACTATTGAGGATATGCTTTTATCTGCTACTAAATTCATAAATGGATGATTTTTTTTTTTTAAACAGGTGGTTATCATAGATGATGGAAGTGCTGATGGGACCAAAAGAGTAGCATTTGGCTTTGTGAAAAAATATGCAGTGGATAATGTAAGGGTCATCCTTCTTGGGAAAAATCATGGCAAGGGAGAAGCTATTCGAAAAGTGAGTATAATCCAAACTGTTTAATTGTGTACATATTTCCAATGAGAAATTCTAGTTTTCATTCTTATGCATGATGACACCCATTGAAGTGCTTTATCTTTGTGAAAGCATTGTAAAACAGGGCATGCTTCATTCTCGTGGTGAACTACTTTTAATGCTGGATGCAGATGGAGCAACTAAGGTTAATGACCTTGAGAAACTTGAAAATCAGGTTTGGCTGTGTACAGTTTAAATTCAATGTTGCATTCTTTGATAAATTCTGTGTTCAGTGTATATTTCATGTCGAAGTAAATGAAGATGTTCACACTGTTATTTTGGGCATCAGATACATGCAGTTGCCAAGGAGGAGCTTAAAAGAGATTCATCAGCAACAGATTCAAATTTTAGAATATCTGATGTCCCAATTGCTGCATTTGGTTCTCGTGCTCATCTTGAGGAGAAGGCTTTGGCGACAGTTCAGTTTTGCTAATACTTCATTTATTATTCATATGATTTTTTCTTGTAAGACCTATCAATATTATTTATTTCACATGTCTGATCCAGTGTCCTTTGTGTGTCAGAGAAAGTGGCATCGCAATTTTCTGATGAAGGGCTTTCACCTTGTGGTTCTCTTGACTGCTGGTCCTGGAATTCGTGATACACAGGTTATTTCTGAAATATCTCTATCATGTTATCGGTCTTTTATTTATTTATTTATTTATTTATTATTATTATTATTATTATTATTATTATTATCGTGGCACTTTCAAATATGCCTGATTCGCTTACAACTTCTGTTGAATAATACACTGAAATGATGCAAATAAGTTTTTATTCTTTTTCTTCCCTGACTCATCCCTCTCTTGCATTTTTCTTTTCCACTGATGCCAACTTTCATAAATTTCAGTGTGGCTTTAAGATGTTTACTAGGGCTGCTGCGAGGAAAATTTTCACAAACATTCGTCTCAAAAGGTAGATCTTCGCTCTTTCAATATATATCCAATATCTTTTATGTCCTAATTGAAGTTGAAGATTAATGATTGAAAAAATTTTGAAATTTGCTTGTTTTTAAATTTAATAATTTTTCTTTTTTGTGGATTCCTTAGTTCACACACTGATGTATTGCCTAAAGTGTTCTCCTAGTCACTTTATGCTGAGTGTGCAAAATGCATGGATGGGTGATTCATTTAGAATGAAATGTTGAAGAGGCAGAAGTACCATGAGGGAATATACCTGGAGCGTAATTCACTACAAAAGGTTAAAAATGCTAGCACAAGCACACTTGAGAAGATATTGATCCTAACATTTTTTTTTTGCTAGCTATCATTAAGTCAATCTGCTTATTGCTACATTTGCTTTAATTTTTTTTTTTTTATTTCTTTTCTGCTTGACCAAATGAATAATCCCTATTTGTTTCAAGCAGATGAGGAATGCTTGCCTTACAGGCAATTGCTTGAGATCAGTAATTTTTAGCCAAAAATTAGTGTTTATTAAGTTGAATGATTTTGTTCTCTTGCAAGTCTTTTGATTAGGTCTTTAAATCAACTTCATACAGTAACGGTAAGTTTGTCTCTGAGCGACAAATTCTCAATCAAATTAGCAAGTATAGGGGTTATTTTGAATCATTTAATTTTTGATGCGAACTGAATGAATAGTAAATTGCCCTTGGACCAAAAAAAAAAAAAAATTCTGGTGAACTTGTTAATAATATCATATGAAAGGAGCTGCATGTTGCTTGTTACCTGTGGTAATAGTTTCTTCGGATTTGTTTATTGGCCTTGTATCTATTATATGTGAGTTGATATTTGAAGAAAATGGACCGACTTTTTTTTTTTTTGGCAGATGGTGCTTTGATGTGGAGGTTGTTTTTCTTTGCAAACAGTTCGGTATACCTATGGTTGAAATGTCTGTAAACTGGTCAGAAATTCCTGGGTCTAAGGTGAACCCATTTAGCATACCGAACATGCTGTGGGAGCTTGTGCTCATGTCCGTGGGATATAGGACTGGAATGTGGAAAATTGGCAATTAAAAGTATTCATGATTAGATTTATTTATGAGAACTCTTGTGATCTTCCCAGCCGCATCTGATATCATGCAATTCTGGACAAAGGAAGAAATTGATGACTCTGACCTTACCACCTTAAGCATACATACCTTTGAAAATGCATTACAGAGGGGCAAGTTTCTAATTATTTTTATAGCTCAAAATGCGAGGGATAATCTAACCCTTTGATTTGAGTTTATAGTTCAATTTCATCTTCGGTTATCTTTCTTAGTTATTGACTTCAGATTTTTTAGCTTCTTCCAAGAATTATATGCCTGAATTGTAGAGAAACAATCATTTAAAGTAAACGCATTAGCGAGAGCCTTTTGTCCTCTTAATAATCAGTCTACGATCAGAATAGAAATCTTGTTGAATTAATGCTAGCCTGGCTTGGAGGCATCAGCATTGTCTGCTGGCAGTTTAGTAGCGAATTAATTTTTATATGATGATGTTTTTAAGTGCTATTGCAATCAGTAGCGCACTGCATTTTGATCGGATTGGTTAAAATCGTAAATTAAACTTTCGGTTATTTTCGATATATATATATATATATATATATATATATATATATATATATATATATATATATATATATATATATATATATATATATTGGTCGATTTTAGAGTCTTGAAAACCAAGTTAGAACTGATTAATCGAATTTTATAAACCAAGTTAGAATTGATTAATTGAATTTTATATTTGAAAATTAAACTGATTGGATAGAAAATTGAACAAATAAACTAAATTTTGGATGGTTGATATTTGTGCTTCCTCAGCCCCTCGCCAATTTTGGATTATAGATTGAGGAATTTACGCTATATATCCACTTTTCTACCCTACTTTTCAAAAATGCAGCCATTCTTTTTTAGAGTTTAAATTTACCTTTTTTTAATTTTTTATTTTTAAAAATACCCCTTTTTCCTTAAGCCTTAAGTACCGTTTCCATTTACTCTCTTCTTCTTCAAAATATCCATTTTTCCATTAAACCCTAAATACCGTTTCCCATATCCCATTTTAACTCTTCTTCTTCAAGTGTTGCTAAAACATTTCCAAAAACAATTGAATTCAAACGATGGATTAGAGAATACAGCTTGAACTTGAAGAGCGATGATACCATTGAATAAAAAGAATTCCGTGGAGTTCTAAATACAACAACGGTGAGATTAACAGAGCTTTGAAGCCTTGAAGTTGCACAGATAAAAAATGAGGTAGTGAAATTAGTTTCTTATTGATTAATTTTCATATGTTCACTCTGGCAAGCGTTTTAACTGCATTGACTTCCTTGGATGATTTATTTGGGGGACTTCAGTTCCATGCCAAGTTGATTAAAAGTGGGTTTTACTGGAATTGTCATGTGGGAAGTGGCTTGATTGATTTGTATGCTAAGTGTGTACGCTAGACGAGGAGCTGCCTGGGGAAGCTGTGAATTGTTTCAGACAGATGCAGCGTGCTGGTTATTGGCCAGATGATTATAGCTTTGTGTGTGTGATTAGGGCATGTTCTAATCTATCATCTCCTTCTCAGGGAATGTTGCTTTTTATTATGTAAATGATTAAGTTTTTATTAGCTAGAACTATCTCTCGGGCAAATGCTAAATTTCTTTACTATGAAGAATTTAATAACAGTGGAATCGGATCAAGAACTGGAACAGGGTTACTTGGCCTGGTTTTCGGGTGATTAATGCTGATGAAGCAGCTAATTTCACTATCACTAATTTTATACAGGGAGACTTTTGGTTGAAGACAGCTGGAGTTCCTTTTGCTGATGGTTTCATCTCAACACTGCCTTGGTTTATTTTTTATTTTTTAAAATTTAGCTATTTAATTTAGCTTGTATTATTTTTCAATTGTTGAAATTTTTCTATAACATTAAACGAATAAATCAAATGCTGATAATTCTTGGCATGTATGAATTTTTTGTTCATTGGATGCTTTGACCCATAGCATTTGCGGTGCAATTTACAGAACTAAAAAAAATAAATTTAAAAAGAAACTCAAATAACCTATAGTTGATGGAAATCTGTCGGCACTCTTTGTTTTTAGGTGACCGAAATTGCTACCAGTCATCACTGAACAAGAAAATTTCATAACAAAATAAAATTCAACTTAGCCAACTGAATAAATTCATTAGGTGGGTCTAAAGCTGAATGCAATACCTGAGTTGAAAGGGTTTCAGTATTCTGCACTTCAACTTCCCATTTGGCATTGGAAGAGAAGGGGTCGCCATTGCCACCCCATAGGCTCCATGAATCCAATTCTTCATCAGATGGTCCATGACAGTTGATGCCAACAACTTTACTGTTGAACTTTATATGTTTAATCAAATCGAAATGGATTGCATAAGATTCAAGATATTCCAAGACCAGATTATGGGGAGGGAAGGTTTCAGTGACAGAATCAGGCCATGGAAAATCAGAGAACTGATAAGATTGTTTGGGAGTTTGAAGCTTTGTAGTCTCCAAAGTTTGAGTCCAAACACCACCAATTTTGGTTTTAGCTTCAAAAACTATGGAACTGAATCCCTTTGAAAGTGTGTATTTACAGGCAAGAAGACCACTAACTCCACCTCCTACTATCGCTATCTTCCTCTCCATCTCTGATCGATCTCTTTTTGAGCCAGGCGTCAAGATTTTATGGAGGATGCCTACTGTACATGTTGCTTGAATAGTAGATTATCAATACTCTTTTATCAAACCAATAATAGAAATGGATTCATATCACCTTATCTTCTTATTTATCACATTTAGAGTTAGGTGTATCTGCATGCAAAATTTAAATATTTATGATTGTAAATGTGCAATTAATTTTTGACTTTCTATCCCAACTTAGAGTGTACATAATTAGTACATGCAGCATATTTGTATGCCCTCAAATCTCAATTATTGACGGTTGAGATTTTGACGTATGGTACATTATACTTATCGAATCATCACCCCACAGTTAAATACAATGAAATTCTACACAATATTTTAAATTTACTATGATCTTCACAACTACTTTGGTCAACAAACCAAGAAAAAAAATTATGAATTTAAGTCAACAAACCAGCCTTTTAGAATTCACTTTACAATACATCAATATTGAAGATTTCTCCTCCGTTACATAAAACTAATGTTATTAAAATTGGATTGGATAAAAAATCGGTAAGATTAAAAATTTATAGTTCGATAAGTTTGATTGGATTCAATTGAATTTTTTTCTATTTTTTAAAATACTATTAATTAATATAATTTTATAAATATTACTGCATATTATTATTAATTATAGTGAGATCGCGTTAACAAATGATCAAATCCTAATATGAAATGATAATAAATAATCAAATCCTAATATGAAATGATTTAACAAGAGGATATATATTTAAATATTACAGATAGTGTTATTGGAATTTGATATACCAGGTGGTATACCGGTATACCGTATGGTATACCAAAATATTGAATAAAATTTTAGTTTTGAAATTCGGTATACCAGGTGGTATACCGGTATACCAAATTCCAGAAGTAAAATTGTATTCTGGATTTTGGTATACCAGACGGTATACCGGAATCCAGAATACAATTTTACTTCTGGAATTTGGTATACCAGGTGGTATACCGGTATACCGTATGGTATACCAAAATTCAGAATACAATTTTAGTTCTGGAATTCGATATACCAGGTGGTATACCGATATACCGTCTGGTATACCAAAATCTAGAACTAAAATTGTATTTTGGAATTTGGTATACCAGGTGATATACCGGTATACCGTCTGGTATACTAATTTCAAAAAATAGACTGTAATTACGGATTTAATTATAAAAAGACAGCTTTAAAACCGTAATTATCGATTTAATCATTAAAAGAAAATAATAATCTTTTATTCCGAGTTTTCCACCAAAATGCATCATACTTCAAAAGTATATTAATATGACCCCATCATACAGTATTTTTCTAACATTTGGTAAGAAAGTAATACTTGTTGTAGAATTATTTATTGACGAAATAAATGCCCTAACAGCCACCTCCTCCATTCGCATGTGTAAAATTTAAAAATAATTCCTGCTGATTTTCTCTTCTTCTAGATCAAGAAGAAGAACAAGAAACGCCATGATAGCATACAAAAGAAGAAACAAGAACCATCTATATGTAAATCATATGCAAGTATGTAGCATTCAAAGCTAAGAATTATTATTTAAAAAAAAAAAAAGCTAAGCATTCTTGAAAATTTTCAGATTTATTTGCTTTTTCTTTATTTTATTTTCTAGTTCACAAGATAAGAAGTAAAGATCTGTTTTATAGGATATATACTATATTTTGGAAAATATAAATTGAAATAGCTCATTGAAAAAGCTTGCAGTGTTTCAAAGGAAAAAAAATTGAATAGTGAGCTCGTCATTTTTCACATTTCTTTTTGCACCCACTGACTGCAAAGTATTAAAAGAAGAAGAAATATGAAAAGATAGACACGCAACCACAGGTGGTTTTTCATCTTATTCTTACACATTTCTTGAAGCTTTGGTGTCTCGTGCAAATATTCTGTAGGACAGGAACTTTCCTTCTAGTTGTTGCAAAAGATGGTTAACCCTGCATATAGAGAAGGACCTTGTTTTTTTACACTTTCAAGCTCGTTGTAACCACTAAGAACAGATTCATCAGCATACTTCTCACTCGTGAGATCATAACATTCTTGTCTCTTCACATTGTATTTATCATCAGAACCGAAATATTCAAGATCCTCACTGTCAAGGCTTTGCTCCCTATCTTCTCCATCATTAAGAGGAAAAATATACAAATAGCGCCTCCATTTTGCAGAAAAATTAGGATGGAATGCACGTGAAACCTATAGTAAGTAACATATCCTATCAGTAAGCGAAAATGGTTAGTTATTAAACACAATTGCCTAGTTGCAGTTATTAACCAGAAATAGATACTTATATTGAAGCAATACCTCAGAAACAGATATCACCCTAAGTTTTCCAGGTGCTGAGCTGTTGATGGCATCTTTTATTTCATCAGGTGTAACATCCTTTGTCCAGGTATCTGAGCATAAAATTGGCAGTTGGCCCCAGAAAAAGTCAAAATCGAACCAATTAACAATCAACTGAAAAAAGAGGCTATATAATCATGAAAAAATGTATGAGAATCTTTTTTATTGAGTTTCTGTCCTGCAAAACAGATAGTTGCATCTTTGCCTAAAAGTAAAATGCACGAAAAAACAGAGACATTCACACACACACGCACGCACGCACACACGCACAAAAACACACAAATAGCAACAGCTATTTTAACAAATCACAAAAAAATTTCAAGAAAAACCAGACATGAGAGAATTATGAAAGAGAAAGAGATGAAGAAACAAAGAATTCAAGGAAGAAATAAAAAAGGAAGAAGGAGAAATTACGAACCTTGAGTGTGAGAAGAGAGTGAAAATCCACGAAAGAAAGCAGAGAAAGAATTTCTTCAGTGCCCTAAAAGAAGCCATTGAATTTCTTATAAGAACGAAAGAAGAAGAAGAACGATAGAACAACGAAAGAACAGGAAGCGTGAAAGAAGAAAGAAAGGAGGGAGAGTTTGTCTTGGATTAAAAAAGTGGTATTCTTAAAAATAGAAATTTAAAAAAAGGTAATGTTAAAAAGGAAAAAAAGATGGTGGTATTTTTAAAAAGGGGTTCTGTTTTTTTGGGTAGTTTTGTAAAACTCCCTTATAGATTTCATCTACTTTCTGGTGGGATAATCGATAATTTGTTCAAAGTTTATTTCTTTGGGTGGCCATCAGAATGGGAGGCCCAAATGCATTATGAACGAAGCCACACGATCTGGCATTTCCCGAAGGTCCATTGCTGTTTGGTAGTGTATACTCTATAGACCAAGTTCATGATTAAATATTGAACTAATTTAATCACAAATGTTTCTAAAATAAATTTATATATCCATCCAATTGTTAATTTTCATTATATAATCAATTCCTAAATTCCTTATAATCAAGGCCAAAAGTAAATTGCCGTATATACCTCTTAACCGTCTTCTTTTTTCAACCAATTTATGTGATAATTTTTTATTAGTTTGATTTATAAAATTTCCCTAAATCTGGTGTAAAATTTATTCAATTTATAGATTTATTTCAAAAAAAAAATTCAATTTGTGATTCGTATGTGGTGGAAACTAAATGATTCTTGACCCCATACCCGACTCTTCAATTAAAATAATTTAACTTGCAAATGTTGCTTGGTGAAATTATTTTGCACATAGGTAGTAGTGCGTTTGCAACTGTTTTAACGGCTCCAAATCATCTATCTGCTGATGTGTCGCCCATAATCCAACATTAGCCAGAATATATGAATTAATATTTGAATACAGGCTTAGGTCAAAGTTCTAAAGCTGGTCTAGAGGTTATGTTTTTGCAGTCAAATGGTGGGAGTGAACCCACCAGTTTCTTGATCAAGGTCACAGATTACCAACTCCCTATAGTGGATTAATGCCAAACCGGATTTTAATCATCTAACAATTTTTCTTGGTTAGATAGAGTTTTATCTTGGTGAAAAACCTGCAATAAATTGGGGTCACTAACAGTAACATCTTTGATTAAATGTTAGAAAGCAGATGGTGAATGACCAAATAAAATTTCCATGGTAATTCCACTATATTAATGCTCAATATCCCAACTCAAAGTTGAGTCCTAACCATTTTTCCTTCTTCTACTTTAAAATATTATTACACATACTTTTTTTCTCCTCATTACATAAGCAAATCCAACCTTTTTAATAGAGCAGTTGTTCTCTTATAGTGGAGTAGTTATCCTCATTACGTACTTAGACCAGATAAACATTGAAAGTAACACAAAATCAGAAACCTTTCATCAATCCTTGCAGCCAAAGATGTCAATGGTCTTAGAAAGAAGCTCCAAAAAGGGAAACCCTTACTTCAATGAATTAAAGAGGCAAGCCTCTTTCTTCTTCAAAGAGAAGATCAAGACTGCTCGCTTGGCTCTAACCGATGTTACACCTGCCCAACTGTAAGTTCATCATCTGTAAAACTTTGCCATCAATTTGATTCAGAATCAAGTTTTTTTTTTTCGTACCATACGATTTCTTATCTTATACTGGTCTTAAAAGATTGACAGAAGAAGCTACGAATGGAGACTTTTGGCCACCAGACACACGTACTATGGCAGTAATTTCGAGGGCTGCTTTTGAAGTTGATGACTATTGGAGAATTGTGGACATTCTGCACATAAGGTTTTTTTTTTTTGGATTTGATTCTGATAATAAATTAGAATTTTAACTCACAATCTGATATATAGTAGATGTAATGTGCCATAAAAAGAATTTTAATTTTGTTCGGCGTTCGTGTCTACTGTTTCAGGTTTACAAAATTTGATAGAAAAACTTGGCGAGGTTCTTACAAGTCTCTTCTTCTACTAGAACACCTCCTAACCCATGGTCCCTTAAGAATTGCTGATGAATTTCAGACTGATAAAGATGTGATTAAGGAGATGAATACCTTTCAATTCATAGACGAAAAAGGGTTGGTATACATTCCATGATCATTCATTAATTTTTCTTTTTTTTACATGATTCAAAATCTCTCATTACAATATTAATTTATTTCGTTTATAGATTCAACTGGGGCATGAGTGTTAAAAACCTATCTGCAAGAATATTGAGGCTGCTTGATAGCGAGTTAATGCTTAAAGAAGAGAGAGAAAAAGCTCGAAAATTGACGCGAGGGATTCAAGGTTTCGGTAGCTTCTCCTATCGGTCCCCTTCGCACGATGGAAGCTTGAAAGAATCAAAATTTAGGACATGTCCAATGAGTAATTCTACCTATAATGATCAGCAGCACAATCATGACTATGAGTTCCTGGCCTCGGACGACAACATTTCGAAAGCACAAAGACTCTATGAAATTATCAGCTCAGAAGGTGAAGATGGTTGGAAAATCAGAGAAGAGGAATATAGAGTTGAAGACCATCCCTTCTGCTACAATGATAATCATATTACTACATCCTTTCTTTGATTTACTTGCCAATTAAATGTTAATTTCTTGGTTCTTTAATTTATTTATTATTCCTTTTGTTTTGAGTGTGAAACTGCTATAATAGGAGACTTTCTTTATTTATATAATATACCTAAAAATGAAACAGGAGGATAACTCTGCTAGCTGAGAGTTTTTGTATGTAATAGTCCTTATAAAACTGTTGGATTTTTGGATTAAAATAAAAGCAGCAGATTGTGGAATGAAAACAAAAATACATATTGTAAAACTTTCCCTATTGCTGACAAACTAAAATTTATTGTTAGTTTTGGATAGTTAAACTGTTGCAAATAATAATTTGCAAATTTTAATGTGTAAATTCTTTACTGGCTAGTTAAGTGAGTCGAGGGCTATTAAGTAACTTGGAGTAGTTGTGGGTAAGTAATCATGTATGTTAATTTTAAGAGTTATGTTAGTGCCTATATTATATGCCCATTAACTTAAAGATTTGAATACAACACCAAGCAAAAAAAAATTTCAGTCATTCAATTAGTTTTTTCCTTCTCTCTTTCTTATAATTCCAATAAAATATTATGAAGAGCAAGCCTATTTTAAGATTTCCAACAGAAGCTGATCAGTTTAGTTCGATTGGTATACCTACACCATTGCCACAATTGTTGATGAGTTTATGCGTTTCACACCTAATTAATATACCTACAACATTCTTTTAACAAAGCCTCAAGCATTTTACAAAGAAAAAAGAACAAATCAAACTTGTACGGACAACAAAAAATACATCAACGTAGCAAAACCTTTCTGTTGTGAATATTAATGTTACTATGTCCTTATTTTAGACCCCGACAAACAAAAATATAGTTCATAATCTAGTTGAAATTGGGCAAAGAATAGCAAATTTTTGAGATAGAGTAATAGCATAATTGTTGGTAAGAAATATAAAACCCAAGAAATAGGGTCAAAAGGGGTGGAAAATGTAAATTTTAAAGAAGTAAATGAGGCAAATGAAGGATTATGATCAGGTGCTCAAGATACTGGCCATGGACAAACCATCCAAGATTTCAGAAACGAATCAAATATTGTCGAAAGCATAAATCTAAGATGAGAAAAAAAAAGATTAACATTTTTTTTATAAGAAAAATAAGGGAATATATATAGATGTGAAACTTTTAGTAAACTTTTCTGAAAATGGAAACCTTTAGCAAGAGATTATCAATATTAATTAATCAACTCAAAGACGCATCCATCTCCCACTTGTAGACAATTCTCTTCAGCAAATGAACTAAATCCGGCAGACAACCTAATATGACCTCTATCTGGGTATATGTAGCTGATTAATTTCACCGGAAACAGTCTGTTTCTGTTCTCAACTTGCAGCATAGCTTTCTCTACGCAATGCTTCATACATTTTCCTATGATCTTTGGCGGTAAATTCTGCCACAAGGATCAAATTTTAATTCTGTCAAATTTCAGCAAAAAAGACAATCAAAGATTGATCAAAAGATATGTAACTTTTTTTTTTCCAAAGACCTGTAAAAAGATCACAAATTTGGATGACATAAAGAATTACTGTAGAGGGACACACCATGCAGCCGTTCTTAAAGTGGCTTGGTCCAATAATCAGTTTGAAGAATGGATGCAGTGAGGTAAATTTGTTGAAAGCTTCCTTATCTTTAATTTTAATAGCCTTTAAACTTGATGAGCTTTCTTTGTGTTTCAAATTCTTAGCATTTCCTGCTAGACACCGATCGAAAGAAGAGTGAGATTATAAAAAAATTAAGCATGGGATGGATTTAAAAATTCAAACTGATCAAGTGATGAGCTGCTGTTTGCATCTTTAGTGCCTCTAAAGATTACAACTTTCAATTTAGTTTCAGTACTGTGATTACTGATCAGTTCAAAGGCCCAAACATCACCAACTTCCAAATGATTTTCTTCTGCAAATTTCCTCCAACCACCACCTAGTATTTTAGCTGATTCTTTTCCATTGCATATATTATAAAAATACTCAACTGACCAAAATTTTCACTTCGTAGAATTCAGAATTAAGCAGACGCTACTTTTGTTGAAATATTTCTTAGCAAAGTTTGCTGGTATAGCCTGCTCAGATAATAAAAGAAAAAAGGAACTAATAATAGTTTAAATAATTTCTTACTTAAGTTTAGATTTTGAATGAAATGCTTACCAACTTGTATGTATGAACAACATATGATGGCTGCATTGTAACAAAGAAAAAAAGGATTATCAGATTTATAATTAGCTCTTGCGCTATTAAGTGCATCGGCTTTTTTCTGAGCTTTCAAAGGTTTTGTTCTCTTCACACTCATGTCTCCGTTGCCGCTTTTTGCTGCAAAATCAAGTCCTTTGCCTTTGGTATCATCAGAAGCCTAAATACAATTTTTGTTAGGTAGAAATGTATACCTTCAGATTGTGGTGTGTAATTCTCAGGCTTCATCTTCTTATGAGGCCTTGAGAATGATAATGGAGATTTCTCTGTCATTTTTCGTGGTGGCGAGGAGCTACCCGAGATTTCCACAGAGACATCATCACTTTCAGTTTCTTTATTAGTCTGAGGCTCGTGAAATTCTTCAACAAGTTTAGGCTCCTCATCATGGTCTCCAATGGCATTGAATGGATAGTCAATTTCCGAAGCATTCTTGTCAAATATGATAACATTGAAATAACAATTTCGTTTATCAAATTCAAAGACAAGAACGGATCCATATGATAGTGAGTAATAATCGGCAAACTCTGGCCGCCCATTTTGTAACCAAATCTCATCATCATCAGCTTTTACAAGTTTTACTTCCCATTCTGCACCACTTGGGACCTTCAGGATTACCTTACTTAACAGATCCTTTCCATATCTTCTCACAAACTTTCTAGGAATAGCCTGATTCAAAAAAGAAAAAGAACTGATTCAAAAAAGAAAAAGAATATGTAACCAAGAAAAACTCTGGTCTATTTATGGTGTAATAACATAAAAACAGAAAGAAAATAACACTTACAAGCTTCCTTTCATGAATACTATGGTCAAGAATAATCTTAAAAAATTGGGGTGTATTTGCTTTAAAAATCATTTTGGGATTGTCTTTTAACAGCTCTATAACTATCAAATTGGCATCATCGGACCTTTTTATCTCGTCCTCGTCCCAACATGGGTTAATGAATAGTCAAAAGAGGATAACTGTGTAATTAGTATGGACTCAGAATGTTGGAAATATTGGTTTAATAAGAAGCAAACAATACACAGTACTCACACACACAATTATGAAATGAAAGAATTTTGAGCTGAAGAAAGATGGCTTTCTATTATTCTCGACTCTCTTGCATGAAAAACGAATACAAGGAAATTCTTTATATAGAAAAATACAAAAGCAGTTAACTGTATGATCTGGAGCCATTATTTTATGCTGAAGAATAGAAATTCTAAAAACAAACTACCTACTTCCTAAAGACTCGGTCACTGAGGTTTGAATCAATCTTCAACATCCTCTATTGATTCAAACTCAGTTAAACCCAACTTCTTTCTCAGACATACAAACTTCCCACAGGGCAGTGCTTCAGTTAAAATGTCAGCAACCTGTTCGTCAGTGTCACAATACTCCAACTTCACTTCTTGCTTGGTTACTAACTCTCTCAGGAAGTGATGTTTGATTTCGATGTGTTTGGTCCTGCTATGAAACATAGGATTCTTGCTAAGTGCTATAGCTGAGATGCTATCACACTTGATTATTGTTGCTTCAGTTTGTTCATGTCCTAGCTCAGCCAACACTTTTCTCAACCATACTGCTTCACACGCTGCTCCAGTCCCTGCTATATATTTTGCTTCACATGTCGATAATGCCACTGTATTCTGTTTCTTTGAGTTCCATGTCATAGCTCCTGAACCAAAAGAAAAACAGTAACCAGATGTGCTTCTTCTGTCATCAACGCACCCTGCCCAGTCGCTATCACTATATCCCATTAACTTCAACTCATTTCCGTGGTTGTACAGCACTCCAAGATTAGTTGTACCTACAATATATCTTAGGATCCTTTTTACCGTTCCCATATGATGCTTGGTAGGATTATGCATAAATCTAGACACTACACCAACCGAGAAAGCAATATCTGGCCGAGTATATGTCAGATAAATTAGTCCACCTACCACACTTCTGTACATCTTCTCATTTACTTTCTCTAATCCATCTTCAGCCTGCAACTTCTCATTCACATTCATAGGCGTAGTGATTGGTTTGCATTTCTGCATTCCGATTCTTTTTAAGAGACCTTCAGCGTACCTTTTTTGAGAGATGAAAATTCCTTCCTTCTTTTGCTGCACCTCGACTCTAAGAAAATAATGCAAAAGGCCCAAATCAGTCATTTCGAACTTGTTTTTCATAGCCTCCTTGAACCTGTGTACAGTGGCATCATTGGAACCGCAATATATCATGTCATCTACATATAAACACACAATCAGTATGTCAGCTCCTTCTTTCTTCACATATAACGTTGGCTCACTGTTGCTTCTTGTAAATCCATACTGTGAGAAGTATTCATGGATTTTCAGGTACCATGCTCTTGGCGCCTGTTTTATCCCATATAATGTTTTATGCAGATTGTACACCTTCTCTTCTTCGTTTTCTTTAACATATCCATCTGGTTGTGTAACATACACCTCCTCATTCAGCTCATCGTTAAGAAATGCTGATTTCACGTCAAATTGGTGCACTTTCCATCCCTTGTATGCTGCTACAGCTAGCACCAATTTGATAGTCTCAAATTTGGCCACAGGAGAGAAATTTTCTCCTACATCGATCCCTGGAATCTGCGAGTATCCCTTAGCTACGAGCCTTGCCTTGTGTTTATGAATTGTGCCATCTGCGTGATGTTTCGTTTTGAAAATCCACTTCAGCCCAATCGCACGCTTCCCTTGAGGCAAAGTTGTCAACTCCCAAGTGTGATTCCTTTCGATAGCACCTATCTCTTCTTTTATGGCCTCCTCCCATTCTTTTTGCTTTGCTGCTTCTTCATATGTTGTGGGTTCAGTAGTGAATAATGTAAAAGTGCAGGACTCATATATATCACTGAGTAACCTTGTTTTCCTAATTGAGGTTTCTTCTGTGCTTTCCTCTTCATCATTGTTAACTGGGCCGTTTGGAACTTCTGGGCTTTTAGTTGGGCTTTCTATCTGATACCCTACTGTTGATTCTTCCTCCTCAGGCTGGAATGCGTGTTGTTCCTGCTTTTCTTCCCAGTTCCATCCTTCATCTTCATTGAACTTCACATTCCTACTAATGAAAATTCTCTTAGTAACTGGATTATATAGCCTATAGGCTTTGCTCTCAGCACTGTACTCGATGAGCACGCATTTCTCTGATTTTTCATCAAGCTTCTTTCTGTCGTGAGAATTTTTAAATGCATATGCCACGCATCCAAAGATTCTTAGATGCTCCACAGATGGTTTATGCCCATGCCACGCTTCGAATGGTGTGTTTCCAGGTAATGACTTAATAGGTGACAGGTTTAATATATACACTGCCACGGTTATAGCTTCTGCCCAATAGAAATTTGGTACTCCTCTGGTTTTCAGCAGCCCTCTCGCCATTTCTACCACCGTTTTGTTCTTCCTCTCCATAATGCCATTCTATTTTGGTGTATAGGGGGCTGTTAGTTCTCTCCTAATACCTTCTTTCTCACAGAACTGATTGAATTCTATTGATAGGAACTCTCCACCTCTATCTGACCTTATTGCCTTGATCACTTTGCCACTTTGCTTTTCAACTTGCGCCTTATATATTTTAAATGTGTTAAAAGCTTCTGACTTTAGCTTAAGACATCTAACCCAGCACATCCGACTAAAATCATCGATGAGTAGCATGAAATACTTACTTCCACCGAGTGAAGTTGTATTCATTGGTCCACAAAGGTCCATATGCACTAGCTCTAGGAGTTCGAATGCTCTCCAGGCGCCTTCTTTGGGGAATGGCTTTCTGCTTTGCTTTGCATAGATGCATTCCTCACACTCCTGTACTTTATTAATTCGACGAAGTCCCTGAACCATGCTTGAGTCTGATAGCTCCTTCAAACTCCTATAATTCAGGTGACCAAGGCGTCTGTGCCATAACGTTGCATTGTTTCTTGTTGCTGGACTACTTTCCTTTATTTCAGTAACCTCAAATGGGAACATAAGATTCTCTGTCATGGGTACCCGCACCACTTTTTCCTTACTGCTTTTGTCATAGACGACACACGCATTATGATCAAATTGAACACTAAATTCAGATTGTAACAACTGACCCACACTTAGTAAGTTATGCGCCAGTTGGGGTGCATATAGTACATTTCGAATTAGTTTGGCCGTGCCTCCATTGGTCTGAATCTGAATAGTGCCCTTGCCTTCCACTTGAATTTTGTGATTATTGCCGAGACTGATCATCCGTCTGTGCTCTTCATCCAAGTCTTTGAACAAGCTCCTTATACCTGTCATATGACTGGAGCAACCATTGTCGATCGATGTACCAAGTGGATTTCTTGCGTTGTGTGTCATCTGTAGTCGTCATGAACAGGTAGCTTTCCTGCTCTTCGTCATCCTCTATTTGCTCAACGTATTCTGCTTGATTCACTCTCAATCTGCAATCCCTTGTCAGATGTCCAGCTTTGTTGCAATTATAACACCTTCTTGTTTCTGTTGTTCCTCGTCCTCTTCCTCGGCTTCCACTTCTTCCAAATCCTCTGCCTGATCCACGACCTCCTTGTCCAGCATTGTAACTGACTTGGAAAGCTCTTTCTTCACCTTTGTTACCACTTCTATTTATTCTATCTTCATGAGCAAGTAGTGACCCCATTAGTGCATCAATTGTCAAGACAGATAAGTCCTTTGATTCCTCAATGGCTGCAGCAATGTGATCAAATCTGGATGGCATACTTCGGAGAAGCTTACACACAACTGTTTCATCCGAGATTTTTTCTCCAAGTATTCGCATTTGGTTCACGACTATCATGGCTCTTGACATATAGTCTTGTATTGTTTCATCATGAGCCATTAATAGTGTTTCAAAATTCCTTCTTAAGTCTGCAGTTTGACTGCCCTGACTTTGCTTGTGCCTTGGTATTCATTCTGTAGACTTTCCCATGCTTCTTGGGCTGTTTGAGCAGCTGCAACCCTGCTGAAAATCGTGTCATGTAGCCCTTGCTGGATGAAGAACAGAGCTTTGGCATCTTTCTTCTTGAGTTCCCTCATTCGATCTGCATCTGGAGTGTCAGGCATGCCATCTTCTATGATCTCCCATAACTCTTGTGATCTGAAAAGAGTCTTCATTTTAATGCTCCAGAACTCATAATTTTCTCCTTTGAAAATCGGTATCATGGACTGTTGTTGGCTTGCTCCATTAGTGTTCATGATGGCTCTGATACCAAAATGTTGGAAATATTGGTTTAATAAGAAGCAAACAACACATAGTACTCACACACACAATTATGAAATGAAAGAATTTTGAGCTGAAGAAAGATGGCTTTCTATTATTCTCGACTCTCTTGCATGAAAAACGAATACAAGGAAATTCTTTATATAGAAAAATACAAAAGCAGTTAACTGCATGATCTGCAGCCATTATTTTATGCTGAAGAATAGGATTTCTAAAAACAAACTACCTACTTCCTAAAGACTCGGTCATTGAGGTTTGAATCAATCTTCAACACAGAATTGTGTAATTAATGAAAGCCTATATAGTTTAATTCCATAAAAGTTTCGCAGTTGGTATATATGCTACAAATCCCACAATATTATTTAACAAAATTCAATGTCATAATTTGCCAAAACCCTTTCTTTTATCATTTTTGAGATTGGTCTTCAAGCCCATTGACACTGATCGGAAAGGTTTTTTCACCCTTGTCGTTCTGCCTATTGTTGTCGTTGATCTCAGCCTTTTTTCTTCTCCATCGCCGTCTTTGAAAGTTCTTAACACCGATGCTGATCAGATTTGTTTCCGACTATTACTGCTTTTGGTCGCAATCTTCCCTAGTCTCCTTTTGTTAAATCTATTTGAATTTTTTTTCTCTCTTAAATGATTCTGTTGGATTTCCGTATAGTCTATGGTATCACAAACCATGGTATATCATCACATATTACATGTCTTTGAAAGAAATTGATGTATTAGCCTTTCAGTCAGAACCTCAATTTTCTTGTTGATCTCTTTTAAATCTACTAATTCTCTCTCTCTCTTTTTTTTTTTTTTCTGTTTGGTATGCGAGAAACTGAAATAAAAAGTAAATTTGTCGGTTCGTATGCAAGAACCTCAAGCAAATCTCCTCTTTATATATATATATTTTTTTTGAAATATTGTTCATAAGAAAAAGTATTCGCTCAATTACCAAGACCAGCAATAATGTGTATACGGCTATGAGAAGATGTTCTAAGATCCAGAGAAGCAAAACGATAAAAAAATTCATTACTTCCTGAAGAAGAGTCAGCTCTTTGCAGAGGAAAAAACTGGTTGATGATGATGGAGGTCACTCAAGACTTAAATTGCTAAAATTTTCTTGCTCTTTTGTTGAGGAAAATGGATTCAAAGCTTATGATAATTGAATATTAAATTGGGGAATTCGAAGATTTATATTATTACTTGTGGAAATTTCTTTCTTAGGTGAAGTGGTGCACTAATCCAATGGTGTATGTGACAAATTGGAAAAGGAAATTACAAAAATAATTTTTTTATATGTTAATATACTATTAGTTTGATGCATTGCACCTCGAGTTTGGAAAGTATTTTCCATTACTTATTAATTGAAGAAAAGCCAACCAACAATAGAGGAGAGACTTGGGGTTGATAGTGGATGGATGCTTAAGCATCACATAAAGCTTTTTGGGTGATGAAGCTTTCACTCTCAAAAATTAGATTTGCACGTTTAGAGACTCCAGAAGCTCTTATTTTAGGCTTGTGATAGTTCTTTTTGCGTAAATTAGGGTTTTGGCAGTTTGGAATTAATGGGAAGAAAAGGAAAATGGAATATATGAAGTGGGAGCGAATAATGAGGGAGAAAGAGTGTGGAGATTCAACATTCATGTTGTCGTTTCAATTTGTTTGAATATTTTATTGTGGGGAAGAAGATTTACATTACAAATATCTTCCTAAAAAGTGTATTGCATCATACTATTGAATGGTAGTACATGAAGCACTTTATTTTATTCAACATTTAACTCCGATAAAATATAGTTAATTAAGCAACTAAAACCAATTGAAGCTAAATCAATTACCACACCTGCATAGATCAAAGGTGGACTAATTGGTTTAACACCTAACACATTCTTCGCATTAAAATTAATATAACAAATAAAAATAAAAACAAATAAAAATGAATCAATATCTTGAAAATCTTTATCGATGTTGTATAATCCCTTCTTTAGGCCCTGAAAAATAGATAAACCAAAGCCTAGAAATTAATTAAGAGATGTTAATGAAAGACATGAAATATATTAATTAGTGAGTGAACATACTGTTTGTAAGTGATGTTAATAACACCAGAATTAGGGTCAGCAATGGTGGAAAAAGCTTCTTGAGATAAATCAATAGTACCCCTACAGCCAGAAGGGCAATAATCCACAATCTTTACTGTCACACTTCCACTTCCCCGACATGGATTTGGTGTGCCCGCATTTGTTCCACTAACACAATTCACTTCATAATACTGCCCACAAGCTCCCCCATTATTCCAAATTGCATCACTTGCTGCTGCTATCATCACCCCTTGGTCCTCATATCCATAACAAGCAGAGGCTACACCATTGAGATAACGTAATAAATTCTATTACTATACACATATTAAACTGTACTATAAGTTATTTACAAACAAGGATTTTCTTTGAATATACGAGGGTTAATTTTACTCATTTGGCTTACGATAAAACTTTCATAGTGTTACAAAAATTTATTTTTACAAAAAGAATACCTGAATTATTACAATATTGCAAGAAATGTCAATCTAACCGGAAAAATTGGATAAGCCTACTAAAAATTCATATTGTAAGCTAGTGTCACATTTAAGATGAATCATTGATAATGTATGGCTAACCATGTACAATATTGTGGAAAAAAAATTACTTATAGAACAAGCTGACATGTTACCTTCAATATAACTTATGGACGTGGCCAGCCACATGTAAAATGAAACATGGTAATTTATTGACATGACCAGCCACATGTAATATTTTAAGAAGAAAAATGCTTTTATAAAGTGTTCATGTGGAAGTTGGGTGGCTTATTTCATATTTTTCAGCGAAAATAACATTTCTTGCACAATTTTCTCAGTTTAAAAAATTTTTCTCATTATGTTAGTTTTATCTTAAATTCAGAAATTTTGGATGAAATTAACCTAGTATATAAGAAAATTGTATAATACATATATAGAAATTTTGGGATGGATACTTACGGACATATGGAGGGGTGTAATAGGTAGCTGTTCCGTCGGTATCGGCATTAATTACCTTAACGGAAGTTAAGCTCAGGCATATAGCAATAAGAGCCATTAAAACTGAGAAGTGAATTTTGGGGGCCATTTGCTAGCTAGTAGGATGAAAGTTGAAATTCAACAAAAAACAATTCTAATTGTAGTGTGAGCGCGGAGAGAAGTTAATTTAATTTGTGTAGTTAATTTTCTATGATAAACTGGTTGGAGATGAACACTATTTATAGAAACTCAACGGGATGACATAAGTTTACCTTGTAGTCGCTCACATTAATCTACTTAATTAATCCTAATTTTAATATATCAATTAGTCGGCAATCTTGCTCTATGAGGTTTACAATGAGGCGACCTGCCAAAGGCGGCTCTTATATATGTTATAAATACAAAGCATAGAAGACTAGGATATGTTCATGCAACAGTATCCAACTAATCAATAAATTATTTAACTCACATATTCCTATTGGAATATCTTTATATATAGAGAGAGAAGGATATTCCTTCTTTTTCTTTGTTGAAAAAAAAAGATATTCCTTCTTAATAAATATTATTTAAAAAATTATTTTGGCAGTCAAATACTCGTTGATAACAACAAAATATGGACTGTATGGCTCTTCCTTTTAGTAAAACATCTATACATTATTCACCTATGCATGTGGAGGTGGCAAATTGAAGCAAAATACACGAATTCATCAATGCATCTCTAAACATTCGATTCGATTTTAATTAGATCCACCGATTATTTGATTCATTTATCTACAAAATAATTCAATCCAACCTAATTTGTTAGGGATTCATTTATATTATTTATGTTTTTATATTTTTTTATATAATTTAAATATATATAAAATAATTATTGTTATATATATTATAAATGCATAATTTTTTTATTTAAATTTTCTTAAAAAATAAAAAAGTAATGTATAAAATTTTCAATTCACTTGTTTAATAATAATTCATTTGGATTATTATACAATTCATTTGGATTGTGGTTGAGTTCAATATAACCCTATCCATTCATGATCATAAATTTTTTTATACGTTTATGACTCAAGTTATTTGCCGCCTATGCAAGTCAATTAATATTAATATTATTATTATTAAATGTTTGTACATAAATTACACAAGTTCTTTCAATGATCAAATGGGAAGGGAGAAATGCCATTTATAGAAAGTTCTAAGTTAGAATCCAACCCATTGTAATCATAAAATAATCTACCATAATCATAATTCAAATATAATAATTAGTCGGCAATTCCTGCGTTACGAGATCTAACAATGTAGCTACCTTCCAAAGAATTCCCAGTTTTTGTATGGTAGTTCCAGGTTTACGTCGTACATTACAAATGAAAAAGATGTAAAAGTATAGAATGTGGGGTTTTGGCATAAATCAATAGAAATGACAATAAAAGACCAAAAAGAAAAAAGAAAAAGAAAAAGAAAAGAAATGACAATATCATTTCTGAATTCTAAGTAGCGTTGCTAGCTTTTAAGAGTTTTCAACTATAATCTTGAGTTAAAAAAGTAAAACATTAGGGTAAACCGTTGAGTTAAGTTTAAAGGGGAGTCAATTTCATCAATAGTCACTGAATTTATGTTTAATTATCCAAAAATGACTGATTTATTTTCTCGTAACTTAAATATCAGTAAACTTATCATATTTTTGCAGAAAAGTCATTTTGACCGATTTTCGACGATAATTTTTGCCGAAATGCTGACGTTGCATGTCATGTCATATGTCTGAAAATACGTGACATGACACGTCAGCAGCTACATCATCGGAAGATGCCACATCATACGCTACGTCAGCACGTCACGTTATATATCCGGATACACGTGTCCTCTTCCGGTGACGTGATAGCTGACGTGTCATACCACCTGTATATAGACATATGACATGGCATGTCACATCAACATTTCGACAAAAATTATTATCGAAAATCGGTCAAAATAACTTTTCTGTAAAAATATGATAAATTCAGTGACATTTAAGTTACGAAAAATAAATTAATTACTTTTAGACGATTGGACGTAAGTCCAGTAATCATAGATGAAATTGACCATTTCAAAGGGAGATATGGAGTTTTAGTATTCCAATTCCCTGTAAAAAAAATACTATAAAACTGTAATTCTGCCATGGTATTCTGCATCTCTATCTCCTAGAATTGGTGCAAATTTAATTAAAGAGAACAATTTCAATTCCTCGTAATTTGCTTGTTTCGGCCAAACAATCCCAAGTTGCAAATATATTTCTTCAGGTTGAAGATTTTTAATGCGAAATTTAATTATTGCGTATTGCGTTGGACAGTGAAGGTAAAGTCATTAGGCTTGGAGAGAGATGATCCTATTAATTAATTAATTAATTAGGATTTTTTTAAGGGAAAAAAATTAAAATACAGACTCATTCTTCAATCATGCGCATATACACAATGAGAAGGAATAAATATATTCTTTGAAATTTTTTTACACCGATTTTATGAAATTACTCATATTAATAGTGCATTAATAAAAAATAATTATATAGGTGGTAGTTGCACTACATTGGTTTGGTCCATCAATAATCTCATGGACCTAGCTTAGAAAATAAATTTAACTGTGAAAATCTTCACTCTTTTGATTTTTGATTTTTATTTTTTATCATTTGATCTTATCCTTCATGGTGGTCAAGACATTCATTTCGAATCAAACTATATTTTTATTTTTATTTTTATTTTTTTATCATTCGATTTCATTTTTGCGAAAAAAGATTTGTTAAAAAGCATAATATAATGAAATATATGATCATATGTTTGGCGAGAAAGTAGATGAAAAACCAAGATAGTTTTCACTATCATAGAATTAGTCTAGTGGACAGGAGTAGGGCTGAGCAAAACCGAACCGAAAACCGAACCAAATGAATTTTGGTCTATTTGATTCGGTTATTTCGGTTTTCGATTCATTCGGTTCTGAACCGAAATAAAAAATCGGTTTATTCGGTTCGATTCGGTTTTTAAAATTAAAAAGCCGAAGAAACCGAACCGACCAAAGTTTATATATATATATATATATATATATTTTATAGTGTTAATAAATCAGAGGGAGCAGCTTGGCTTGGTGGTCTAAAAGCATATATAATAACCTGAGGTCACAGTTCAATCCCGGGAAACTCCCATGTTGTTGAATTGTAATATATAGATTTTAATTTCACGGTGATTCAACATTTTTTCTTATTTATATGCTTTTAGTGTATAGATTTTAATCGAAATAAAAGGCAATGTATTTTCGAATATCTATTTTGTATGGGTTCAATGGTAGTCCAATTTGTATTTTCGAAATCAATAAATTAGGAAGATATTTTATTTTCGGACATATCATAAATTAACTAATTTTATGTTTCCTCAATAATAAAAATCATTGCAATAATTTTTGAGAGATATTTATTTCATTCAAAGTTACAATTTTTAAATTTCGAGAGATTTTAATTATTTTTTTCTTTTAACCTTAAGTTTTAAAAAAAGATAATTAATAAGATAAGAATATATAATTATAAATAATTAGTAAAAATATATTTTATTAAATTATAATAAATATTTTATAAAATCAATGTTAATTATTTTTTTGTTTGAATAAAAGTTATTGTATCGAGTATAACAAATAAAGTAATATCTTAAATAAAGAGTAAAAAATATAAGATAATTTTTATTTTTATTTTTATTTTTAACAAAAAACTCAAATTCAAATCTCCCAAATTCAAATCTCAATCGTCATATCCAAATATTATTTTGGCGTTTTGCCTTTAACGTCAATTACTACTCATATAGGATCAACATCTACTCTACTGTGTTCTTTTTTTTTTTTTTGGTTAGAACATCTACTGTGTTCTTTAAAAGGCAATATTACTCTAATTTTATCAGGTTATATATATATATATATATATATATATATATATATATATATATATATATATATATATATATATATATATATATATATATATAAAGTTGAATAATATTTAACACAAAAAAAGACTATATTTAGAATATTTATTTAAATCTTTTTATTATAATATTTTTTACGAATTAATTCTCAACTAATTAATTCTTAATAAATCCAATAAAATATTTTGATTAGTATTTATTATAGATATAATATAATAAATTTATGTATATTATTTTAATTTTAGTTATTTTAAATGAATTTATTTTTTTGAATATAAATTAATTTAATTTATGGATCCATATAGGTTAAAAGCCCAATAAAAAATAAGCCTATATTGACCCAAAACCGATTGAACCGAACCGAACCGACCGAAATTATTTCGATTCATTCGGTTCTTGGTTCTATAGAGATCGGTTTCGGTTCGATTTTTATATTTTCTGAAATTCGATTTTCGGTTCAATCGGTTCGGTCCAAAACCGAACCGAACCGACCAAATGCTCACCCCTAGATAGGAGTGCAGAAGTTGTATTTCATCATAATTGTACGACGTTTTATTTCATCAGAATTATTTCGTACATTAAAGAAACAAGTTCATTGTCATAGAAAATAAAATAAAAAGGAACAAGTTGAACTTATAAAGGCTAGCTAGTGATAGATTCATCTTTGGCAAATTCTCCCAGAAGAACCACCGATGTTCTTATACCCTGAAAAATATATTCTTAGCCGAATTAGAGAGATGACTTTAAAGATAATACATAATATAGTTAAAAACATGAAGCAAATTTTAAGAAATAGAGTAATTATAGCACATACTTGTGGAAAGAGATTTTTATAACACCAGCATCAGGGTCAGCAATGGCGGAAAATGATTCTTGAGACAAATCAATAGTACCCCTACAATTAGGGCAATAATCCACAATCTTTACTTTCACACTCTTACTTCCCCTGCATGGATTTGGTGTCCCTTTATTTCTTCCATTCACACAAGTTACCTTATAATGGTGCCCGCAAGCTGCCCCATTTTTCCAAATTGCATCACTTGCTGCTGCTATCATCACACCCTCCTCCTTATTTCCATAACAAGCTGAAGCTGCATTTCCAATAACAATGATGATGATAATCGTAACATATTGCATGAATTGCAATGTTATCACTAGTTAATACAAGGATAAAATACATTGTTCATGCATGCTTCCAAGATCAAATCAATAATATACTGTCAGTGGGGTAACAAGAAATGACCAGTTACAAATGTAGAATATACTAAAAAAGCATGACAGAATAGATATGATAAAATACCAAAAAATTTGAGGAGGCTAAACAGTAAGAAATAAAAAATTGGGATGCGCAATTTAGAATCTGAAAATCGATATAAAATTATAAGAGTTATTATTAATTTCATATATGAATGAGAATGAACATAGTGTGAGCAAGTAAAATTTAATGTATAAATATGGTTTTAATAAATAATAAAGGAGCGGAGTTTTGAGATGTATACGCGTGTAAGGAGAAGTATAAAATGTAGCTGTTCCCTTAGATTTGGCATAGACTGTCATGGAAAAGCTCATTAAGATTACGAATATTGTAAAAAGAATGGCGTTGTGGATCTTCGAGGCCATTGAGTGAAATTGTGCAGAAGGAAGAAGTTAATAGCAAGAAATGATAATAGAAGAAGTTTATTTGTGTTTTGCTTTTGATGATCAAATGAGCTATTTATAGAAACTCTAAGTTAGAGTTGCAACCCTTATAATTATAAATCTCTATCCTCATATGCATTATCTATCTAATATTATTATAATTTTATTTAACTATAATAACTAGACGGCAATTATTGATTTTATGAGTACAATGCAGTAAGATGACAAACAAAATCCAATTTATGGAATTAGTTTCATGTTTGCATCTTAAGTTAAAAATGGGAATATCTAGAAATCTACAAGATGTGGGATTTTTCGCTAAAATCAATTTTGAAGAGGAGTCGCAGTTTCTTTGTCTTGCCATTGGTACAAAATCACAGCACATTGATTTTTTTATTTTTTTTATTTTTGAATATGGTTCAGACAGAAGCTATACATATTAATTAAATATGAGGTGACATTTTCAAAGGTAATTTGGCAAAATTAAAAGATGTGATATAAACATAGACATTTAAACTCACTCATCCACACAAATTCAGATTTTATATGAGATAATAATTTAATATTTTTAATAAAGGAATTGGAAAAAAGAAATAGAGAGATTCGAATTTGAATATATATATATATATTTTTAAATTAAGTTAGTGTATTGCAGAAATGTTTTATTGTAGACAAGTCAATATATTGCTGAAACATTCTATCGGATATGAGGGTCAATTTATCACTTATCATGTAAAAATAATCGATTTTTTTTAGATTTAAAAATCATTGAACTTATCACATATTTGCATAAAAGTCATGATTACTGGATTCCGACGAGGATCCTTGCCGGATTGATGATATGACATGCCACGTTATATATGTCATGCCACATACGTTTGAGTCAATTTCAGCTGCAGTCACTGAACTTATGATTTATCATCCAAAAGTAACCGACTTATTTTTCGTGACTTAAATGTCACTGAACTTATCATTTTTTTTCAAAAAAAGTTATCTTGACCGGATACTCATAGTAATGAATTTATTGTCACATTATAAGCTAATATTTAATATTTGATACGTCAGCAGCCAAATCACCGTTATCAGCTAATATCTCATATTTGACACATCAACAATCCATGTGTATTCATAGCTAATATGTCATAGCTGATGATGTGGCAATAAATCTATCTCCATATAGCCATGTACAGCGGTCAGTTCTGTTCAATAATCGAACCGAATCGAAAATCGAACTTTTAAGATTTTAATCAACCGAACCAAACTGAATTTATAGAATAATTGAATTCAAACCGAATCAAAATTTTCAGTCGATTTGGTTCCGTTAACCAAAAAACTGAAAATTAAGACTATTTTAAAAAAAATAAAAAAAATGTGTCTAAAAATTATACAAAATTATAAATCATATTATACTAAAGTAAAAACATCTAAATTGTATAAAATAAAATTTCAAATTAAAGATACAATTCCAAAATATATAATAAATAATACAACAAAATCATTAAATAAATTTTTTCATTTAATTAATTTTCAATTTAATAGTCAAAATTTCAAATTATCACCTATATAAAAAATAGATATTAATAATTGATAAATGTACTTATATAATTTACAACTCAAAATAAGATAATTTACATGTACAAAATAATTATTCAATTAAAAAATTCAAAAAATTATATAATTATATACAATTTTGGTTTGATTTGGTTTTTCTTTTGTTTTTCCTTCAAAAACCGAACCGAAAAATCAATTTTTTTCAAAAGTCGAAACTGAACCAAAAAATTGAAAATCAAACCGTATTAAAAAAATCAGGTTTGGTTCGATTTTTTGATTTGAACCGAAATTTGCTCACCTCTATCCTCATGTGTGTCCGATCAAGATAACTTTTTTTGAAAAAAGATGATAAGTTCAGTGGCATTTAAATCACGGAAAATAAGTTAGTTACTTTTGAGTGATGAATGGTAAGTTCAATGACCGTGGCTGAAATTGACTCAAACATGGAACGTGCCACATGTGTCCAAGCATATGACGTGACATGCTATGTCATCAATTCGGCAAAGGTCCTCGCCGGAATCCAATGATCGTGACTTTTATGCAAATATGTGATAAATTCAGTGATTAAAGTCTATAACAAAAGTCGATTACTTTTGCGCAATAAGTAATAAGTTTAGTGACCGTATGTGAAATTAACCATCGAATATAACTACAACAACAATGATAATAATAATTTAATCTTTAGTTTAACATTTTGTAAAGTATGATATGAAATTTTTTATAGTATTGTACAATAATTATATATTTGAATGATATATACTTTTTTTTATATAATACATTTTGGATAAAAAAGTAAGGTTTGAATGTTGCTCAATTAAAAAATTAGTTAAAATATTCAATTGTTTTAACTACATGTGATTCCGATAGTAGTCTAATGTATTTTATCAATCCTAAAGTAGAGTTATAATTCAATTACTACTATTTATGCCAATAAGAGAAATTGAAAACTAAACACTTTACACATATAATGGAGTATTAGTCACCAAAATTAACTCGGCGGTGATTTTAATTTGAATGTTTTAATTAGTTGGCAAAATCTTGCTTTATGAAGTTTCCAATGAGATGATCTGCCAAAGATGACTATGAAGTTGACAATATGGGCTTCTATTGTCTCTATCTCCCCTTTAGTTTCCAAAAAAAAAAAAAAACAAGTATATCCATCTTAATTAAAATTATTTTACTATTCATTGACAACAACGTGGAAAATTTTTGCCTGATTTAATTTAGGTAAGTTTTGTAACCAATAGTACATATAGACAGGCTCTTGATTTTGTAAAACATCTATTGAAGTCGTCACAATGCGATCTTATTTAGAAGGCTAGGAATTATGAAAGATGGTGTTGGCGAGACTACAGCACTTGAAGCCACTGGAACACAGACATTCGTAACTGTATCATAGAAATGAAAGCAAAAGCTAGCAAAACTCTTCGCTTTCAAAATTTCTATTGAATATGATATTTTAAAGTACATAAAAGAGGTCTTCATATCAAAGGAGGCATAGAATATTCTTATATTCCGTTATTTGAAGAAAAATGAATGAAACTACAGTTTTTAGAGAATGAATTAATAGCAATCAAGTAAGGTAAGATGACAATTAGTCAATACTTCTCTAAGGTGATGACACTGTTCAATGAAATTTTAGAATTGGATTTGGAGGCAGCGATTAGTGAGTCACGAAAAAGAAAAATTATTATCCATGGATTGAACTCCGAATGCGAAGGGTTCATAGCAGTTATTCAAGATTGGCCGATTCAACCAAAACTGGAAGCATTGGAGAATCTATTGGCCAACCTAGAAAGTTATGCGGCACAAATAGCAAAGGTCTCCATAAGAAATGTGGAAGAGGCATTTTTTATTGGTAAAGGAAAATTTAGATCTAAAGGTTCGAAGTATTTGAAATTCAAATTTTAAAGAAGAATATCAAAAGAATACAATAGTAGTGAAGAAGAAAGCGACAAAGATGAGAGAGATAAAAGGCATAGAGGAGTAAGGTTGATCAAGAAGATTATCAAAATTACATATCTCGTAAAAATAATGTTGAATGTTTCAGGTGTGGTAAGAAAGAGTATTATGCACGAGATTGTTGGTACCAGAAAACCTCTAAGGAAAGAAACAAGGAAATAGATATTGAGGAAGAATGGAATGCTCTAACCACGTGTGCATTGCTTGGACCAGTTGAAAAAGTAGAAGAAGAGGTAATCAACTTCCATAGTCCTTGGATTTTGAATGAATCACACTTGTGTCAAGATGTGAAATACGTTAAAGCAAAAATTGAAAGTGATGAAGAATGGAATTTGGAGGCATCCGACTTCTTTGTAGAAGAAGAAATTAAGAAAAATATGAATGAAGTTAAAGACAACTTAACAAAAGGTGACAAGGAGTCGGAAGAATATAAATCAATTCCTTTAGTGACTCTTTGCAAAGAAACTAATCACAATGAGGCAAAAATAGATAAATTGAAGGAAAAAAAAATAAAGAAGCAGCCAAAAGAAATCATTAATCAAGTTAAAGAAGTCAAAAAGCAAATCAAGAGTGATTTCGAAGTACAAGCACAAAAGATTGTTGAAGAGCAATTTGAAGAACCAAGTCTCGCATGTTAAAAATGCTTAAACAATTTTCAACATCCGCAGATTTTTGGAAAGAGATGATATGACAAGAATAAAAGTAACAATGCATTGAAGAAATCACTAAAAAGCATAGTTATTAAAACTGGACCGAACCGGCCGGTTGAATCGGTTTAATCACGAACTAATTGGTCAGTCGGTTGGTTCAACCATCAAAAATCGAATTGGTAAAAAACAGAATTAAACCGAAAAAAACCGAATTGAACCAAAAAATCAGAAAACTAGACAAAACCGGATTTTTTGCTAGAAAGTATAAAAAATCATTTTTTTTTGTATATTTTCACCCACCCACCTACCCACACACACACACACATATATATATATATATTCATTATTTATTTCTTTGAAAAAATTAATATTTTAAATTTTAAGTATATCACTTAATAATTTAATATACTTATTATATTTTTGATTCATTATATATATATATATTAAATTTTTATTATTTATTTATTTGAAAAATTAAAATTTTAAAATCTAAAAATATCACTTAATAATTTAATATATTAATTATCTATTTGAATTTATTATAATTAAATATAATTATACTCATATATGCGATGTTAATATTTTTTGTGTTTACTTCGTTAGTATTCCATCTAAACATGAAATTATTTTCATGATATGATTGTATTTTTATGTTTTTAACATATAATATTCAAAAATTCATAATTAATCACTTGTAATAATAAAATTAAAATTATATTTTGTAACTTATTATTAGAATATTTGTGATATATATTTAATATTTGATGAGTATTTTTTTAATTTTTATATAATAGTATTTAAAAAATTATAATAATTATAACATTTTAAAATTAGAAAAAAATTCGATTGATTCGGTCGAACCACAAACCTTCAGCCTTATTGGTTTTTTATTCGATCCGATTTTAATAACATTGCTAAAAAGAGAAAGCTATTAACAAATCCGAAGAAGCAAAAAAAAAATTGAAAAAAAAAAGAATTTGATAATTAAAACAGGCGTAGAGTACAAAAAAAACAAAAAAACAAAAAAACAAAAGAGAAAGTTGAGAACGAGAGGGAGTGTTACATCACTGACTTCCTCCAATTCTCTCTCTCTCTATATATATATAACCTTCCGTAATATTCTAAATTAATATTATCTCGAACGGTTTAGAAAGCCAAAATCGGTAGGACCGACCCACTTAAATGAATATAAAAAAAGCTATTGGCTCCATCCTATGCATGTGGAAAAACATGGGAAATAAGTGAGTGTGTGTCAATGTCATGCATGTGTGTCAATGTGCATGTGTATCATTTATGCACAACTTGTGTGAGAGAGAGGAAATTATATAGTGTGAGATGTGTGTTTGAGTAGATTAATGTTGAGTGTATTTTGATTGTAAAATATTACAGTTAATATATAATGTTTTGGGTTTATTTAATTTAATCCTCTCCAATAAAATTCAACATCTATATTTATTTTTTTATTGGTCCATATTAATTGAAAAAAATACCTTATTCATAGTCTACAGTAATTGTGTTTGGATTAATGAGAATACACATATCTATTTCAAAAAAAAAAAAAAAGGTAATGATCTTTGTTCTTAATTTAATCACCAATTGTGGCTTCTGATTTATTTTACTTGGATAATATTTAAAGTATAAAAGAATGTTTTCTGATAACAAGTTAAAAATGTTCAATTTTGTACATAATTTTTGTGAAACATGTCAATCCATAGATTTACTGGATTGATATTGTTCTTTTCATGGTTACAAAACCATAAGAAAACCTCGGAAAGCCATGACCGCTGGATAATCAACATTTCCAAATATAAACACAATAAGAGATCCCATAATCCAAACAAATTGTAAAGAGGATTATCAGCATTGTCTTATGTGGACGAATTAACTAATCAGTCCAATAATACCGAGTTTAGCAATGCTCTCCATCTTTACCTGTTATTTTACACCTCCACACTCTGAACACCAAATCATAATGGCAAATAATATGCAAGAAGCCCAAATATAAACTTAAGTCTTCAGGATACTCATCAAAAATTGAATTTTAAGAGTCAAAAACTTCTCAGAACATAAATAATGAAAGAATTGGACCATTTTGGCAATAAGAGGGGGCCTTCTTATACTTCAACATCACAACAAACATTGAAGGACAACAAAGCTAAAATGTAAAGAGTGACAAGCTACCACCATTCCAAGAAACAAAATAGTAAGTTTTCTCCCTTTACTTCAATGCCTATTGTTGAAACATTTAGAAGCACTTCCTATGCACAATCGATGGTCCAGATTCGTCATACTCTGCCTTTGCAATCCACATCTGTGCTCAAAAAAGTCCCTAATAAGAACTCAACCTTAAAGAAAACTTACAGTAAGAAAAACTAATTTCCAAGTTGAACCAACCTGCTGGAAAGTGCTGAGGGATGCCAAAATTGAGCCACCAATCCAGACACTGTACTTCCTCTCAGGTGGTGCAACTACCTTGATCTTCATGCTGCTTGGGGCCAGCGCAGATATTTCCTTGCTCATTCTGTCAGCAATTCCAGGGAACATGGTTGTGCCACCACTGAGAACAATGTTACCATACAAATCTTTCCTGATATCGACGTCACACTTCATAATGGAGTTGTATGTGGTCTCATGGATGCCAGCAGCTTCCATTCCAATCATGGATGGTTGGAAGAGGACCTCTGGGCAACGGAATCGCTCAGCTCCAATGGTGATGACCTGACCATCGGGCAATTCAAAGCTCTTCTCAACTGATGAGCTGGTTTTGGAGGTCTCTAGCTCCTGTTCATAGTCAAGAGCAATATATGCCAGCTTTTCCTTCATGTCCCTCACAATTTCCCGTTCAGCTGTTGTGGTGAAGGAGTATCCACGTTCAGTAAGAATCTTCATCAAGTGGTCAGTAAGGTCACGGCCGGCCAGGTCAAGACGAAGGATGGCATGAGGAAGGGCATATCCCTCATATATGGGGACAGTGTGGCTGACCCCATCACCAGAGTCCAGCACAATACCTACACAGCAAAAACTCAAAATAACGGTAAATAAGATTACATAAAATAAAAACTGGACTTCCCAGCAGAAAATAATTTAATTATATATATGAGGTAGACCGACTCACAACTTTCAATCCACATAAATTAAGTTCATTTGGGAAATGCATATTATTGTGGGAACATCATCTGGCTTCATTCTTCAAACATAATCCCCACATAATCAAGCAAATGTTCGGAATGCTTACCAGTTGTACGGCCACTGGCATATAGAGATAGAACAGCCTGAATTGCAACATACATGGCAGGAGTGTTGAAGGTCTCAAACATAATTTGAGTCATCTTCTCACGATTAGCCTTAGGATTTAGAGGAGCCTCAGTTAGAAGTATAGGATGCTCCTCTGGAGCAACTCGAAGCTCATTGTAGAATGTGTGGTGCCAGATCTTTTCCATATCATCCCAATTGCTCACAATACCATGCTCAATTGGGTATTTCAAAGTCAAGATACCTCTCTTGGACTGAGCCTCGTCACCAACATATGCATCTTTCTGGCCCATGCCAACCATCACACCAGTGTGACGAGGACGACCAACAATGCTGGGAAATACAGCGCGTGGAGCATCATCTCCAGCAAATCCAGCCTAAAGCAACTTAAGGCATCAGATCCCCAAACGACAAAATGCTAACTTTCATATACATATACCAAGTTTACACATTAATTAGCTATCCAGTTACTACTACGATGCAGAAAAAGTAGCATAAGAGATCAGTAGCCTCTTCCATCTGGTTTACGGAAATGACTATTAATTATTCTTACCAAAATAAAAACTATCATCATCCCAAAACACATTAGAAAGTATAGATAAAATCAGCTTTCAAAAGCACCGGCTTAGTCAGAATCCTAAAACAAATGCAACAAAAATTTGCATACCTTGACCATTCCTGTTCCATTGTCACATACGAGGGGTTGAATGTCCTCACCTTCAGCCATCTTTTACAGCCTGCCATATCAAACAGTGTTCCATAAAAAACACTCAGTAACTTCTCCCAAAACAAAAATTGCTCTTTGATTTTTCTCCCCTTTGATTTGCTCATTGCACATTAACATTATCGCTATCGTCAAGCCAAATATTCAGAAGGAAAAACTAGCCATCAAAGGCAACGTGGTGCAACATAATCAATCAATCGCGATTTATATGCCACTAATATACCTTAATACTTAAAAGACGATAAATTGCATGTAGATTAGAGGTAACACCAAAAGAAATGTAATTTTATACACAATGCCAAAATTAGATAGATCAAAAACCTCAAAATTATTATGTCCTTCTGCAATGTTCATGCAAGCAATGTTAAGCGTTGATAATATTTCTCTTAATAAGCAATCCCTTTCAATTTATTCCTAAAAAAAACAAATATCTCGTTTAACCGGCTTTATATCCCTATAATTTCAAAAATTCCTCCATAAATAGACAGAAGTAAGAAACATAAATAAAACTACAAGATTGAAAGGGGAAAAAGAAAGGAACTTAACAATTAGAGCAACAGATCGAGTCGCAGCTCAACCGATAATGAGAGAGAGAAAGAGGTTGTGCGTGAAATAAAAGAATAACGAGAGATTACAGAGAAGAGGAGAGGGTGTACCTGATTAAGGAATATCAAAGAGAGAGAGAGAGAGACAGAGAGCAGCGAAATGGTTGTGAAGCCTTCCTTTTTGAAAGGGCAATGGAAATAGTCGTTAAATGGAAGCTCGACATTCAATGTGGGCCGTTAGATTTTCTTCTGTCATTAAATTTTGTGTGGGCACAACTTGCATTGCGGAACGCGTCGTTGGCTTGGCATTACTTTTTTATTATTTTTTTCAAACTTCAAATCCGCCCTTCGCGCCCTGTTTATTATACGATTTTTTATTTATTTAAAACTGTGATTATTTATTCTTTTTTCTTATATTAGCCATCTTACTGTCCTATTTTCTTTCTTTGAATAAATATTTTTTTGCCCAGTTTCTTATTTTTGTAGCTTTTTTATTAGTTAATTAATTAATTGATGATTCTTAGTTAATATATGACAATTATTTAAATTCAAAAAATATACTATTTGCGAAACAATTTAACAGTCCCATGATTGAACGTGTGTATAATCTTCTTAAATAAATAAAAAAGGATTAATGTACAAAAATACCTGTAATATTTATCAAAAAAGTAATTTTATCTTTAATTTTTAGTTACGTGCAATATTGTTCTTGAATTTATCAAAATGATACAATTTAGTTCTTGAAATAATGGAATTGTTAGTTCGACCATCTTCCGTATTTTAACCGTTGATGTGAAAATATTATAACATTTTTACGGAATTACATCAATCTATTTTTTCATTATTTCAGAAATAAATTGTACTATTTTGATAACTTAAGTGTAATATTGTATGTAATTAAATATTAGCAGCAAAATTACTCTTTTTGGTAAATATTAAGGGCATTTTACACATTTGGTCATAAAAATAAGAATAAAAAAAACTTTTTCAAAAATAATGGATGGTATGTGTGGGGGTGTGTGTGTATATATAGCATTGAAGAATCATAGAGTAAATTAAATGATTTATTGAAAATTGTTTAATTACTTCTTTATAAGAAAAATTTGTAATTTTATGTGTTTCCTTGCACGCAAGTTTTATAGCTTCCTCTCTGTTGACTATTTTCTGTATGAATATGAGAAAAAATAAAATAGTGTGATGTTTCATCTCAAAGGATTTATTTATTTTTAGTGGTTAGTCAATGGTTTCAAACATTTTTGGCCATATATATATATATATATCTTAAATAATCTATTATGCTGCAATATCACATAAGCCTCTGGGAGGATTAAATTAATTATATCTTGTCTAACCTTCTCACCGTGTTGACTTTGTCATTCAGAAGAATGCATTTTCCAGGAAATTCTCAGTTTGTCCTTTGAAGCCTATATAAGTTTAAGTTTTCTGAAGACCTGCAAATCAAAATCGTATACTATAGTTTACTGTTTGTAGTGTGCGTGTGTGTCATTTTAATGGCAAAGCCTGAGGCAGCATATGGTGTACCCGTTGTAAGTGTTGTAGGTGATGGATTCTGTGTCCATTATCCTTTAGCGTTAGTCATCAAGAAGAAATGCCATGGCCTCTTCAATGCTCGCTTCCAAGTTCTGGATGTTAATGGAAATCTCTTGCTCCAAGTTGATGGCTGTTGCAACTTCCTCCAAAAGAAAGGAATCATGCGCCACCCTGCTGGTTCTCTTATCCTCTCAATGCGCCAAAAGGTATGGTATTACATGTAATAGGGATAAAGCTGATTATTGCACATAAACTATTCGAAATAAGGTAATCTTTTGACTTTGTTATTCATCGCATAATATCATCCTTTTTTTTCTATGTCTAAGCACATGTGGGTGTATGAATGTTGACCCTAGTGATTTGGAATTCTGGCTACGCCCTGGCTGTTATTCTGATGTAATATCTACTAACTTGCCTTCTTTTTGCGATTCTAGAAACTTGCTTTCAAACATCGTTGGCTAGTTCATCGAGGAGAAAGCTCGAAAGGCAACGATCTTCTGTTTAGCGTGCAGCGATCATATCTTCTTGATATGAAATTAAGGGTTGATGTTTTCTTGGCAAACAACATCAATAGAGATATCAGCGACTTTCAGGTTGTTGGATGCTACTCCTCTAAGTCTTGCAAAGTTTACAAAGGCGATAGTATGGTTGCAGAGGTAATTTCCATTTCCCTTCACAAAGTAATCTTCAGGATTCAAATGCATTCAACGAGTTTTTAAGGCTAGAAATAGTTGCTACTATACAGGTCAATCACCGCTTCAGCTTAGCAAGCTTCTTCAGAGGCAAAGATAACTTCAGCGTCAAAGTTTATCCAGGCGTGGATTATGCCTTCATTGCTACCCTGGTTATGATTTTCAGCGAGGCTTGTAGTATATGATTAATTGTATCTTTATATGCATTTATTGTGTATTAAATGTTCAGTACATGAAATGTTTTTTCATTTAAATCAAGCTATTAAATTGGTAACTGATGTTGAGAAATGCTCTCAAAATATGAAAGTTTGAACTGGTCAACAACAAAAATGTTGAGAAAAAGTCTAGCACCACTATCACTTTCCAGCTTGTTTTTATTCCAATAAAGCCTATTTTTATGGCTCTGTTTTTTCCTTTTTCTTTGCACATTGGGCTCCACTCCCTGGTTCTAAAGGAGGTTGTTTATGTTCCTTTTTTTCAGATGTAATGCCTATTTATAGCCTATCACAATCTCAATCAAAGTGTGACAAATCATTATCAGTTTCAGTATTTGAGTTTTATTAAGTTTCCATCGTCTTTATTTCTACAAATTGGTATCAAAGCCTGTTCGATCGCCAGCTGAGTGTGAGAGAGAAACACGTGAGGTTAGAGAGAAACACGATAGTTTGTGTGAGATGGCAGCAAATGGATCCTCATCTTCACACCTTCCAATTCCAGTGTTTACTGGAGACAAGTATCAGTTTTGGAACGTGAAGATGAAGACTTTGTTCAAGTCGCAAGACTTGTGGGAGCTCATTGAGAACGGGTTCGTTAATCCAGATGAGGCTACTAAATTGAAGGAAAATCGAAAGAAGGATGCGAAGGCATTGTATCTGCTTCAACAAGCTGTCTGTGAAGAAATTTTCCCTACAATCATGAGTGCTAATAGGTCTAAAGAGGCATGGAAAACTCTGCAAAAGGAATATCAGGGTGATAACAAAGTGGTCACAGTGAGGTTACAGACTCTGGGACGAGAATTTGAAACTGTAGCAATGAAGAATACAGAAACTATTTAAGAGTTTCTAACCAGAGTTAAAATAGAAGTAAGCCAAATACAAGTGTATGGCAAAAAATGCAACGACTATGTTGTTTTTACCAAAATCCTGAGAAGCCTAACACCCCACTTTGATCATGTGGTGGCTACAATAGAAGAATCGAATGACTTAACCAAGCTTTCATTTGATGAACTAATGGGCTCCTTGCAAGCACATGAGGTAAGGATCACTCGACTTGAGGAAAACACCGAAGAAAAGGTATTCCATGTAAAAGGGGAGAATCTGCCAGTAGAGGAATCCAAAAGTGATGAAGTAAGAAAGTTTGTAGGAAGAGGATGTAGTGCAATTCGAGGACGAGGAAGGGGTCGTAGTCAATGACTCTAATGCCATTACTGTAAAAGGTATGGTCACGTTCAAGCCAATTGCTCGAAAAGACAAGGTCAAGTGAGTTATGCGGAAGAAGTTGATTATGAAGAAGAAGATTGTAGGCTATTTATGGCACTAGCAGAACCAGAATCTTACAACCAACAAATATGGTTCTTAGATAGCGGATGCTCCAACCATATGATGGGCAATAAGAAGACGTTCATAGAACTCGATGAGAGTTACAAGAGAAATGTTCGACTTGGTGACAATAAACAGATCCAAATAGAAGGAAGAGGCACAGTGATGGTGAAGAACAACAGCGAAAAAAGCAATTACCTTGGTAATGTTTTCTTTGTTCCTAATTTGTCTCAGAATTTATTAAGTGTGGGCCATCTGTTGACAAATAGCTACACTGTGACTTTTGCCAATTTATCATGTTTGATTAAAAGTAAAAGCACAGGACATGTGATAGTGGAAACAATCATGACAAAAAATAATTTGTTTCCTGTGGACATCACGTGTTTGGACACATGTGATATGATTGCAAAAGGAGAAGAAGTGACAAGGCTTTGGCACATGCATTATGGGCATGTTAATCTCAAAAGTTTAAGATTGTTATAGCAAAGAGGAATGGTGAAGGGAATTGCCGAGATTGGTACCATGGGAATTTATGAGTCATGCATCTTTGGGAAGCAAACTAAGAAGCCATTCACTGCAGAAAAAACATGGAGAGCATCGAAGAATTTGAAGCTTGTTCATTCTGATCTATGTAGGCCTATGAAAACAGAGACTTTTGGTGGCAGTAAGTATTTCTTGCTTTTTATTGATGACTATAGCAGAATGAGTTGGGTATTCTTCTTATAGAACAAGGCTGAAGCTTTTGAGAGCTTTAAGAAATTTAAGGCACCAGTTGAGAAGCAAAGTGGACAACCTATCAAGGCTCTCAAAACCGACAGAGGAGGAGAATTCACCTCACAAAGTTTCAACAATTTATGTGAAGAAAATGACATTCGACAAGAGCTTACTGCTCCTTATATGCCAGAGCAAAATGGAGTGGTTGAGCGCAAGAATCGAATTGTAGTAGAAATGGCAAGAAGCATGTTATAAGAGAAGGGATTGCCAAACCAGTTTTGGGAAGAAGCAGTAGCGATAGCAGTATATTTGCTAAACCTCATGCCAACAAAAGCAGCCCCCAATCAGACACCATATGAAGTATGGACAGGAAGGAGACCTAGGGTAAGCCATTTAAGGGTTCTCGGATGTGTTGCCTATACCCTGATTAGCTTTGAAATCCAAAGCAAATTGGATAAAAGACCACAAAGTGTATTTTTGTTGGGTATTGTTCTAACTCAAAGGCTTATCGATTGTTTAATCCTGTGGATAGAAAGGTGATTGTTAGCAGGAATGTCATCTTTAATGAGGATGGTCGATGGACTTATCATGAAGACAATAGAATGGAGATTCAGTTTGATGAATCAATAGAAGAGGAAAAGCAACAAGTTAGTGTTGACCAAAATCCACCAAGTACTCCATCAGGTTCGAATACTTCAAATGCCTTGTCCCTAAATGTGTCTGACTCAACAAACCATGAGGACCTTTTTGATGAGTCATCAGATGAAGTATGGCCATGTGGGTACAGAAACTTGAGTGAAATCTATCATGCAACTCAAGCCTATACATAGAAGACCCAAATTCGGTTGAGGAGGCAATTAAACAATCTGTGTGGAAACATGCAATGGAAGAAGAAATTACTGTAATCAACAAAAATGAAACGTAGGCATTGGTTGAGTTTCCAACGGAAAAAAGAGCAATTAGAGTAAGGTTGGTTTTTAGAACAAAATACAATGCTGATGGGAGTATTCAAAAGCATAAAGCAAGGCTAGTGGTGAAGGGGTATGCTCAGCAATATGGAATAGACTATGAAGATACATTTTCACCAGTTGCCAGGTTTGAAACTGTAAGATTTTTTCTAGCTCTTGCTGCTCAATTGGGTTGGTCCATTTACCAATTTAATGTGTAATCTACTTTTTTGAATGGAGAGTTAGAAGAAGAAGTGTATGTAACTCAACCTGCAGAATTTGTAATTCAAGGAGAAGAAAGAAAAGTCTACAAGCTGAAAAAGACACTATATGGACTAAAGCAAGCACCTAGAGTATGGTATGGAAGAATTGACAGTTATTTTCAGAAAAATGGATTTGAAAGAAGTAAGAATGAGCCCACACTTTATGTCAAAAGGCAAGGTAAGGATGTCTTGTTCGTCGGTCTCTATGTTAATGACAAGGTTTACATGAGTTCATCATCCTTAATGCTTGATCAGTTTAGAGCATGCATGAAGCAAGAGTTTGATATGACAGATTTGGGATTATTGTATTTCATTCTTGGAATAGAGGTAAAACAAGAAAAGGATGGTGTTTTTATCTCACAGAAGAAATATGCAACTGATTTGCTTAAAAAATTTCATATGCTTGGATGTAAAGCAGCAAGTGCACCAATGAATGTGAATGAGAGATTGCAATTGAATGATGCCAAACCAGTTTTGGGGAGAAGCAGTAGCGATAGCAGTATATTTGCTAAACCTCATGCCAACAAAAGCAGCCCCCAATCAGACACCATATGAAGTATGGACAGGAAGGAGACCCAGGGTAAGCCATTTAAGGGTTCTCGGATGTGTTGCCTATACCCTGATTAGCTTTGAAATCCAAAGCAAATTGGATAAAAGACCACAAACTGTATTTTTGTTGGGTATTGTTCTAACTCAAAGGCTTATCGATTGTTTAATCCTGTGGATAGAAAGGTGATTGTTAGCAGGAATGTCATCTTTAATGAGGATGGTCGATGGACTTATCATGAAGACAATAGAATGGAGATTCAGTTTGATGAATCAATAGAAGAGGAAAAGCAACAAGTTAGTGCTGACCAAAATCCACCAAGTACTCCATCAGGTTCGAATACTTCAAATGCCTTGTCCCTAAATGTGTTTGACTCAACAAACCATGAGGACCTTTTTGATGAGTCATCAGATGAAGTGTGGCCATGTGGGTACAGAAACTTGAGTGAAATCTATCATGCAACTCAAGCCTATACATAGAAGACCCAAATTCGGTTGAGGAGGCAATTAAACAATCTCTATGGAAACATGCAATGGAAGAAGAAATTACTGTAATCAACAAAAATGAAACGTAGGCATTGGTTGAGTTTCCAACGTAAAAAAGAGCAATTAGAGTAAGGTTGGTTTTTAGAACAAAATACAATGCTGATGGGAGTATTCAAAAGCATAAAGCAAGGCTAGTGGTGAAGGGGTATGCTCAGCAATATGGAATAGACTATGAAGATACATTTTCACCAGTTGCCAGGTTTGAAACTGTAAGATTTTTTCTAGCTCTTGCTGCTCAATTGGGTTGGTCCATTTACCAATTTAATGTGTAATCTACTTTTTTGAATGGAGAGTTAGAAGAAGAAGTGTATGTAACTCAACCTGCAGAATTTGTAATTCAAGGAGAAGAAAGAAAAGTCTACAAGCTGAAAAAGACACTATATGGACTAAAGCAAGCACCTAGAGTATGGTATGGAAGAATTGACAGTTATTTTCAGAAAAATGGATTTGAAAGAAGTAAGAATGAGCCCACACTTTATGTCAAAAGGCAAGGTAAGGATGTCTTGTTCGTCGGTCTCTATGTTAATGACAAGGTTTACATGAGTTCATCATCCTTAATGCTTGATCAGTTTAGAGCATGCATGAAGCAAGAGTTTGATATGACAGATTTGGGATTATTGTATTTCATTCTTGGAATAGAGGTAAAACAAGAAAAGGATGGTGTTTTTATCTCACAGAAGAAATATGCAACTGATTTGCTTAAAAAATTTCATATGCTTGGATGTAAAGCAGCAAGTGCACCAATGAATGTGAATGAGAGATTGCAATTGAATGATGGAACCGAACCAGCTAATGAATAACACTACAAGAGCTTAACAGGAGGGCTTATTTATCTGACTCACACAAGACCTGAAATTTCTCACTCTGTGGGTGTAATTTCCAAGTTTATGCAATCGCCTTTAAGGCATCATTATGGAGCTGCTAAAAAAATATTGTGTTATGTGGCTGGAACTCTCGACTTTGGAATCTAGTATAAGCATGGAATCAGATGCGAACTTTTTGGTTATTCAAATAGTGACTGGGTAGGGAGCATGGAAGATAGATGAAGCACCTCAGCCTATATATTCAGTATTGGCTTAGGGGTAGTGTCATGGAGTTCAAAGAAACAAGCCACAGTCGCCTTATCCTCCTCAGAAGTTGAGTATATAGCGGCATTAGCAACAACTTGTCAAGCAGTGTGGTTGAGAAGATTACTTGAGGAACTCGAGCAAAAGCAAAAGGAAGCTACTGTTGTGTTTTGTGACAAGTCAACAAGTGCCATGTCAAAGAACCCAGTACACCATGGGAGAACCAAACATGTGGACATCAAGACACATTTTATAAGAGAATTGGTTGCTAAAGAAGAAGTAACTTTACAATATTGCAATTCAGAAAATCAGCTTGTTGATCTCGTGACAAAGCCACTGTCCACGGGCAAATATGAACTTCTGAGGAACTTACTTGGTGTCTACAATTTTGGAGCAAGGGGAAGTGTTGAGAAATTCTCTCAAAATATGGAAGTTTAAACTAGTCAACAACAAAAGTGTTGAGATCATTGTCAGTTATAGGCTATCACGTTGGGCTCCACTCCCTGGTTCTAAGGGAGGTTGTTTATGTTCCTTTTCTTTTCAGATGTAATGCCTATTTATAGGCTATCACAATCTCAATCAAAGTGTGGCAAATCATTGTCTGTTTCAGTATTTGAGTTTTATTAAGTTGACATCATCTTTATTTCTACAATTGATGCATAAAATCTCATATTAATTACTTGTAAATTACTTGTGATTAAGAATTAATCACGAAAAGAAAAAAATTACTGAAGAAAAAAGTTTAAGGTGTAAATTTGTTGTTAATACTCCCTCCATTTTTATATGTTTGACGTTTAGGAGTTGTTAAAAAAGATTTTATAAATGACTTTTTAAATTTTTGATGTACTTTTGGTTAGTTTGTCTCATATTTACCCTTATTTAATTAAGTCATATAATTAAGAATAGAGAGAATGTTAGCGTGAAAAATAGAGTTTTAAGGAGAAATTAATAAGGATAAATTAGTTATTTATACAATGTATTTAATAGATTGTTGGTTTTAGCAAACTACCTTAAATGTCAAACATAAAAAAAAATGAAGGAGTATTTAATAAAAAGGATCATTTTAATTTTAATATTTCAGTTGGTGTAATTACTTTTAATATTTTGTAATTGAAAGAAATTTACTCTCTTTGTGTCATATATTTAATTGTTCGAGTACCATGTGTCAAGAAATTAAAATAAAAACAAAATTCTTCTAAACTTAAAATATAAAAATTAATATTGCATAAATTAAATTATTAATGGTAAAATTACAGTTTTTTGCTAGATATTAAAGGTAAGTCTCTGTACTTTTTTGGCAAAAAAAAAGATAATAGACAAATTATAAAATTAAAGAAATGTTTTCATCTTTCACACCTAACGGATAGTTTTCTTCAAATATAAAATTGTAGCTGTTTTGGATGTTAAAAATGTGAGTAAAACATTTTTTACTTTGAACTTTATTTTGTTGTAAGTTCACATTATTAGTATCAATCACATATCCTCAAATAATTATAATTTTTAATTGTAATCATATGTAGTGAGATTTATCAAAATCATATGAGATACATATAAAGTTAGGTTGCTAGGACCTAGAAAAATAAGCTAGCAAGTGTTTGAGTTCTTTTACTTGGAAAAAAAATTAAGTGTTTTGATCATTTTACTTGTGAAAAAGAGTTAAATGTTTAAGAGTTTTTTACTTGGAAAAAAAAACATGGAGAAGCTTCTTTTATAATTAGTTTTTGACTTATTGCCCACTAAATAGAGCACATTAGAAAAGAGAAACTATTAATTAGACAGGTTGTCTTAAGAAGAGGATGTAGGCAATGACCGAACCTCTATAAATCACGGTGTTAAATTTCTATATTCGTTACTCTCATTTATTTTATACTCTATATTTATGTTATATTGAATTTTTTTTTGTTTTGTGCCTGTCTCATATTCTATAGAACATGTTGTAAAAAATAGTATGTGTTCTGCCACGTGATAATTTTAATTTTTTCATAAATTTGAGTAAGATTTAATTGATCAATACCACACTAAAAGTTTCATTCCTGCATGTATATTTGGTGTGAAAAAGGTTGATAAAAAATATATTGAATAATACTTATGAAATATATTTATTATAATCCTTTTATATGTATTTGTATAATTTGAAATATTTAATTATTTGCTTTAATTTGTTCCATTTACTCACTAAAAATTAAAATACTCTATTTATCCCCTTCTTAAGACTCACATTATTTTCAAATCCTCCTTCTCATTAGATATTGATAAGGATTTTTTTTTTGATGAAATTGTTAGCAATTAACTTAGAGTTGTAAAAAAAAAAAAAGAGTAGCTTCCATCCACATTTTGATGGATGGTCAAGGGGCAATTAATTGTTTGCCTCCTCCTCTTGCCTATAAAAGGGCAAAAGGTATAAGCTTTCATTCATCCCATGTTGCTTAGTTTTTCCATTGGCTAAACAAATTTCTTCTCTCTTGTATTGTTTCACCTTTAAGGTTTTCAATGAAATATTAATTGATAGTGTTCGAAAACGTAGGCATAATTGGTTGAACCTCATTAAATTCTGATGTTTCTTTATTATTATTATTTTTCTTCATCAAGAATTGTATATTATAGTTGTAATAATTTATTATGCTTATAAATTATACTTGTAGTTAAATTCTGTTTAAGGAGATTGGGTTTTAAATGGAACCGTTGTGATCCCTCCAGTCTTTCTTGAGAATTAAACTCGTATGATTTTTTAGTACAATAATTTACTCTTCTATTTTCTAATAATTACTTTATTTTAGCTACGATGCTGCTCTAATCCTATCTATTTTTACAACAAGTGGTATCAGAGTATGACTTGGGGTGTATATATATCTATTTACCATATGCTCTGTGGTTGCCACTAAAAGTGGATCTTTCACATTGGAAAGTAAGTTAGATTATTATTAACTATTTTGAAGGTATTTGCCACTATTTGAAAGGCCCTCTTGGATAGAAGCAATGATAGAAAAATATGAGATCAAAAAATTAAATGGGAGCAACTTCTCGCTGTGGAAGTTAAAGATGAAAACAGTTATGACGAAGGATAATTGTCTAGTGGTAATTAGTCAAAGGCTCGTGAAAATTACAAATGATAAATGAAACGAGATGGATCGTAATGCTATTGCTAATTTTCATCTAGCTCTAGCTGATGGAGTGTTGTCCAGTATAAAAGAGAAAAAGGCAGCAAAGGAGATTTTAAATCACTTCACAAGATTGTACGAGGTGAAATCACTTCATAATAAGATTTTTCTTAAGAGGAAACTATACACTTTAAGCATGGCAGAATCTAATTCAGTGACAAAGCACTTAAAAACCTCAAATACTCTATTTTCCCAACTTACATAATTGGGATACATAATAGAGCAAAATGAATGTACTAAAATTCTATTCTAAAGTCTACCTGATTAGTATGATCAATTCATCATTAACTTAACCACCAATATCCTTTCAGATTATCTAAACTTTGAAGATATTGCAGCTGCAATTCTGGAGGAAGAGAGCAAATGAAAAAAAAAAGATAATAGGTTGGCAAGTGCACAATAAGCAGAAGCTTTAGCAATGATGAGAGGGAGATCAACAGAACGTAGTCCAAGTGGGAGCCACAATCATAGTAGATCAAAATCAAAGAGTAAGAAGAACATTAAATACTACAATTATGGAAAGAAGGGTTATTTGAAGAAGGATTGTTAAAATTTAAATAAAAAAGATTTCGGCCCTCAAGGAAATGTTGCAAGCACTTCAGAAGATGGAAATGCCATGGTTTGTAAAGCAGCAACATCCATTGGAAGCAAAAGAAGATTTACTAAAGTTTGGCTTCTCTATTCCAGAGTTACATTTCACATGACCTTTCAAAGAGAATGATTCCATCATTATGAACCTATCTTTGAAGGATCTATGTACAACTATAATGATCAAACTTTAAGGATCATTGGTATCGGCACCATTAAATTGAAGATTTATGATGGCACCATTTAGACAATTCAAAAAGTCTGACATGTTGAGGGTCTGAAGAAAAAATTGTTATCTATGGGGCAACTAGATGAACTTGGTTGCAAATTTAAAGTTGAAAACAAGATCATAAAGGTGATTTGAAGAGCGTTTGTAATTATGAAAGGAGAAAAGGTAGCTGCAAACTTGTACACTTTGAAGGGAGAGACTCTACAAGAAGGAGAGGCATTTGTTCACTACAAAAAAATGCATTTTACCGACGAAATTTAGCATTTTACCGACGGAAAATGACCTTACCGATAGTTTTTATTATTTTACCGACGGAAAATTCCGTCAGTAATATTACCGACAGATTTATTAAAAATCCGTCGGATGTTTGTCGCGTTGACTGTATACCGACGGATTTTGTCGTCGGTAAACCGTCGATAAATTTAATAAATAAAAATTTTAATTTATTTTAGTATAAACAGCGATAGATTATTTTCGTCAGTAATTTTGTTGGTAAATATATTTAGTATTAATATTAAATTTATTAATATATCTGCGACGGATACGTCCATCGATAATATGTCGGTAAATTAAAATATTTCTATATAATTTCTTATATTTTTTTGCTAATTGTCCGTGTACAAATCCCGCATTAAACATAATCAATACAAAAAGTCTAAAATCAATATAAAAGAGAACCTCAAATCTTTGATTAGAAAAATTAAACAATCAACCATATAACAAGAAAATCTTATTGTGTTTGGTTTATATATACAACCAGTCACAAATAATAAGCATGATTCAAGAATTCAAGGTCTTGCTCAAGGCAGGCTTCAAAAGTTAACGAAAGTTGACTATTAATCATTTTGAAATATCAATCCTTACAGATGCTAAAGCTAAGATGGCAAGTGCATGACTAAGTTCACATAGTTTCTCCTGATTCTCCAATGTTTGTTCTCTAGCTAGTTCCTGTGCTTCATGTGTGGTTTGTGTAGTCATCTCTTTCAATGCCGCATCCTCTTCACTAACTTTAGATTCATTAATCCTGACAAGCTCTTCTTTCTTTTCTCTTCCTCCTAAAAATTATCATTGTAAAAAAAACTTAGTAACTCAAAAGGTAAGGCTCCTACTAAAAAGGAGAAATGTGCAGAGGTCACAACTCGATGCCAAAGGTTTAGAATTGTTACATAGTTAAATTAAAATTTTGTTGACATACAAAAAGCATGGCTCACACAACATTAAGCAACAGGTAGACCAGACTAATCTTGAAGAAACACCATACAACACATTCTATAATTTAGAGAGTAGCTATTTAAAGAGGCTCTTATGTTTCAAAGAACATGAAGAAAATATAATTAAATTCAACCTTGATCAGTTATTCCTGCATCTCAAGGTACTCCAATTTCATCCTCATTTCATAAATAAAATCTTTCTAGGAAACTGATTTCCAGCAACGACCTCACGAAACCCTCACCTTTTAGATTAAAACATAAACCTAACATTATTTGCAAAAAGATATCAATAAAAATCATATTCTCAGTTTACAGTGCTATTTTTCCCTGTCCCAATTTCTTAAATCAATCTCAATTCAACTGCTACCTGTTACTGCAAGCTAGCAAATTGAAAAATTTAACTATAGAGAACTAGAAGAAACAAAGAAAAGCAAAACCAATAAATTTTGATTATGCAAAGAAACATGGATTTAGGCAAATGAAATCCTGGATTTAAATGCTAAACATAGCTACTAATTGTATAGATTTAAATACAAAGCATGGTTAATAATTGTAAAAAGAAAAATAAAATAACATAATGAATGGTCATGGAATCTATGCTAGCTTAAATCAATTACCATATAGATAACTGTGACCTAGGGTTACCAATTTTTACCAATTCAAATTTATAAACTGTAAACATGCATATCAAAACATCAACAGGCATATCGCTTTAAACACTATGGTTCCCAGGGTGGGTAGGGACATAATAAGTTGCTAACTTATCATAAAAGTGCAGATGCACACAAATACACACGAAACCTAACAAATGCACACATCAATCAGAATGATATCCCAGACATCCTAACATCACAAAACCATGAGTACCTATCAAAATAACTTGTTGGTAAGGCACAATAAATACCTGATCCTGAAATTGAGGAACTATCAAGTAACTTCAAAATCCCATTCAATATAACTGGGCCCATAAGCTTTAGCTGATCGATTTGTGACTGCATTATTAAAAAAATTATATATATATATATATATTTAACCAGTTGGGTATGGAAATCCATAATCGGTGAAGAAGGCCACTACTAATTGTTTAATCAAGCAACACCACTAATACTTTGCATAAAAGTCTGTTTAGATTGGATGAGAGAATGACTTTGCTAATATCCACCCACTGGTTGCACAAATCATAAAAAGTTTGACCGACACATTAAAAATGCTTAAAGACAAATAAAATTAAGGAAAAAGGGGCATCTAAGAAAATATCAGACGGTAGATTCCATGTGACCTATATCCGCTTCACTCATTACAAAACGAAACAAGATGTTTTATTTCATAAATAGATCAGATTATCAGGGAAGTATGATACCTTTACTTGGAACCTTAAAAACTTCACATAATCCACAATTTCATCAAGCATGGCAGCTCTATCTGTCTGCAGAAATAAAACAAGCATCATTTGTCAAGGAAGAAGATGGAGTTATACTCGAAATATTTCTTCCTTCAATACTCGTTCTTGGGCCACAATGCAAGGATAGAACACATGAAATGTCCGAACCTACATTGAGGCAACAAACTCCATCCACAGTGAATACATGCCATAAACATACATTATCTTAATTTCTTAACTCTCTTTTCAAAACCACATCTTAGAGATTTTCACTTGGTCCATCCCTGATTCTAAGATACAGGTTGCACTCTAAATCAAGAATCAAAAAGCTATATATAAACCATAAGTTATAAAAAGACATTAAACAAATAACCAAATCAATCTCTATCCTCACCAATGGTTGCAGCCAGAAAAGAAAATGTATAAAAGAAAATGCACTGTCAAACATCATTCTCAGTTGCATTGATGATATATTTTAATAAGTCTCATCATGTCTTAAAAGCTATAACGGAATTCATCAAATTTCAATAAAAGGTCATAAAAGTCCTGCATAACATATATCAAGCTGTTCAGAAGTTTCAAACTAGAGACATGCATGCATTAGTGTGAAGGGCAGCCCTAATTGTATAACAGTGGCTGTTTTCTAAGAAAACTAACTATTTCTAGCTATTTAATATCATTAGTTTGAATTTTTAATCCATTAAGAAACATACATCTTGAAAAGATTTCGCCAGACGTCAACCTACAGAAATGGTTGTGGCTTGTTTCAATTATTCTGCATGACTTGAGAGAGAGAGAGAGTTAGTTATCAATTTTAGCATCCACAGACATTAAGTTGTGCTACTATAGGGAGTCTACAGGTTTGTATTTTGATTGAACTACCACCAAACACTAAGCCTATAACCAAAGCTAATCTGCAGTTGACAGCAATCAAGTACAAGCAACACCTGATTTTCTAAGATTTCTTGGATTAATTTCATTAACCAATCAGGAAATATATATATATATATATATATATATATATATATATATATATATATAGAGAGAGAGAGAGAGAGAGAGATTATGTAGGTTTCAAAATGACATTACAAAATAATCAAAATCAAGTCACAAAAATGAAGTCGCAGAATAATCAAAAACCACTGGTCCACCATTTTATTTCCATATCTACCATATCACATAGACAAGTGAAATGTTTGAGCAAACAGAGAAGGAGCAGTTGGCGATGCAACAAATAAGTCACGTGACACAGTAATTACAACATTCAGGAAAGGAAATACATTGCAGCTTCCATTAGGATATCTTCTTTTAAACGAGCCTCCATCTGTTCAACCCTAGACCTGTTGATTCCATAACACAATACAAAAATTCACAATCAAATTGAAAATAATTAAGGACAAAAGGTTAAAAAAACATATGAATAGCATGAGAAGTACATGAAATGCAACATGTAAGATGGGAAAACTTAAAAAAACTTGGAGATTAAAATAAAAACAAGTACAAAAGGTTAAAAAAAACGTATGAATAGCATACTGTATACTTAAGATTGGAGAAGGGCCTCTCCGCATCACGCAAAACAAAAGGACGTCCGTTTATGTACGCCATTTCTTCCCTAGCTGCAGCTGCTACCTGGAGATTTGGGGGGTAAGCGGAGAAAAATCCAGTCGCATTTGATGTTAAACTATTTATATATAGGGATGGGATGTTAGGGTTTTCAAAGTGGATTGATTGGGGGTTAGAGTTTGGGCCGATAATGGCCCGGTGCTTTTTCTGTTTTCTTAATTTTAATTTTTGTATTTTCAATTTTATGTATTTTTTTATTCTTTAAAAATATTTCTATAATAATTTTCAGATTATTATGAATTTGAACTTTTGATATTTTTAATTTCATTGTTGTTGACCGAATCACAAAGGAAAGTCGGGTTTTTTTTTAAAAAAATAAAGAAAAAGGGAAACAAAAACAAACAGTATGCTTACCGGAGAGGAGACGATGGTTGGCCTGCACGGTGGAGGCCATATCGGGCTATCACCAATGTCGGGCGGTTAGTTGTCGTTTTCAACTCCCCTGCCTTTCTCTCTCCTTCATCTATCTTTTATTTTTTTTTCTTTTATTTCGTTTAATGTATCTCATTCTCTCATCTTTCTATTCTTTTATTTTTTTTCTTTTATGTCTGACCATTTTCCTTATCTTTTTTTTTAATTATTATTAATTATTATACTTGTTCTTTTTCTTTTTCTTTTTATTTTCATTTTTTAAACATCACGATGTTTTTTATTTTTTTCCCAGAATCCGGGATGTTACACCTCCCCAAATATGATCCCTCTCTCCCCGATCCACGAAAATAATAAAAAATTTAATTTAAAAATAAAATTAAATTTGATTTTATAATAAATATTATTGTAGATTAATCTTAAATTTGACCTAAAATATTTAGGATAACATGAATTCATTTATATATTGATCGGTTTAAATTTAAATAATAAAAAATACAAGTCCTATGAACCGAACTCATCACATTAAAATATAATAAATTTTTATTTAAATATTCATAAAATATTTTGTAAATATAATTAAAAAATAAGATTATAACTAAAATATATTAATTATTTTACATAAAAATTATATATAATTAAAATAAAAATATATATACTCTAGGCTTTATCTGGAAAAAATGATATTTTATAAAAAATAAAAAAATTTAAACATTTATTAAATATAATAATAGCGACGGATTACCGATGGACACCGTCGCAACAATTCATATTGCCCTTCCCATATTCCGTCGCTATTTCGTCGGTAAATAATGTGCCAAAATATGCTGTCATTATTTAGCGACGGAAATACATAACAAAAATCATTGATATACTTACCGACGAAATATTTTCGTCGCTAAATATTTCTGAGGTGGTAGCTAATCCGTCGGTAATATCTTGTTTTTAGCGACGGATTTCTGAGGTGGTAGCTAATCCGTCGGTAATATCTTGTTTTTAGCGACGGATATTTTTTCCGTCGGTAAATTCCGTTGGTAAAATAAATTTTTTTGTAGTGGTTGCCACGAGCAGCGCAAGTGAAAAATGTGCAATGAATTGGCATAAAAAAATTGGGCATAGGTCTAAACAAGGAATAAAAATTCTTACAGAAAAATCTATTTTCTGGTCTCACAAAGGTATTACTACCTTTTTGTGAGCATTGTATTGTGAGAAAGCAGCATCGATTGAAGATTAACACAGCAAATTTCAAAAGCAAAGCTATTTTGAAATTAGTTTATTCTTATGTATGGCAAACACTAGTGTCATCCATAGGAGGAGCAAACTACTTTGTATTGTTCATTGATGATTACTCAAGGAGGTGTTGGGTGTTTTCTATTAAAAAGAAAGCAAATGTGTTTCCAATCTTCAAAACTTTTAAAGCGTGAGTTGAACTTGAATCTGGCCAAAAGATCAAGTGTTTAAAAGATAGATAATGGAGGATAATACACTAGTAAAGAATTTCATGAATCCTATAAAAAAAGGCATCAAAAGATAGTTGACTATGACATACACTCAACAAAAATGAAGTAGCAAAGCAGATGAATAAAACTATATTGGAAAGAACAAGAAAAATGATGAGAACTGCCAACCTAGATAAAAAAATTTTAGGTTAAAGCAGTCAACACTACTAGATTGATCCCAAGATCAAGAAAAAAAATTGATTACTTTTGTACAATAAGTGATAAGTAGAGTGATCGTGAGTGAAATTGATTCTAAGATATATTTTTTTTAGAATAAATTGTTAATAATCAATAAAAACTAATTTCACTCGTTCCACTTGGCGTATATATATAATAATGAGATAAAGCTAATATGCTTTAACTTAATGTCATAATTAGTCTAATAGATTTCTTTTTCTTTTTTTAATTTCTAGATCTCTCTAAACGCTATTATATCCTATTACTTGTTAATTATGTTGGAACAAATTTACATGTAGAAAATTTCTGAAACTCGTTGTAATTAGTTTTATAGACCATACTAATAGTATATTATTTTTTATGTAAAAAGAAAAAAAATACAAAATAAGACCATATTTACTAATAATTTGTGTAACATATATATATATAAAGTCAAATCCAATCGAAACACAGTTAAAAGCACTTCCATATAAAGGTAGGTCTAGAATATGGAGTTATATGGTTTGTTGAAAAAAAAATATATGATTTACTATGTCTAACTAATATATATGCCCTATTACATAAATATTGTGTCCGTATGAGATTACTAATAAATTGAACCGATAATATCTTGTCTTATAAGCAATATAAGCTTGAAAATTAATAAATGGGCTCACATAATATTTGTTGAAGCCCCAATAGAATCTAAACCCCTATATACACAATATCTGTAATAGGAATGAGCAAAATTCGATTCAAATCGAAAAATTGATTAATTTTTTAATTTATTTTGATTTTTTAATTTTTCAATTCGATTTCAATTTTAAATTTTAAAAAAGTTTAATTTTTCTGTTCGGTTCGATTTTTGAAAAAAAATCATAAAAAAATTGAACTGATCGAAATTTTATATAATTGTGTAATTTTAAAATTTTTTTAATTATATAATTATTTTGTATATATAAATTATCTTATTTTGAGTTATAAATTATACGAGTGTATTTATTAATTATTAATTTTTATTTTTTTAGATAATAATTTAAAATTTTGACTATTGAATTAAAAATTAATTGATTTTTATTTATTATTTATTATATATTTTTGAAAATGGACTATCCTGAAACTGAGGAAAAAGAGAAAGAAATTGAAGGATCTCGAGGACTAAAAGTTAGATTTTGCCTTATATAAATGTAAACAGTAGACATCAGAGAGTGCTTTACTTCTTTTTTGCCTATGACAGGGAACAGAGTAAACTCAGCAGCAGAGCCTGATTGCAATGGCGGTTATTAGAGATAACTCTTCGTTTACTAGTCAATCAACTTCCGCTGACAAGCCCGTAATTGTTAGAGTTAAGCGCAAGTCTTGGCACTCCCGGCTTGAAGCCTTCTGTAAGTTGAACGATTTTTCTTTACAGTTCTTTAAAGCTAAAAATGATTGATGAAAATGTCGATTTCAATTTGTTTCTGCGTTGTAGGGCTGGAAATTAATGAAAGACCATCGAAGCGGCCGCTTTCGGATTTTGGAAAGTTGTCTATCGATGATGATGGTTCAGGTCATGGACAAGGTATAGGGCACTGAACCTTCAGTTTTCATTTTTTTTTTTAAGTTATGATTTTGTTTTCTAATTTTTAAAATAGGAATTAGGATGGCTGAATCGGATAGATTGAGCTTCTGAATTTAATTTTGTAACTGTGTGTTATTCTTAAATGATAATTGGGCTAGTGTTGGCTTTTAATCGTGTCATCTACTCTAGGCTTATATGTGTTAGGCGACAATGTGTTGCACTCCGAATTATGAGAATTAGGAAATCATGAGTAACTGATTACTCTAATTTCCTTCCTTAGCTATTTATATGAATTTCCCTTTATTAAGATTTGTTATTTCACTTTGATCATTGCTTTCTTTCTTATGAGCTGATCTATCGTTATTTGTCAATGATAGTGGGCGGTTTGAAGACTAAGAAAGTTTTTGTAAAGCATGTTGAGACTGTTGATAGCTCAGAGAACGCCATGGATGTTGTCCAATCATTTATGGTCAGTTAATATACAGTACTGTATTTTTTTTTTTCCTGTACTTTTTGTCTCTGCTAGCATGGTGTTAAAAATTCTACCTGTTTACCTATCCCTCTGATAAGTAATTGTGAAACGTTAAATCTATGCATTATGGTATGCATTAACAAATGAGATGCCACTTTTTTTCAGTCTAATTGTGTTGATTCCGTTGAAGGAAAACCAGAAACTGATGAACTAAAAATGACGTTAAAGAAGGACAGTGTAAACTCTCTCTCTCTCTCTCTCTCTCAACCTTAACAACCCTGTCCAAGTTGCATTTAGTCTTTCTGTCATTATATCCAGCACTTTAAATATTTCCTATCTATTGCTTACAGATAAAAGGGGAACTCTTGTCCAATGGTGGAAAAATTTGGGAGGTATGCTTAGTGGAAGATTGATCCATTAACATGAGGAGTTTTAAATATATTCCTAAATTACTTCAATGTATGATGACATATACTTCTCAATCGTAGAATTTGGATATATTTTCTAAACAAATTTAGTGCCTAAACATTTTTTGTGCATTACTTCTAGGATGATTGGCTCAAGATTTTCACTGTTAACATATCATTAATCTAGATTCTTTCTTTAATCATAATCATTCTCATGCAGTTCTGTTGGCATGCATATTGTTCTTCACATTGAAGCTAATGACAAATACAAAGTGACTTTCATTTGACGTTTTTTTTAACATATGAATGTCCTTAGGCAGATAGATCTCTTTGATGATATACAAGTGAAAGTAGTATATGGATAGTGACTTTTCAATCTTTTTAATGATCTGTAGATCTCTGAGAATGCATAAAGAACAAAATATTTCTCTCTGACTACGTAGGTAAAATATAAGTGCACCAGTCTCTTCTGCATCATGAAAGAAGATATATGATGACCATCAAACTTTATATAAAACTCTGTTAACAGAAATGGTTATCATTTATATTCTCTGCCTGTGGCTGTAGTTTTTTTATATCCTACAAGGTTTTCTAAGGCTGAAAAAAATGTGACGTTAATTTTTTCTTGCCTTTTCTTTTTAACCGTATTTATCAACTTGTGTCCTCATTGATCTGCAAAACTTCTAGTGCTTAGTTGCTCTTGAGCATTAAGGCCTCAAGATTAAGGTTTCATCAGGTTAAACAATTTATATAATTTTAGTCATTGAGAAATTGAGTACTGATAAGGGCTTAGTTTAATTAGGCTTTTCTAAGCCAGCTTTAGATTGACATGTGTATCAGAATATCTCTGAGCTCTCCATCTGATTTTGGTTTTTTTTTTATTCCTTAAAGACAACCTCTACGGATACCGTAGCTTGCCTTGATAGGATCATTGATTTCTCATATCAGAATTTCATATCATTTTGGAATGGGAGAGCCTAGATTCATTTTGGCTTTAATCAACTCTTAAATAGTAAGCATAAGCAACCTACTACTTCTGTTTGGTCTTGTTTATGAGTTTCTAGATATCTGTATCTGGTCCTTTCCAGACCATTATTTTAAAAAGGACACAGTTAAAGATCTTTCTCATTCCTTTTATGCACAGCTTTTTCTTACTCTCATTTTCAACCCACTTTGTTCTAGGTTTTAGCCCAAAATGCCAGCTTTTAACAAATATGCAGGAGTCATAGGGGAAGCAAAAAGGCAGTTTGTGATAAAATACATGAAATTTGCCATTTTTATGATGTTATTCGTGTTAATGTTGAAGAGGGAACCAATGAAGTGCAAGAGCGAGAGTAAGTTTGAAATTCTGAAAATTTAATTCTCTTTTGTGTGTTCTAAACTTCTCTTTTGTATGTTCTAAACTCATTGAAAGTAACAATCTTTAAGATTATATGACAGAGCTATGTCTGTGGAAAATCAAAGAAATCTTAGTAGCCATCTGCCTATTCCCGGAGATCTTATACCAAGTGCTGTTGCAGAGATCGAATCTGATATTTGTGATTATGTGTCTGGGCAAGGTTATGATATTATGCCAAGATCCGTTGCAGAAATTGAATCCGATATACTTGCTTCCTCTTCTGCCCAAGGTTGTGCATTTTCCTTGCTATTGTAGAGTGACATTGTTTAATTGATCGGTGTTATTCAGTAGTTGTTAAAGGTTTGCAGTTCTCTGTAAAGAAATGTAAGGTTAACACAAGATATTATATCAATAATCCATACGCATTTTTACTGGGAAGGACAGATGTTATGTTTCCTGGGACATTTAATTGCCAAGTGTAAATCCAATAACTAAGCCTAGCATTTGACAGTTAGTTTAGTCCTTTCTCTACTACAATGGCTAGCTAGAATTTTTCTTGCTATAGTGAAGGAATTCTCGTTTCTTACATGTTATATACAGATGATTATGTGTACGACTATTATACCATGAAGGATGACATGGATATTGATGATGAAGCTGGTGTAATCCCATATCCCCTGTAAGCATCACATTTCTTGCAATTGTTCCATCATGTGTATGAGATTGATATTGATTGCTAACCAAAAGCTGTAATTTCTGTATTTTCTGTACTAAGGATTCGAGTAGAGGATGATGAGGACCTTTATAATGGGCCAGACGATGTATCTGAATATGATACTGATGATTCCAATGGTATGATAATTTCTTCTGTTTATGCTTTAAAATGCATTTGAATATGCCTTTTTGTTTTTTTAATCTAAAAATTCCATTCGGTGTTTTGTCAGCTGAAGCTCATCCATTTAATGATTATCCCAATGAAACATCTGAAGAGGAAGATGAAATGGGAAGTGAAGCATCTAATAGCGAATCAGATGGAGGAGAAACTGATGGCGTTAGCAGATCATCAGAATTTGAGGATTTGTCAGAAGATGCAGTCCCATCATATGAAGATATAAATTATGATTATGATGATGGTATCGAGGATGAGGATGATTGTAATTCAGATTATGTTTATACTAATGAAGATCTTCTATGATCTGATTGTCGAATGGTGTTAATCGTCTTATGATCTGATTGTTGAACGGGGTGTGTTTCAACATCTTTCAATTTTAACGGAAGAACTCTCTGCCTTTTATTCGACTTTCTGCTATATATTGGGGTGGGCCTCTGGACGTCTGGCGCAGTCACAGCCCATCATATGAAGATCTAAATTAACGAATATTGCTAGTTTAATTTTTTGTTTAAAGGCCATTTCGTTTAATGAGTAAGCAAAAGAAACATCAGCTTCAACAAAATGAGAAACAAAATGAGGCTTATCTTCAATCCAAACTTGAGTATCTAATGAAGATAAAAGACATTTTGCTTAGCACGTGAGCAGTCTGATTGCGTTCTCTAGGAGTCCTCAACCAAGAACTCAATCTGAACAAGCTTTTAAGACGGTAACTGTTCTTCGGGATAGAACCAACGCCATTCCTCAAGCTAAGATGCAACCACAAGATGATCATAAACCCAATAAAATTTGATGAATTAAAATAGCAAACAACTAACAAAGTCAACACACCCTTTAAATCCTCTCTTGTCGGAAGTTACACCTGCTAGGTAAATCTTGATTTTCATGAAAGCTCAGCACAGTAACTAGGGGTATGGAAAAACAATGGAATTGGAGGTGAAAAATTTAAGTTTTTTGGCTTATATAGTAGTGTTAATCGGGTGAAATTTCAGGTCGGTTTCAGAGTAGTTTTAACCTGATCCGAATTCAAAAAATCCAAAATTCCCAAATCCAAACCAAATCGATAAATTCGAACAACCTCATCCAAATGCATCGGTTCGGATTTTACACACCCCTAAATTAATAATAAATTATTTAACCGTACACTTAATCCAAATTCATTTACCTTTTCTTATATTATATTTACTGACTTAAATGGAAAATTTTTTTAAAAATAAAATTTAAAAAGTGTTGTATGTCAGAAACTATTTGGTGAAATAGTATTTTTATCCAAAATGCAGTCAAAGCGTGATAACTCTGCTCTTCCTGCCGGAGCATGTCCAACATGAAAACACAGCAAGTGATTGCATTTTCAGATGCATGAATCCCATCACCAAAGTATAATTAATATATTAAATATAAATTTAAAATATCAACATGTGTTTTAATGGCACAAGTGCACTCATGTTTATGCTCATTTATTGTAGGTCATGGGTTCAAATTTTGAAATAATCATTTTTCATATTAATATATTTATTATCAATATTTTTTATATTCCAATTTTTATTTGAATAGCACAATTATAGTCATTTTTCTTTTTTTTCTTTTTATTGTCTTTCATTATTTTTCACATTAGAATTTATAATTATTTTTTATGTTAATTTTCATATTTCAAGTAATTAAAATTTATAATTAATTTTTTGTTATTCTAAACCTCAGTTAAATATATTAATTAAAATATAAAAATTAATTAAAAAAATCTAATGTGGAAAATAATAAAAATATTGTGTTACAAGATTTGAACTCGCGAGTTAGGAGAAATGAAAATGCAATTGTGCTATTAAAATACAAGTTAAAATAATAAAAATATTAATGCGAAAAATGATTGTTCATAATTATTTCAGGAATTTAAACCATGATCTATGACAAATAAGTATGAATGTGAGTGCACTTGAGTCATTAGGACAAAAGTTGATATTTGAAAAATGTATTGAATATATTAATTATATTTTGATGGTAGGATCCGTACATTAAAAAATGCAGCCACATATTGCATTTTCTGACATCATTGATGATGCAATCTCATGGTGCATTTTCATGCTGGACAGACTCTTATAGAGGGAGTGGAGTTCTAACTCTATGGTGTAGTAGTCAGCTGCGTTTTTTAGAAAAATACCTTTCCTTCAAATAGTTTCTAACATGTACTATTTTTCTAAATTTCTTAAAAAAATATTTAAGAAAATTTCCTGACTTAAATCTCTAATTTATCCTTATTTAATATTTATGGTTATTAACAAATATTAAATATTATCTCATACTTTGTATATATAATTTTAATAAATAGAGGAATAAATTAATAAAAATATAAGGAGATTATATAAAATATATATACTAAAATACCACATTTTCGAACAAAGGCACGTGGAGTTACATAGTAGATTCCAAAACCATCTGAAAAGTAAGATTAATTTCATTTACGGTCACTATATTTATTCACTTATAATGAAAAAATCACAAAAAAAAAAATCTCGTAACACAAAAATATTTCATCTTATCCATTTTAGCCTAAAAAGTCACTATATTTATCCACTTATAATGAAAAAAAAATCACAAAAAAAACCTTGTACCACAAAAATATTTCATCTTATCCATTTTAGCCTACCGGAATGTACAATTGGAATATATCAATGATGTCCAGAATGAGGAAAAAGAACATGTTAGAGGTATCGATAGAGTTCGAGTACATGTAGGAAATGGGAGCCAGCCATTAAGTTGATTTGCTAATTGATATATAGCATACCGGCTGTACATTTCGGTGGGTTTTGGTTGGTTTTCGGATAAAATGACTTTCTAAGCTACGGATAAATTTCGTTCATAATTATCAAATTTATGAGTCAGTAGTTAAATAGTAATAAAAGAAATATTTTTTATTTTTTCATATAAATAACTGAATTTTGAATATGTAATTTAGAAAATCACTTTTTTGGGATTCAAGTGGAAGTCCAACTAGAATATTCAACTGGCATCCCACATAATCAAGAACTATGGCATAGCAATTTAGTCATCTATCAGGTAGCATAAGTGACATGCCAATTTGGACACGTGGCAGTTGACAAAATTGCCGCATCATAGCTCTTGATGATGTGGCATGCTGGTTGAATTTTTCGATTAAAATTTCACCTGAATTTAGGTAAAAGATTTTCTAAACTATATATTTTAAGTTCAGGTATTTTTATAAAAAAAAAAATGTTTTTGTTACTATTTGGATATTGATTTATAAGTTTCGGTGGTGATGCATTTAACAAATTCAAATTATATAAATGCTGTTGCCTTTTGGGATTGAATTATATCTGATCCTCTTAATATCAACTCAAAATGGTAAATTAGTAAATTATTAAGTACCATAAATATAAAGGAAAAAGGAGTAGCAGTGAAGAGAAATATGCATATTAAAATTCAAAAACTTCTTGGAATAATAATAGTGAAAGAATTGAAGCATTTGGGTAAATTAACTCCTTGCCTTCTCAAAGTCATCACTCCAACACCATAATATCCTGGAAGAAACAAAAAATGTAGAATCAAAAGGGTTAACCAGCTAACCACTACATTCCAACAAAATAAAAACCCTTCTTCCCTTTTCCTTTTTCCTCTCTTTCCTTGGCAATCCAATTCCAAAATTTTAGAAGCATTTCCTATGCACAATAGATGGCCCGGATTCATCATATTCTGCCTTTGCAATCCACATCTGCAATCAAACAAAGAAAACCCCATTAAGATCTCAACATTGAAGTATTATGATAAAAGAAACATTATGTTGTAATGAATTCGAACCAACCTGCTGGAACGTGCTCAGGGAAGCCAAAATAGAGCCACCAATCCACACGCTGTACTTTCTTTCTGGTGGTGCAACCACCTTGATTTTCATGCTGCTTGGGGCGAGTGCAGAGATTTCCTTGCTCATTCTGTCACCAATCCCGGGGAACATGGTTGTGCCACCACTGAGAACAATGTTACCATACAAATCTTTCCTGATATCGACGTCACACTTCATGATGGAGTTGTATGTGGTCTCGTGGATGCCAGCAGCTTCCATTCCAATCATGGATGGTTGGAAGAGGACCTCTGGACAACGGAATCGCTCAGCTCCAATGGTGATAACCTGACCATCTGGCAATTCAAAGCTCTTCTCAGCTGATGAGCTGGTTTTGGAGGTCTCTAGCTCCTGCTCGTAGTCAAGAGCAATATAAGCCAGCTTTTCCTTCATATCCCTCACAATTTCCCGTTCAGCTGTTGTGGTGAAGGAATATCCACGCTCAGTAAGGATCTTCATCAAGTGGTCAGTAAGGTCACGACCAGCCAGGTCAAGACGGAGGATGGCGTGAGGAAGGGCATATCCCTCATATATAGGGACTGTGTGGCTGACACCATCACCAGAGTCCAGCACAATACCTGCACACCAAATACTCAAATAATAGTAAATAGGATTGCATAAAGCAAATAAAACACTTCAATAAGATATAAATTGGAATTCCCACAAAAGATAAATTAAATAGAAAAGAATGACAAACTTCCGAGGGACCAAGTAATCATATTGCGTCGTCACCAAGAAAATACTCTACATAAGATATATTGCATACCAACTCAGAAGTCCCAATCCACATAAATTAAATTCATCTAGAAACAAATTCGTTTGAACGACAAATAATTTGAATGCTTACCAGTTGTACGGCCACTGGCATACAAAGATAGAACAGCCTGAATTGCAACATACATAGCAGGAGTGTTGAACGTCTCAAACATGATTTGGGTCATCTTCTCACGATTAGCCTTAGGATTCAGAGGAGCCTCAGTTAGAAGTATAGGATGCTCCTCCGGTGCAACACGAAGCTCATTGTAGAAGGTGTGATGCCAGATCTTTTCCATGTCATCCCAGTTGCTCACGATACCATGCTCAATGGGGTATTTCAAAGTCAAGATACCTCTCTTGGACTGAGCCTCGTCACCAACATATGCATCTTTCTGGCCCATGCCAACCATCACACCAGTGTGACGAGGACGACCAACAATGCTGGGAAACACTGCACGTGGAGCATCATCTCCAGCAAATCCAGCCTAAAAAAATAGACTTACCTCAAAAATCAAGTACAAAAAGTTTATAAAATGAAAGAAAGAAAAGTTGCACGATCAGCCAAGCTTCGGCATGCCAGCATGTAGAAAATTCTTATTCAATTAGATCGGGTTTCTACAAAATTGAATTTCTTTTATCTTCAGAAAACATCAAGACCAAAATAAAAATGATGTTTCTGAATATTCCACCAATCCAAACCATAATACAACATTTTAGCAAAATAAATAAATAAACCATAACACAGCATACCTTGACCATTCCTGTTCCATTGTCACACACGAGTGGTTGAATGTCCTCAGCGTCAGCCATCTTCTACTTCCTGTAAATTGCGAATTGTCATTATCAATCTAATGAGTCCGTAAATTTCCTTAGACCACAATTTATGCACAATTTTTGGCACATTAACATCGCATGAATTAAGGCAAAAACAATTCAATCAGGTGCAGGAGGATGCACTTTTTAAGGTGCCATAATCATACTGTGTCCATGTTGTTCAAAACAAATAATAGAATCTATCTTTCATTTATAGAAAGTTTAAGCATTAAAATTAAATATAGACAAAAATTTCTGAATCGAATTCTCACAAAAAGAAAGATAAGATTCAAAATTCCCAAAACAAAATGGTAGATTTTTTATAAGTTTGGAATTAAACTAATAATTGTTAAAGAATTTGCCACATGCAATTTCTATTTTATATTAGAAAATCTTTGAGGCATTTAGACCAATTATATAAAGTCCGAGTATTAGAATTAAATAAAGCTTCAAATTTCTCAATCGAATGCCAACAATAATTAAAATAAGATTCAAAATCCCCACAACAAAATGGTAGATTTTTGATACATCTGGAATTAAACTAATAATTGTCAACGAATTTGCCACATGCAATTTCTGGTTAACTAGTTCCGTTGAACTGTACCAATCATTCCGTTAAAGTAATAAGCAGCTTATGCTATGCTATCCAACACAAAATAAAGATGAAAAGCGCATTGATAAAAGATCTCAGATCCAACCGACCATTGCATACATAAAAACCACCAGCAAAGAACCGTAGAGAATCAAAATGATACAAATACTGATCAATTTAATAGCGAAAAGATGTGATATAAAACCTGTAAATGCAAGCAAAATTCTGGCAGATGATATGAAATGAATGCGATTAAAGGAGAATGAAAGAGACCTTAAAGAAAGATGATGGAGAAGAGAGAATGAGAAAGAGAAGGCAGAGGAGAGGGAGAGAGCGCAGCGAAACGTGAGGGGAGGGATTTTGAAAGGGAAATTGGAAATGGTCATTATATGGAGGCGCCACATCAAATGTTGGCCATTGGATTTATTTCTTTCAATTTTTCGTGGGCACAGCTCACGCAAAGGAACGCGTCATCGGCTCCCTAAACCCACCTCCTTCCGCTTCTTTATCACCAGTAAACCTCAAATTTATAATTACTATAATGCCATCTTCTTTTGAGGTTATTCTGTAAGTTATTTTTATTTATAGTAACTACCTACAATAGACAGTTTATTTACAGTTACATTGGAAAAATAGAGGCCAGGTTTTTATATTTGGAAAACGGTAGAATAAAGGAAAAAGTTACAAATAATTCTATCAAATTTCATGTATTGATGACATTAGTAATACTTTCATCTTTCTTTCTGAACTTTATAGATTAATGTCCCAATCCTTAATGATGTTGGAGTTGCACTTGCACATGTTTATTAGCTTTCCCATTCTTGAATGAATAAGTAGGGTGTGAAAAAACCGAAATGATCCGATCAATCCGAACCGACACATTCAGGTAGGTTAATCGAATTGTTAGGATCGGTTCGGTTATTGGTATATGTATTAATCGAATTTCGGATCGGGTTTCACCCAAACAACCCGAATTTTTAATATATAAATAAAAAATTATAATTTTTCTACAATATTAATTAATATATAATATATATTTAATGTAATTTTAAAATTGTTAGTTTGATGTATTTTTAAAATATTTTTATGGTATTTAATATTATTTATTTGTATTAATTTAGGATTTTAATTTAAATATGTAAATTTAAAAATTAATTTCAGGTAATCGGTTTGTTTGGATCGGGTCCGAAAAATATCGGATTGTTCGTGTAGGGACCCGATATTTATGTAGGATAGGATCGGATGAAAAAAATATATGTTAGTCGGGTTCACCAAAACCCGACCGATGCACACCCCTATGAATAACCCAAAAGCAAAACTAACCAATACTTGCTTTTTTAGGATGTTGGTCTTAATGTAAGAGTTGGGACTATCCACCTATCTTTTCTCTTTATAAAAAATAATAATAATAAAAGTTAAAATTAATTTCAATATACTAAAAAATATTAAATTCGAAACTCCATTTCTTCCTTATACTCTCCAAAAAAACTAATATAAAAAAGAACCCATCTTTCCTTTGCAACTAAGAAAGAGAAGAATTTCTATTTTTCTGGGATGGATAAATAATCTACTTTGTCTTGTAAATTTTCTACAGCGATCATTTCTATGTAGCTGAAGCAAATTTTTCCAGCCTATCATAGTTGGTGAGCATTTTAAATAGTACAGTATATAAATGTATCCAATGTTAGCTGTTGCAGCTCACTGACTGTCATTTGCATTTTCCACTCCAATTCAAGTTGCCTTGAAGGCATCACTTGCAGCAATGATGATCGCTTTGGTAAAGACCAGGCATCTTGTGTCTCTCACATGCACTGTGTCAATTATCATTGTACAAGCAAAAAGAGACCTACAGATCACATATCATACATGTGGCTATTACCACTTTAATCCATCTGAGATATGTGTTCTCCATAGCTGGATTATAGTTGCTATTATATTTACAACACTGCTGTATAAATTATATCATTCAAACTTACCCAACTAAGCCTTAACTGCAATTGCTAATCATCAAGAGTGACAGTAGAGTTGTTACTAAATAAGGCAGAACCCACCTTCACCACATAAATCACAGCCTCCTGTTTCTGAGAATATATATAAATCCTCAACTTCTCAGTCTAAAGCACAAATTCTCAATTCAATGAACAATGGTTATAGCATAAATAGACATGGAATGTAGAAGTTAAGAACTACCAGGTTAGGTCAAAGTTTGCAGACAGAAATACCAAGTTAATTGTTCACATCTCAGTCAATGGTAACCTTAACGCAGAATTTGGCAATCATACAAGTATGATAGCATGGTTTTGTTGGAATATAATTAGTTATTGCTTTATGCAAGATCCATCATAAATTTTAAAGGAAAAGAGTGAACATGAAAAGCCAAGTGCATCAAGAAGCTGCAATTCCAAATCAGTTAAACCAAAAAGATACCAAATAATTTAAAGACTGGATACAGCTTACAAAGTAGAAAATGTTCGACAAGATTATCCCCTAGTTTCCAGTAATCTACTTTCTAAATGAACATTAAATCACTTGTTGAAAGTGTGGCCATTCATTTCATCTTTAGAAGAATTAATCCAATCTAGAATTCATGATTTTGCCAAAAACCAAAAAAGAAAACGGCGAAAAACTTGCAAACAGCTGGCCATTCTACAGGAACGGGGGCAATATAACCCATCGGCGTGGATATTTTGGTCTGCCATCCTTGCCATCAAAAAGCTGAAGAAGACAAACAGAAGTAAATTCTCTCAGTTATTTTTTTGAGACTGAACTACTTACCAAAAATGATAATTATACATGACACATTCAGAAATTTTGAATACAATATCACTATATAAGTGAAGATAATTCATATTAACCATTTTCACAAGTGAACTTATTGTCTGCCTAGATGGCCATTTAATTTTGCCTCTCATTGTATACCAAATAAGAAAACATCATGATCACGGTTTGGGCTAAAAAGAACAAGTGAAAAAAGTTTGTCAATTAATGAACATTTGATCTAGATGACCCAAATCTGCTAGGCAGAATAGTAAATATGCAGGTATTTAGTGCTGTTAAAAAAGAAAAAAAATGCACATCCTAGAAGATAGCAATCAATCTAATATACTGATAGACCATGCCTATTCATGGCTGCCAAATTAAACTTCAAAATACCAATACGGAATTTTTCCTTATCTTTAACGGGGCAATCCATAATTGTTAACTGTTTCATGTAGAAATGCAATTATATACATTAGTTGAAGGAAAATAGATCTACCTTCTTCAGTCGGCGATGCTTTGCAAGGGCCCAATTGGTCATGATTGCAGCTGCAACCACAACAAACACATAGCCTGCAATAGTTTGTGTTGCAATATTGAAACCCACCCACTGGTAAATCTCTGTTGTGTAATTTGCACATGTCACAATATTAAAGAGAAACCCATGTGGGATTTGATAACCTCCACTACCATCTGGAGTGCGAAGATTTCTCAGCAAGATGTGGCAATAGAAGTTTGCAATTTGACAAATAATACTGATGCCAAATCCAATCTTCATTTGAAGATCACCGACAGGGGTGTAAAGGGGGTGGTTCACATAGTAAGCAATGTAGGCGCCAAAAGTCCAATAATAAGCACAATTGCGGAACACATTGGAAAGTGGTGAGGTTGCATGGCTAAAGCGATGCACAAAAAAAGTTTCCATGATACGTTTGAAATAATGGAAGCACCAGCAGTATAAAGCATATGTCTGAACAGGGTGGATGACACGCTCTCCCTCGTAGCCAAAGTACTTGTACACAGGGAAGAAGTAAAAGATAGGATAGAGGACCAAAGGACCCAAGTACTCCCAGAAAAAAAGAGTGCGGTAGGAAACTTGTGGACCCAGGTCCTTGAAAACTACAGTTAATTTATGCGCATTCCCATCAGAGTACTCCTTAAGGCGTTTCTTGGAGTTCAGGACAACAGGTCTCTCCTTTGAACCCGTTGGCAGAGGAAGAGTTAGCCGCTGTCTTGAAGGGTAGAATTTTTTGGCTGTTTATGTAAAAGTAAATTAGGTTTTATAATAGCTGCAAATAAAATCATTGTGATGCTCCATATACTTATCAAGCTAACACTAAATTGCACATTCTTCCTTAGATTGAGAGTAAAGATTCAAATAAAGAATTAAATGAGAGGCAAGAGAAACTGAACTTCTATGTCTGCTAACAACGTTGAGAAAATTATCACACGCTTTTCAGATCTCTTGTTATTGATAGAAATATCACCCCCTAGCTCTCGCTTATTACCATCACCACTCAAACCCTATACTCTAAACAAAAAATGAAATTATAAACTGCAATAACAATCTTTTGTGCTTCTTCTTTAGCGCGCATGATACATCAAATTAGAGTTCTTTCAGAGTTTTAACCATTCAATTTTCTATTTCAATATGCTACGTCAATTCAACACAGCAATTTGAGAGTTAAAGCAGTGCCCATGGAAAATGAAAAATTTACGTTAACTGTAAAGTAAAATTTTCTTCAAATGCATGATAACCATACAAATGATAAAAAACAAACACCTAGGATAAGTCAACAAACATAATCTTATGTTAATTTGTTCTTTCCAGTCCAATATTCTGCATGCTATCAATATGCATATAATTGTTGTAAATTAGAAGAAATGAAGCATGTATTCTGCTTAGAATTCTTTCAGTTTCAGCAAGTAAGCACATAAATTAAGAATTTTATCTAGCACTACAAAAGCAACCCTACAAAGGATAAAAACGAACGTTGAGCAGAAACAAGGGATCGCTAACTCTAATGAGAAGGATGAAAACTGGAGTAAAGGGACAATACAAGAGTCGCAAAAAACTGCAAAGTTGTCCAGAGATATAAAACAAAATTTAGCACATCTAGTACTTGTCCGTATGAAATTTTAAATAATTTCCATAAAGAAAATTTGTCTTTTTCCCCTTCCAAATTAAATTCATTACCACGAAATAACGGCAGAAAATGATTGAACTTAATTCTAAAGTCCCATTCTCTGAAATATAGCTTAAAATTATGCAAGTCAAGTAACAGGGATCACTTACTTCGCTTATGAATTGCCTCCTGCAGATCAGCCACTGTAGCCTGCAAAACAACAGAGACACAAAATTACAATTAAGAACCATAAAAGCAGTGTAGTTTCTTTCTTACTCCTCCATTACGAAGCCAAAGTACAAATTTTAAGATTTTATAACATTTTCTTTTCCATTTCTTCATTCCCATAGCAACCAAACGCACTAGCAAAAGGATTATAACAAGAAAAGAAGAAAGAGTACCGAATCATTGAGCTCAATGCCTCCTTTGATGAGTTCTCTACCACTGCGAGAAGCTACAGAGACTTTCATTTTTGGGATCAAATGAGAGACACACAATTCACCAAATGGCCAAAAAGAACAAACCCTTTAAACTAAAACGTATTGTGCTCCAGATTGAGAAAGAAAAGAAGCTGGAACTGGGAATTTGAAGGAGATCTCAAAGCAGGTAAATCAATCAATCAACTTAGCAATGCAAAAGCAGAGTTGGGTTTGGGCCTATTTAGGCGGAAATAATTAAAGGCGTGTAGTTGGGGGTAGGAGAACGACCCATGGGGATTGATGAACCGCCCACAACCTCCTTAACTGCGCCGCTAGTTAATTTCGTATCTGATTTAGCATACCAACGTTAGCTGTGCTTACGGCAGAATTGAGCTCTCCTGATCTTAACACGTCAGCATTTTAAGTATGACGGTCACTATCATTTTGGTGAAAAAATTATTAAATATATTTTCAAGGAAAAATTAGTAATTAGTATTTTTTAAGAAAAAGAAGCCTAATCATATGTTTCAGCTATTATTAAAATGAAAATTGAAAAAAAAAAAGAAAGAACTTGGAGTAAAAACTCTTTTCAAAAATTATAAATTATCCCCCAAATTATGATTCTACTAATAATTGGCCTTTCCCTCTAATAATAATAATAATTGGGCTTTTAAATTAAAAAAGTTGGACAATTAGCACCTAAAGCTTTCTTCATGGCAAAATAGAGATTGAACCTGATGCATGGCGTTGATTTATTTTTAGGTTTCGCATGGGTCAACTATAGCATATCTTTCCCTTAATTTTCATTTAAATGTTGGAAAAATACATTTTTAGGCTTTGGTTTTTGTATTTTAAAAAATTAATATTTGATTTTTATATTTTTGGATCACTCACATTAGATTTAATTTAAACAGTATTAACCGAATTAAAACGCATGCTTTGTTAATCTCAAATAAAGCCAATTTAAAATAATTAAAAAAATTCACACTTTTTGTATATCTTAAATAATTTTATTTTTTATTTTTTATATTTTGTTAAATTCTATAATTATTTTAAATTTACTTTACGAGATTAAAAAAGTATGCTTTTTAATTTTATCAATTTTGTAAAAATTAGATTTAACATGAATAATTTTAAAAATTAGAAATTTAATTTTAATTTTTTAAATTATAAAAATTTAATATAGAAAAAAAATCGAGGTATGCAAAAATGCATTTTTATTTAAAGGTTTGATAGAGACGTGATGATGCATTTAATCCTGCCCCAAAATCACAATTTCTAACCACTCTGGTACCTTTGCTTAAATTATGTATCTATTTAATGTAGGTTAATAAATACAAACACCTTAATTGAAAATTGGAAAGTGTAATATTTAATCGCAACATGGTATTAGGTAACGTTAAAATTAATTAAAAAATTATAAAAAATAAAAATTAATTCATCTTTTTCAATTCCAACTAATGTTACTTTACATATAAAATATATGTTGTCATTGCAAAAATTCAAATACTTTATCTGAATAATTGAATGTGATGCGTTTTAATTTTTTAAAAATATTATAAATATATATTTATTATTATAAAATTGAATAATTAACAATTTAAAAGACAATTATGAAAATTTAAATGTTTAAATAAATAATAAAATTAAAGTCAAGTGCGGCTATCTGTATGCTGCCATTTGAAGTTTAGAAATAATGATTTAAAGCTCATGAACGTTATATATATATATATATATATATATATATATTGTGGTAGAGTTAAGGTGTGCCCATAACTTTACTATTATTATCCTACTTAGATTATGATAATTAATTTCTAATTAAATTAGGAATAAAAATTAAATTATAATTTTAACTCTTAATTACCTCTATAAATAGGCTTTTAGTAAACCTATTTGAGAGGACATACTGAATACTCTCTACCATTAATATTCTCTCCCTGCACATATTTTCTGCACAAAATAATATTGATCTTTAAAGGACATTTAGGATAATTGATTCCTAATTAAATTAGGAATAAGAGTTAAATTATGACTTTAACTCTTAATTACCTCCTATTTTAGGAGACACTCTGAATACTCTTTGCGATTAATATTCTCTCCCTACACATATTTTCTACACAAAATAATATCTATCTTGAAATGGCCATCAGATAGCGAAATAGTCACTTTTTTTCTTAGCATGCATGATCATAGTCGAAAGTCGTGCAGTGACATGAAAGTATAGATCCTGCGCTCGTGTCAAAGTGTTTTGCACTACAAAAAGTAGATGAGTTTACCCTTTTTTTTTCTCTCTCTCTCTCTCTCTCACACACACACACACACATATATATATATAATTTAACTTTTTTTACATTAAATTTCTGCACTTTCAATTTTTAATATTTGATCTTTATACATTTTCTATCATTCACATTGAATTTAATTTAAAAAGATTTGGCAAAATTAAAATATATGGTTGGTTAATTTATCAAAAAATTAATTTAAAATGATCGTAAAGTTTACTAAAATATAAAAAAAATTGACAAAAAAATATAATTACTTCAAGCACACAAAAAATGATAGGTTAACTTTTTATTTAATTTTTTTATGTATTAGTGAATTTTATTATTATTTTAAATTAATTTTACGAAAAATAATAAAAGTGTGAATTTCAATTACATCTATCCTATTTAAAATTGGATTTAATATATAAATAATTGGAAAAATATATAGAATCAATGTTAACTTTTAAAAGTAAAAAGCTTAATGTAGAAAAATATTATATTTAGAAATTCCGGAACATGTTTTTTTCTGTAAAAAATAACACGCACATATATACATAAATACGCAGTCACCGCAAACCGAAAATCGGACCAATTGTGCTCAATTCATTTTATTAGATTCAATTAATATTTTATAAAAATTACTGTTATTCTGTTCATTTGGTTAATGACATTGAAAAACTTGGTCAATTAAGATGAAAAACTGAATTACTTGAACATAATTTAACCTCGTATGCCTAGTTGTAAGCAAAACAAAAAACTGAAATAATTTCAATTCCTTTGTATTTTAAAAGTTCAGTCAGTTTCAGTTATTACATATGCATCGTTGGCTCTGTTCCGTTTTAATAATTTTTCGACGGAAGCAATCAAATGGCCATACCCAGGGACACCACCCATCACCAATCTTCCCTCCTGCCAATTCTTCCCTAACATTACAAGTCCACATGATCCACTTCATTTCTTCAATATGTAAACAACTCAAGTGGAGTCCTGAAGGTGCCCAACTGGAACGCCCATGGTGCAGAATTGTGGAAGATACAGCAAGGCAACCCAATTACATATGGATGAGTTCAATGTGCTCACAAGCTGCAAAGTTGAAGATCAGTACAGCGAAAAACATGTTGCTGAACGGGGATCTACATTCATGGCTAGTGCTGTTTCGTTTCTAGCTTGCCGAAAATTCATGATCAATCTACAAGGACAGCTACAAACATTAAATTTCACAATGTTCAAATTTAGACTTCATGAAAACTAACAACATTGTAATCCTACAAACATAGAGTTCAGATTTTCATTATATGAATAAAAACCAAAGAGCAGTTAATTTCATTGTGATCCCCATACGATATTAGTTTGTGGATTGATATTCGGCAAGTTTCACTATCTATACATATTTTATCCATGTGAAATCCACATCAAACCTAGTAAAGAAGAATTAGAGTTCATTCAATTCCACGCAACAACTTTCTAATTATATTTATTTACAATGTCAATCCTGATTTTGGATATACAATTTTCAGACTGGAAAAAGTTTTGTTTCAACGACACTACCAATAATCAAACACTCAATTCATATCAAAACTAGACCCAAATTGGGAAGATAAGCGCCTTTGTGAAATGAGACAGATCGTGTCATTCTGGCTTTACATTGACTAATGACATAATAAAGCAAAACAATTTTATCATTCAGGCCAGGAAAAGAGGAAAATGGGCAGAAAAAGCACAAGCATTAAAAGTAATGGAAAGATGAGCTACAGTTGATCATTATATAGGCCAGCAACAAACACTGGTTATGTTCATATTGACCCGCAACACTAACTTGCTGTAACTAATCAAAAGAGAATTGGAAGTCCTGCTATCTCATAAAGGTAAAATGCTTCTAATACACATATTTAATTCAACTGCTACAAGTCCACGATAATAACTATTATCTAAATGCATCCGACAAATAAATTTTCTATGAAGCTGCACCTAGTTTCAACTAACAGAATTGTACCCAAAGTATGTCCAATCCAAATTTTAGTAGCTTTTCCTATTATCTCACAAACATATGTCAATTCTTAACAACATAATGAAAGACATCCACAGCTACTTCATTTATACTGTTGATGATTTCTAAACTGACAATACCATCATGCAACAGCATCTATTTCAATATGTGGCTCTACTTCTTCTAATAATTAAAACAGAGAATTTGAATAAGCAATAACAGAGCTGAATGATGTCACTCGAGTGTTGAGCTTTCAAAGGCTTTTTCAAGACCATCCAAGGCTTTCCCTTCTGCAAGGTGTATATAGCCCGCTTTTCTTCTACTTCTTTGGTTGTCTATCATATGCAACTCTCTTGCCCCTGCCCCTTCTTTTTCTCTAGGAGCAAAACCACACACCTTCTCCATTATGGCAAAGAGTATTTCCAAAACTAGAATTTATGAGCTTTAGGTCACAAAAGAATGACCTCATAGACATGCCAAGGCTGCTACTACATGAGCAATAACCGAAATTTAAACAGCCTCAGCGTATCGCTGGGTGCTTTTATTTGCACTTCAAATTGGCTTAAAATGCTAGAAACTTGTGCACAAAGCAAAAATTGAGAAACTGGTTGACTACTAGAATTTTGAAAATGCACCCTATCTTCATCGAAATCCTTGTTTAAATAGATGCACTTACACTGAAGATCAGTGGACACCTAAATTTACAGGTCGCCTAACCAGAGAAACATGCATAAATACTTGCATTCTACTCACGAAAACAAAGAGAATAACAAAACTGGGACCTTTAAAATGAGTTTCTCAGTTACTTTGTAGTTTTATAAACATTTTCTTATCATCCATCAAGAACAAAAAAGATACAACATGAGACAAGATTCACCAACAGATTACAGAAGAAACATGAAATTATAAACATCTGCAAAACCAATATAATAATCTCAATCACAAGATTACCATGTATCCATTAAGCTCACTGGGTAAGTTTGCATATGTCCTCATACTCAACAGCCTTGAGCACTCGGCCATCATAAATCCCCTTCTCTATTTGGACCTTCGCGCAAAACTTCTCTGTATTCACTTCCAGCAACCTTGCATTTGACCCTCTGTAAGCTCCATTGACTAACCTCACAAGACCCCCAATCTGTGGAATTACAGTCTCAAGCTCTTCCTGATCAACTCTCAATTTATGCTTATTCTCAAGCATCTCAATTTCCCCAACATACTTATCAATCACTTTCCTCACAACTCCTTTCTGCTTATAATAACCTTTATCTGCTAATGCTTTACTCATCACCTTAACAATGATCCCTTCACAAAGCCAATAATCCTTTCTATTGCTCCTCTCTTTCGCCTTCTCTTCCTCCTTCATCAATTCCTCCAATGCTGATTTCCCACTTTTGACACCATCTTCTTTATTTTTCACATTCTTTTTCCCCTTCTCCTCATCTTCTTCAAAAACCAATCTAATAGAACTCTCTCCTTTCTCCTTACCAACATTACTTTTTGAACCGAGAGCGAATCCAATCTTAACCCCATTATCCAATTTCAATTCTTTAGCCGCAGGCTCCACAATTTCCGTATTCTCCTTCTCGTTATCCCCGTTTTTAACTAACGTTTTCAATTGCTCAGCCTTTTCAATCTGCTTCTGAATTTCCCTCTCTTGCTTCTCTTCATCAGCCATATCAGCCCTCAATCTCTTATTCTTCATCTTTTCTTTGAAAAGGGTCTCCGAATCTCTATCAATATAAGTAATAAACCAGCCTTTTGGTGTCTCCTCAACCTTGCACTTCCCAGTCCTACCCAAATACTTAACGAACTCAGTCAACGTAGCCCATTGAGTCGAGTTCATATGGACATGGTGCCTATCGTGAATATATTCATTGTAAACGACAGTGGCAGCCACCCGGGAGAAGCGGTGGCTCCGCCTCATGAGGTCGAGAAAAGTGTTCTCGAACTCCTCGGAGTAACCTTCGACGACCCGGTGAGGGTTTTGGCCGAAAATTTGCATCTGACGCTGGTGGCTCTCGCTCATACAGTGGCACTTGAACCCGTTCTCGTCGCGGCATTGCTTCTGGCACATCTGGCAGTACCACCGGAGCTTCTGGAGCCCTTTGGCTTTGATTCTGTTGGCGATAGCTTTTGGGGTGAGAAAGTCATTCTTGCCCATTAGGGATTACAGATTATTCGATCTAAAAAGGAGATGAAAAATAGAACTTTTGAATAGATAATTAGGGATGTGAAAATAGTTAGAATTGAATCGAATGGAATTGAAGAGAAGGAAGAAAAAATCAAATTTCACAGAGAAATCAAATCGCAGGATTTCAGTTTCAAGGAAGAAGAAATCGAATGGCTATCGTTTTAACGATTTCAATTTTGAGCATGGGCCGTTAGAATAATGGCCCGTTATTGCTTTTAACAGACAGGATTTTGTAGTTACAGGGTCAGTTATGTTATACGAAATAGGCCCAAAGCGCAATAAGCCTCTAATACTTTGAATCTAGCCCCTGATATATTTTTTTTTTCAATTTAATCCTAAATTTGGGTAATATGACTAGTGTGAAAAAATTTAATAATGATAAGAATAAATATAAATCAATTTAGTAACAATAATGATATTTTTAAATTAAAACATAATTTAAAAATAAATTTATAATATTTTACATAATTTAGCAACAAGATGGAACGAGATAATATGAATGAAATTTAATTAAAAAATTAGATCATAGGTTCAGGTTGGATCCCACAAAAAAATAAATAAATAAAACGAAATAGCGAGGGCAATTGGCATGAATCAAAAAATGTTGTTAATTGAAATTTTTCTCTAAAACAATTGGAAGGATTAAGTAACATTATTGCTATTTTAAGGCGCCAATTTTATAGTCTAATTTGTTGTTTCACAAATAATTTTTTAATTCGTGATATATATGTGTAATGTAATTTAATTTCTAAGAAATAGGATTAAAATTTGTCAGATCTAATATTTGTAGTTTAATTTTTATATGTATAATATTTGTTATTAATACTTATATATCGCATATCTATATTTAATTTTTATTTTTTGAGAATTGTCATATAGACATGTACCTGTCTGTATATCCATACTTACGCAATATCGATTAAATCCAATTTTATTTCCTTAACATAGATAGGTTGGATTAACTTTTACAAGGAGTTTGGGTTTATTGAATTTGACAATTTGGGAATCGAATCTATGAGATAGAATCCTCACATGTATATAGACACAGATGGCATAATGAGAGGCAGCACAGTAGTTAGGTTAGAACTCACAAATAAGTTAAAAACAAAATAAAATCTCTGATGAAAAATCAGAAGTCCTTTGGGATTGAAAGTAGCAAAACTCTTTGAAAATAAAACCAATCTATATATATTAATTACTAAGACATCATCTCGTCAAAATAGCAAGCAATATCACTCAGAACATTACAAGAAAATTAGCAAACAGCAACGAAAATTAGCAATTAAATTTGTTGAATTTCTGTTGCTAATAAAAATTAGAAACGGAACATTCGGTTGCAAATTTGACGGTTGGTATTTTTTAGCAACGGAAATTGTTTTTCGTTGCTATTTCTAGCAACCGAATTGAAGTCTAGTTGCTAAATTCAGCCTTTTAAAAAACTTGCGACAAAATTATCGTCGCTATTCCGCCACTAAATTATTGTTGATATTTTACACAAAATTTCTTTTACTTTAGAAGCTAGAAAATCAATATTTATGCAAAAGCCTATATCTGCCAATTGAAATAAAAGTAAACCTGCAATCATCCATTGCTGGACTTAAGACATTTGATGGTACAGTACTATTAACAGTAAAGAGGTTATCCAAAAGTTAAAGAATGAAGTTATCTTCCTAGATGACCAATATGGCTATCAGTCCATATAGATCAGGAAATAGTAAAACATAAATATTGTGAACAAGCTACATCCTCTACAAAATCTCTTCCCCCTCCTCAGTCAACCTAGCATATGCATATACACATTGAAATGAAGTACATACACGAGATACCAAACCTAAATCGGATAATTTTAAGTGCCAGTTAAAAAGCATAAGATTTAAAGCTAAATTATGTCAACCAGAACAGCGTCACATACGGAAACCAATCCCCAAAGGCATTCAAAGAAAGAGATTACAGTTAAAAGATAAAAAATAACTCTTATTTTTAACAAAAGGAAACAAGTTTATAAACTATTTGTACAATAACCTAGCAATAAAGAAGCAAAAAAGCAGCATTGACATTTGCTTATTTCATAGTTTCAAGACGACCCCAATTTACTTACTCTGATTAGCTTTACCTCAATATAATCATCCTAGCTTCCTTTATTTTTGAATCAGAAACTTAAAACTAATCAATTCCTCTATTTTGTCAAACCATAAAGCCGTTGCTAGACTGTTGGCTTAATGCTTCCTACATCAGAGTAATTGATGAATATATGATATCTATTCACATGTGAAAAGGTGAAAAGCAATTACCACAAATGATTGCTCCTATCTCCTGACTTCTACTATTTTACTTTTAGAAAAAACTAATTTTTCCAATCTTATATTTAACCAGTCATCTCTTTCCTTTTCTTTATGAACTGATTTAGTTTAGGCACAACAAAATTTGAGAGTAGGATTTTACTTAATGGATAATTGCTCACAAAAATTACCAATTAATCCCAAATGTATGAATAAATGCAGAAGTCAAATGCATAGCAAAGTTAACAGTGCATAGTCATCCCATCTCAAAGACAACATTAACAAAATTATTATATGATTACTTATAATCTATCCTATTGCCGGCATCCAAAATTTACTTCAACCAGAACCCATAGTTAACTTGCCCCAATTATCATTGAAAACAATACATGGATTTATTCTCATAAATAGCAGTAACATACCGAAAACAAGTGAAAGACTGGACAGTTGCCTTCTTTCTCCTTTGCTTCACGATATGCAGCATCAAGTTTTTTATTCCCATGTGGCATGCTGGCTGAAACATTGTAATTTATACTTCTGTGAACATTATCTTCACTGAACGACTTGATTATGAAGAACTTTCTATAGGTCAGCACCTATCCTGGCTACGTTTCTTATGCAAAAATGAGAAGTTTGAACCTGTGCATTTACAAGCTGCAAACGGCCTGATAATTGCAATAAAGGTTGAGTAGCCACCCCTCTAGATCTGGTCATCTGAAAGAGGAGATCACAAAAAGAGTAAGTCACATGTACAAAAATTAGATGCGCTTTCTTTAGCATTATGTTTAGTTAGATTAGTGAAAATTATAGAAGGGAAGCAAAGAAGACTCTCTCTTCTTTCAATTGTTAAATATGGACTCACCGCATGTGATGACCTTTAGCATAAGGAATTTTACTTCCTTGCCTCTCTCCCTACAACTAATCAAATTTCTAGTTCTTACTCAGCAAAGAAAGAACCTTTTTTTGTGAAACATTTGCTTCAAGATCAAAACCATTAGGTGCAGAATCAAGGATAGAGCTGAACATTCTATCATTATTATTGCCAAGTATTCCTAATATTCTCAATTTCTCCTCCATGGAAGTTTTTATGGCATCAACTTTTAAAATACTGTACAGCAGGAACAATATCATCTCAGATATTAAGTATGTATACCCAAATTTAAAAAAAAAAGTGTTTAATAATGTACCAAAGGAATACATCAGCAAATGTAATGTGAAAGGTATTTTCTAGGAGTTACTTGCCAAAGGATGAATGAGTCCCCAGAATTTTATGAGAAGTACTTAATTAAAAAAGTATTATCTGTTATCCTATAGTAAATATTCATGAATGTAGAGTACATATGATGTATTGAATGAACACTTGTATATATGTATACATATACCTCCAGAAATAAAAACTGTACGTTTGAAATTTTGAGATAACAAATGAACTTACCAATGAAATGGTGGAAATGACAGTCAGAAAAACAAGCAATCAAATAGAACAGCACCAACCACAACACCAATCAGGCACAAAATAGAAATAAGATCTGCCATCCCAATTGTTGATTCTGATATGAAGTATATCTTATGAGAGTTGCTGTCCCCTCTAAAACCTCGAACAATCATTGCCTGTAAGTTCGACAAAGTAGCTAAAACATAAATGCACAACCCTTGAGCTATTATCAACACAAAGAATGGACCTTTTTTATAGAGGAAGCATGTACAGGTTTTCCAAGGAAATATGTCAGTCTAGCTGAAACAATTAGAGAGTTTAAACTGATCCTTCCCAGAAATTACACTCTTAATGGATAGACCTTTTATTTAGTCGAAAATGCTACAACAAAGGCTATGAACTTAGATTTTCCCATCCAATTTACTGGTAAAGACTGATTTAAGTATATGGATTGTGAGCTACATAATCGAGATTATGAGCCCCGGATGAAAATGAATTAATATGAAAAATAAGTAATGTTTCAAAATTTTAATGTAATTATTTTTGAAGGAAGTATATGGATTGACTCGTGACAAAAACTCAGCAGCACATGACATCATCTGATACATGACAAAAAAAAAATGAAATAAGGTATCACTTTAAAAAATAAATAAGCTCACCATAAAGTTTAGTTTGTCTGAAACTCAGCACACAAAGAACTTGACTTTCATTCAAGACACTAAAACTAATATAATTTAAAACATAACAAGAGCTCACTTTTAAAAATTACAAAAAAATATAAATTTAAAAATAAGCAACAAATCATTAAGTTGACTTCATCAAGACTTCAATTTAAAATTTTAAATAACAATAATGAAATTGAAAATTTGAAGATAAACAATAAGTTCACAAAATTACAATTCCTTACTTTTAAATTGATTATGTGCAGACTGAAGCAAAGATGGCAAAACGGATTTATAAAAATTGCCATATTCCATATCAGAATTTTCAAGCTGATCATGTAACTCATAACACATATTATAAATAATATTCTATCAACTAATAATACATATAACTCATAACACATATTATAAATGATGGCCAGCAAGGGATCAGATTTTTGGTTATAATTTATTTGGCTAAAGGTCTCAATCATAGGCATGAAAACAATATCAAAAATATCTGCACAATGTGGATTATTTTCAATGTACTGTCCTACTTCTTGGCTGTAAATTCTTTGCTTTAACATAAAGGAGAAATCCCACAAGATTGCTTAATAATAGTTCCATCATGCTTAGGGAACCTACAACAAAATCTAGTAACATTGACACTTTTTTTTTTTATAAGCCGCAATATTATTAATAAGTAGAAGCTGAGAGCCAAACTAGCTACGCCAGAAACAGGGAGATTACAAGACTTGCAGCAGAGCAGACCCAAAAGAACCAGAACCTATTACAAGTGAAAGATAAAACCAAAAGAAACTGTACTACCTAGAAACAAAAAAACAGACCTGAGGACAAAAACCAACAAACTAAGTTCCAGTTTATCCAAACCTGGCCCCCACCACTTCCGCCATACAGCCCCAAACAACACTCTGTTACAAACCAATTTACCACAAAACTAGCACTATCACCTCTGCCCACAAATTTCTTACGCTTATATCAAGGTAAAATTTATTCAAGTACACAGGCTTTACATACCGAATACCTACAAAAATACTCATATAAAGCAACATATTCATCATCCATGTATGGAGGCATTTAAATGCCTGATGAACTAGAGGCACAGTCATTGTGTGTTCGCTTAGAAGCCATTGCATAAATCCAAAATAGAAAGTAAGGGCCAATATAAATGCAAATAAAAGCAACACCGCAATTGACACAAATAAAAACCATTGCAAGTAGCATCAAAATTAAAGCAAAAATTGAGGCATGAAGTGATTGTGTGGACAAATTATACAAGGAAAAAATAACACAAAAAACACCTTGAGGGAAAGAATTTTCTACCTAATCCAACAACTGAAACCTAGATGTTATAATTCTGTTATAATTGAACACTCAAGTCAAGCATCCAACATGCAATTAAAACACAAATGCAAAAGATATGGCCAAAATGGCAAGGCTAACCTACTAGAGATACTAGTATAAATTAAAATGCCCATACCAATTTCACACAACCAATGCATTGAAAAAATGCTAAGAAATGTGTGTGAAGTGAAGTCTATAATCTAAGATCAAAGGGTGTTGGATTCAGGAAAATAAGGTAAAAGATTTTAAGCTGGTGATTGTGGCATTTTAACAAACACATTACTGGCATAACAACAACCAAGCTAAATTAAGAGTAATACAAACCAATTACATGCCAAAATTGAAAAACAACTAAGTTTAATCTAATTAAACAACTCAATTTCAAATTTTCAGCACATTTATATGCATTTGAAGCACAACTTAAACCTAGACAATCCCTGGAAACCGTAGCAATAAGGAAAAAGCAAGAAGAAGAAATCACATTCAAATACTTCAAATTATAGATAAAGTCGACAAAGAAGCATTTAAAATTAAACGAGGGAGAAAAACTTGGTTGTTGTAGATGTGCCAAAATGAAGAAGAATAAGAGTGGGAGAGTGAGAGTGATGTGAATTGCATGAAAGCAAAAGAACAAGGAGTTGTCCTCCCTGACGAGTTCTAAGCTACTGGAATAAAAGGGACAAAGCACTCAGTGGGGATAGGTTTCCTCCTTTCATAAAGATACAATATATAGTATAAAAGGAAGTACATTGCCATGAATTAATTAAGATAACTTATACTAGATGATCCAAATAACTGATCTGCTTGATGGTTAAAGTAGATAAAATAAAGGAAGAACCATATATTTATTACATTGCAAATATAATGAGTTGAACTTGACATATCTTGTCAGCTGACCCCGTAAAAAACCATTCAACCTCAGCTACAAATTTAACACTGTTAACCTACAAAAGAGATTATGCAATCAGCCAAATAGTCTACCATGAATGAAAGAGCTGTGGTGGGTAAAACAGAAAACCTTCTTTGAATGACCACTGTTTGTAGATAGGATCTGTCCTGATGGGCGATCAATAGTTCTGCAATGGAATCAAGCCCTCCAGTGGCAATTATGTCCTAAAGATAGAAGAAGTGTTGGTCAAGCATATTAAGCCAGAAAAACACAATTTACTAATTGGATACAAGAAGCACACTGCCTATAGCATTCAGATTTACAAGCAAGAAATAGATGATAGCTCCAAGGTATAGAAAAATCAGCCTTTTACTACAACAATAAGTTGAGTTTTGAAAGAATAAAGAAAGAAATAATTTAAACGAAAGGCAGATGAAGGACAAAAATAAACACATATAAGAGTTTAATTTATCTTCTAGGAAAACAAACCACAAAAGAAATAGTTTTCTGCTGGACACATAAACATGTGAAGCATATTTCATTTCAATGAACCAACAGGTGACTAACATCTAATCAAGACCCCATATAAGTTCCCGTGGCAAAAATTTTGTCATCAATGACCCAACAAGTCAATAACAAGGACGCCTAATTAAGGTTTGACCTTTACCGTTTGATAGTTAGATGTGCCAAATTTTCATACAAATCAAACCTGGTATAGAAATTATTAAGCCTTGCCAAAGTGCCGGTACAGGGAGTAGAAAACTAAATTATGAACATCAGAATAATGCAAAGCAAAATCAACTAAAGCCCAAAACTGTAAAGTGGGTTTTAGGGATTACTTCATAATTGTTTAAAGCTGCAGTTGAGACCACTCAATAATTAAAAATTACGCAATGAATGAAACATTAACCTAAAGAATACTCAATAAAAATAAGCTTTTTTCGTCCTAAAGTAAGCATTTCAGTCCTATCAGTAATACTTATTACAATCCAAAAGTGAGTATCAAAAAAGAGATACAATAGCAAGGGTGTCTGCGTCATTGCAATATAGTATCTGCAACACTGCAATATATAATACCGTAGAAAATAGAAACACTTAAGGAAGAAAAGTCAATCATTCAGTATAGTACATCATAAACCAGAATTTGAACTTGAACCTTTACACCAAAGGAGACAAATTTTCATCATGAATATTTCTCAATGGGCAGCATTGATATGAGTGCACTACAAATGTGTTCATTAACTAGAAAAATCAAGTAGACAGTACAACCCCCACCACATAAATTACAGTAAACTGAAAAGCAATCGAAATCTCAAGCTAACGTTAGAATCCACAATAGAGTTAAAAGAAAACAAAGAACCAAGGCCTGTAACAGTATAAAATAATGGGAATTAGAGTAATCGCCCCAATACAAGATAAAGATATCATCCCACAAAAAATTCATCGATTCATTAAGAAATTTAAAAAAGGGCTTCAGTTGAGAAAAAGATAGAGACAGAGACAGAATTTGTCAACGGAAGACTGAAAGAGGGAAATTGGATGAACTGACAAAACAATCAAAATACTGAATATCACCTACCTAGATAAAGCTCAGGGAGAATTTGACAAAAAGCGTTGCCTCACGTAATCTATCTGTTAAACATTAAAATGCAAAAAAAAAAAAAAAAAAAAAAGAAATTTGAAATTTTCAGAGCCTTTTGAAAAAAATAAAAGGAATCAAAACCAATGTCAAAGGGCAGTGGCGACAAAGCCAGTGATCTTCATTTTACTTAGAAAAGCTGAATCCAACTTACCCAGAACTGTCGCTTAGCTCTTGGTGGCGCATTTGAAGCCTAAAAGATCTTAATTTCCAGTTCTGGATTTGTTTCTGTCTTCTTGGAAGCTTCTTAAATCTTTAGATGCTCTTCTTCTACAGGAAGGGATGGAGACAATAAAGAGAAGGAGAGAGAGCGAGGCAGATGGGAGAGAGCAAGGCGGATGGCGAGGGTAAGGGAGAGAGAGAATGAAGACAGAGAAATAAGAGGCCTTTTATACCTAGGGCAAATAGCAAATTACCAACCAAATTAAAATTCGGTTGCTATTTAGCAACAAATTTTTAATCCCGTTGCTATTTTTTGATCCGAATTTTTTGACCAAAAATACCAATGGAATGCAAATTCCATTGCTATTTTTAGATACAATTTTTTTCTCCTTCAGAACCAAAAATACCAACGGAATCTAAATTGTGTTGCAAAAATTGCAACCAAATAAATTTTCCATTGCAATTTTTGCAATGGAAAGGCAAAATTTTTTCATCTTTTTGGGACCAAAAATACTAACGGAATGCAAATTTTGTTACCATTTTAAAAACAAATTTTTTATCCTTTGGAACCAAAAATACCAACGGCATCTAATTCGTCGCTAAAATTACAATCGAATTGATTTTTCGTTGCAATTTTAGCAACGAATAAACAATTCCGTTGCTATTTTTTGTTCCAAAATTTTTTGCCATTTTTTGGCGTCTATTTTAGCAACGGTATATGGATTCCGTTGCTAAATTTTGGTGCTCAAAATTTCCTGCATTTTTAGCAATGAAAGACAATAAAATATTTTTCCGTTTCTAAATTTGCAAAGTTTAACTAATTTTAGGAACGAAAATTATTTAGCAGCAGAAATATAATTTCGTTGCTAATTTAGCAACGGAATCAATTCCATTTCTATTTCACATTTTCTTGTAGTGAAAGTTAGGAGAAATACAGGTATCACTCCTCTCATTTAATTTTTTTAGCATTCATTACACTCACTTAGAAATAGCATTTCTTCCCAGCACTTTAATTTTTGCAAGTTGTAGGTAAGGCCTTTAATGCTAAAATCATAGTAGCAGAATTTAACAGTTTAAATTGATAAAATTAGAGTCTTTTCTCTAATCGCGAGCTCCATACAGGTACCGACTCCATATATTATTGTTCTCACTGCCTTGATCGAGACCCCGAGTTTAGTCTCTTACTAATATATAATGTACGAGTGGCAGCCAAGTTTGGCTGTCATTTATTGTTTGAATATGTAGGTTATTGTTTACTTCACTTGCTCACATATTGATGTTATTTGAGAGTTACGACCAACATGCATTAACTCAAATTCAAAGATAAACTGTTACTATTATTATTTACTATTTCATATTGAATATTAATTAATCGTTTATTAAATAAAATATTTCTAACTCTAACTTCAAATATTAACGTTAAAGTTTTTTAAAGTGATATATTTTTGGCTAAATGCATCGATCCGCAATTCCCTAATTTATTATTATTATTATTATTATTATTATTATTATTATTATTGTAAAGTACTAAAATTTTTATTTGGTTATATTGAATTCGTAAATTTTTATTTTCATTCACATGAAATTTAGAATTACTAAATAATAATAATAATAATAATAATAATAATAATAATAATATAATTTTACTATTATCTATTGAGTCTTTAGACTTTTATTTATATTTTATTAAATCTTATTTTACTACAAGAAAAATTTCATTTTTCGACGGAAAATTACCGCCAGAATATTTTCCGTAGGTAATTACCAATGGAAAAAACTTTCCGTAAGCAAAATTATCGAAAAAATATGTATTGCAATGGAATAAAAAAATCCGTCGTAAAAAAAAGAGGAAAATTTCCCCTCCAAATTTTGCCGACGGTAATTAGCGACGAAATCTAAAAATTTCGTCATTAAATTAACTCCAATTTTTTGGGGTATAATAAGATATGAAGCCGACAAAATTATTTTTCCATAAGTAAATTTCCTATGGCATCATATTTCCGTAGGCAAATTACCGACGAAAAATATTTTCATCGCTAATTTGCCTACGGAAAAAAGATCCCATAAAAAATTTACCTACGAAATCTTGTTTTCATTAGTAATTTACCTACATAATTATGATTATATAGAAAAAATACCTATAGAAAAATAATTTCGTCGCTAAATTACCTACGAAAAAAATTTTTCTTTGGTAATTTTCCTACGATTTTGTGTTCCGTAGGTATTTTTCCTACGGAAATTTCATTCCGTAGATAATTTACCGACGAAAACTTATTTCCGTCGGTAACCTACCTACAAAAATTCCATTCCATAAAAAATTGAAATAATTTATTTGCTCCATTTTTTTCTCTAAATTAATTTATTCTATAAAATAACTACTTGGGAAAATAAATTATATTATGAAATTATATAATTTAATCATTATAATTTTTTTTTTATCATCTACTCTTTTATATAAATAACTAAATTGTATATAAAAATTAATTAATTGATAATCTAATAATTATTTAAAATATATTATTTTAATTAAATTAAAATATTTTAATATATTAAAAGTTCCCGACGGGAATTGCAACCCCGTGGGAAAAAAAACGCCTATCTGAAAAATACCCCAAAATGCCTAACATTTTAACTATTTCACTTTTGCTTTGCTCCTCTGCCTTTACAGCCTCTTCTCTCTCATTCATTTGCCTTCCAGCTGGTCTTCTGCAGTTTGCGTATCACCAGTGCTGTTATTATGCCGTCATCGCAACTGTTTGCTGGTCGTCATCCCCCGCCGTTCGCCTTGGTGCATCATCTCTCTCTCTCTCTCCAAAACCCTTGAAGTTTTCGATCAGCAACTCTGCTTTGCTGATATCCTGACTCTCGCCGTGGTAACCTTTCTTAGCTCTTTATCTCTTTTAAATTGAAATCGCATTTAGTAGCTTCATCACAAGCTCTTCATTTACAAGGTTCGAGACATTAAGACAAACTAAATTGCAATTTAACCCGTTAATCATTAAACAGGTTACAAAACAGTAATAATTAAAGAAAATAGACTAAGCAGTAAAACGAACAAATAAATCAATTTAATTATAGAAACAATTTAAGTCTATTAACTTCGCAAATTAAATTAAGTGATTAACACAAACTAGTCTACTAGGTGAAGCTTAAATAATTAAACCTTGTACTCTGCAAGCTTTCCAAAATTAAACTACTTTGTTCCTTTTTGCCTTAAGTTGCATACTTAATCAGTCAATGTTGATAAACGTATATAATATAAATCTTCCAAGTTTCCCGTTTAAATTATAAACATTACTTCTTGATATATATATAATTCAATTAGTCAATTTACCAAGAACCCATCAATAGTACTAGTTGGATAATTAGGCTAAGCATAAGAAATCAATCTTTGGTTAAATGCATCTAGGTTAATAAAAATAACATTTACAAAATAAAAATTCAAATTATTCATCACAAACCAACAACGTAACTTATATAGACATCTATCTTTGAGTCAACCAGATTATCTTAATTGCAAATGATAAATAAACATAGTAAATTGTTAACTTAAGCTTATCCTTCAACCCATTATGTCACCAAAGAGCATGAGATAATATTAACCCATGGAAAACAAAACACTACTAATTCATTACAGCCTCAAATTCCTAAGCAATTTCTCATGCTTTTCGGTACCTATGTTTTCTGCCTATTTAACACTTGTTTGCAGCTAAGGTTTAGTCCATTGAACTAGATTTTCGACTTTGTAGTTAAATTATTGACACAAATTAAACACCCAGAAACAAAAGAAAACTTAGCACTGAAACAAGCAAAACAGAGAACCTTACTTCAAAAAGGCAACTTAAGGGGATATGACACCATACAAAAACACCTAATTTAGATCACAAACATATAAGATAACTTAATAAATACACAGGTGACAACATTTAAACTAAGAAAATAAAAAAATTTTAAAAAAATTTCTAAAGTAACTCAAATAATTTAGGTAGGTAGATTTGGTAGTCACATACCATTTAGGATCGAATTTCAGCGTTTTTCCTCAATTCTGCCGGTTACTATGCTCCCTGGAGCTTTGCTGAAGATGCACCAGCACTACCGCCATGGAGGTCAGAATCCTAGGGTCCCATTTCCGGTGATCACGCGTCCAACCGCCTCACCGTTTGCTTGGGATCTGCTCCAAAAATCGTCGGTTGCATCCTCCCTTCGATCTACTGGTTGCCGACGATTGGGAACAGACGGGAGGTACTGGGGCGAGCACCTTATCCTTGTGGACTCATCGGTAGTGCCTGTCTCCTCAGTTGCCGTCGCAAGCTGCCGGAGAAAAAAGAAGCAGCGACTTCTGCCAGGAAAGCGAGATCGAGGTGAGGAGATGCAACAACTAAAATGCCATAGAAAATGGGTGTTTTTGTTCTTCTTCCCCCCTTTCTCGACTTCCCCTTTCTCTCTCTCCCTTTTCCTCCTTTTTTTTTTTTACAATTTTATTTAATTGTTCTTTTTCCTTGTAAAGTTGTGGCCACGGCACCTCATCTAGAGAATTATAGAAAGTGTTGTTGTTTTGTTAGTTTCTTTTATTATTATTATTATTATTATTATTATTATTATTATTATTATATACTTTTGTTTACTTTAATTTCCTTATTTATCATTCAAATTTATTTTAATTTAAATTATTAATCCAAAAATCTGAAAATAATATCTTTAATAAACTCATTTTTATAAAATTTTTTAATTTTTTAAATTTTTATCATTTATATTCGAGTTACTATTTACTAACTATTAACCGACCTGAATTTTGGGGCGTTATATTGATGATTATAAAAATGATTAAACTTCTCATAAGGGAACAAATGATAATTCTTATTATTACTTTTTAACCAAGCCCCGCCTAATAGAAGGCTCCTGAAAAGTCCAGCCTTGTGTAGGTTCAAGAAGGCGTCTGAGCCTTCATGGACAAGTGGTTCTAATAGAAGGCTCCTGAAAAGTCCAGCCTTGTGTAGGTTCAAGAAGGCGTCTGAGCCTTCATGGACAAGTGGTTGGGACTCGTGAACCAAGGTTGTTCGATAGGACATGACATATTCTTGCCATGCAAAAATTTTTTAATACACACTTCCATCAAATCGCCGCTTGCAAGTCATCACCTTACTGTCAGCCTACACTGACACCAGGATAGACCTCCTGTATAAGCTCTTAAACACTCTATAAATATCATGTTCATTCATAACTCCACACATCTCATATGCCATTTCTTTTGCATTTTAGCATCTTTCTCGCAACTTACTGATTTAGGCATCGAAATGCTAACGTAAGATTCGATTGGACTAGTCTTTTTCTTATAGATTCGTAAGCCATTCACCCAACCGGACATCACCTATCTCGCTTATCCTTGACTCGCCTTGAATCATACCAAAGGCTTTCCCCTTTGTGGAATTCCAGGAATGATCACAAATGTTATCCAATAAGGGGGCCACAAGTAGTTTTTTTAATTATTTTATTTTTTGTGTGAATCTGAATAGAACACAATAAATAAGTATACATACGTCATTACTTGAAAAAATTTTTATTCTGCTAGGTCAATGCACTTATTTATTCCTGGATCAATGGTCTCGCATTGTTATTATGGAGCTCCTGAATCAATGAATACCAACGAGACCATGCACCTAATACATGCGCTGAAAAAAAAAAACAAATATCCGTTTCATTTAGCTTAACAACTTTTTAACTTTTCACATATATATATAAAAAAAAATCATTAACTAATACCGATTCTATAAAATTTATATTTTAATTTACTAAAAATATCATTTTATCAATTTTTTACCATTATATATTCTCAATCTATTCAATATCTTTTCTTAGTGCATACATAAAGGAAAATACAAAAATATATAATTAATATTCGTTAAAATTTGAAATTTGTTGAGTGAAATAAAATTAAAAAAAAAATTTAAAAATTTCTAAGTTAAATGAAATGGATGGATGGAGTACGAACATTAAAATTTGATGATGGTCATTCCCCTTTAATCATAGGAGAGTCTTGATTTAAGTTCTAAATATGAAATATTTATAAATACTTACGGAAAAAGTATTTGCTCCTAATAAATTTGCCCATCAGAAACTTGATTTAGCCATATAAATAAAATTTAAATGTCGAATAAATTATAAATAAAAAAATAATAAAGATGTGAGACTACTTGAAATTGATATGCGTTTAGATCCATACATGAGATTACATAAATCAGACGGGAACTTAAATTTGAGACGTAATTTATATATTTTGGAAAGTAGTTTTGTACATTTTGTTACGAGGGTGGACTTCTAAAACCCGTAATTATGCCTATTAACTACTGTGTGGTTACATGTTAAGCTCAATTAGCTGGATTAAGTAGCATTAGCAATGGTACTAGTGGTTTTTTTGACGGTTCTGATTGTGGGAAAAAGAGAAAGAAGACTTATCGACTGGGCGTTGCTATATGCTTTCACGCATATCCCTTGCTCTTCAATATATATATATATATATATATATATATATATATATATATATATATATATATATATATATATATATATATATATATATATATATATATATATATATATATATATATATATATATATATAACCCACATAAATTGGAATTTTTTTCTTTAATTATGACGTTTTAATTTCGGGTTCTAATATAAAACTTTATTTTTGGTTATGTTCTCGTATCATGTTATTTTTGCACATAAAATAAAAAAAAATGCATTTGTACGTAATTTTTAATTAATTAATTAGCACTTACTTTCCTCGTTATGTCAATTTCACTTGTGTATGTTTATTGGTGGAAAATTATTCAGGAGTTGGTTTAATAGTTAATTCAAAAAGCCAATGAAATTAAAAAAAAAAAAAAAGCCAACGAAAAAAGCCAATAATTTCCATTTGTTGCTTAATTTTTTTTCCTGCATGCCATCTATAAATTTTTATTTCATGTGGGTTGGGTTGGATTAATTTAAACTTGACCCAACACAATTCTTAATTTTAATCAGCTCTAATTAATTTTAATCGATAAATGACAATGTCATTAAAATCGGACTGAATTGATTTCACCGAAAAACTTTGGTTGGTCTAGCTCGATTCAGTACAAAAGATCAAAATAGAAAAAACCAAAATGAGAACTGAAAAATACCATTGACCCCGGCCCATCGACCACGACCGAGTTGGTCAAGCATTCGATTCCACGCCCGTTTTGATTTAGTAACATTCACAAATGAACACTTTGGGGTTGCATCATCGTGCCTAATTCGTCAATTTAGTTTATTCTAGAAATAAATTTTATGATTTGATTTGTACAATATAGTTTACTTGGGATTATTTTGTATATATTTCAATACATGTAGCCTTTCGTTCACATTAAGAGCATAAACTTTGTCTGGATCATAAAATTTAATTTGTCATACTACTAAATTTTATTTTTATGCATGGCAAGAAAAATGATTTCACATATCTACGCATGTTGCATGTACAAATTTTTGCCCAACTATTCATTTTGTATATCATTTACGGTTTTGTTTTATTCTCATTTTTGTTTGTCAATTTATTTTTCAACTCTAATAAATTTTGTAGCCATTTTTTCTAACATTATAAGTAATTTAATATACGTGTATGTTATCATATTTTCTATTTGTAATTTTGAAAATGAAGAGTAAAAATAAAATCAATTAGTTTAAATTTCATTATCACTTCATATGGCCAGCTAAAAAGAAATGCTTATTTTAAGTCCTCGTTTTTGGTCTTTTGCAATGAAGTCAGGTTTAGGAATAGGCATAATAATTAATTTATTTCAATTTCTTCTTTCACAAGTTAATTTATTCCAACATGAAGACATTTTATGTAGAATCCATCAGTGTATGAATGCAATTCTACTAGCATTTTATCTATCTTCACTAGTCAATTATTTTGATAATAAAATAAAGTATATGGTATCTATGTTCCGATAGATACGCACATTTATTTATTTATCCCAAATTATAGGCCCACTTAATTACCATTTTAATAAGATGGTTAATTTGTTAAATCCCTATGTTATCCATATTTAACGTTAATACTTATTAAATACAATTTTCCTGTTTGAATCAATTATTTTCAACGCTATTATTTAAATTAAAGTGTGAATGAGAGAACTTAGCATTCTTTTTTACAAGTTCATCTGAAGTAAATTCATATTAATGGAATCAAGAAATTCTGTATTATGAATGGTTTATATAAAAAAGTTTAGAATATAGTCAAAGTTTAAAACCTAATATATTCTTTAGTTTCTCAATTGAGAAGAGACCTAAAACATTCATTTATATGGTAAAGAAAAATGTTAAGAAAGACTTGGGGCCTTTTTAATAATGTTTGATGCAATTACATATGATAACAACAAATAATAATATTTTTAATAGTGAAAGTAGGACTGTTCGTGGGTTGGGTTGGGTTAAAAATAATAAAAAACCCAACCCAAACCAATATAGACGGTTTGGGGCGGTTTTTTTATTGTAGTTTTCAATGGTTTGGGGTGGTTTTAAAACGGTTTGAAGTAAATTAACTACTATATTCATCAATTTTTTTTTTCAAAATTTAACTTATAAAATAAAATAATAAACAAAATAATAATTACATTAAATTATAAATTATACTAAATTTAAAATATTATATACTATATTTAAAACTAATAAATATTAAAGTTATCCTCGAAGGGCAACGAGAGCTCCACCAGAAGAACACTTTTCACCAAAGGTGCCAAAGTCACTATTGCCTAGCAGTCCATATGTTAGAGGATGCAGGACAATGCATGCTTGGACTGTCAAGAAAATATTCTCTAGCCCTTTTAACATAGAAATTCTGCTTATAACTTCTGCAAATGGTTTATATCATTAGCAATACACATAGTTAACCATCAATAAATTATAGAGTTGTATGACATTTTGAGCCATTGCTATTTACCAACATGATATTGTGAACATGTTTTCACAAGTACAACTATATACATATCACTGAATGGAGCTATTTTTTTTCCACTGATTCATAATGGATATATAGGCCAAACTACTCAATGTTGTATATTCATAATGAACCTATAGTAAACTACCAGCGCCAACAGTAGCATCAATTATATAAGTAATGCAAAATACCTCACCTTATTCTCTCCATATCTTTGGGTGAATTTAAGTTTTCCATGTTAGATGGTTCAATATGAAGTGTGTAATCTGGGCCATAGTACTCATAATACTCATTGTAAGGCAATTTGTTATCAGGTTCCACCCCAACTGCAATTGCTGTCTGTAGCAAAGTGATAAAGGAGAACTTACAAAAGTTGTTAAGGAACTAAGAAGAAAAAGCAAGAGGATAAGAATGACAGACCTCATAGCACCAGCAACCGGGCGACATTTCAAATAGTATACCCACCACCACCTAACACCATCAAAGGGACATTGTAACACCATCAAACGGGACCACGAAAGACATTTCGAATAAACTTCCATGACTTTTTGGATGATTGGCCGAAATAGACCACGAAAATTTGCATCATCCATTCCATCATTTAATGGGATATTCAGGGCATAATTCTTTCCGTGCCCAGCACCTGTGTCCTTTATGTGTCCGGTTCCAGGAAAGAAATCTCCAAATTTATGAAAAGACACTGTCATTACCCTGTCAGTAGTATAGAATGCCTCCTCGACACCATCTCTATGGTGAACATCAATATCAACATACAGGATACGCTGCATAATAAATAGGATAGAAAAGAAAAAGCATTCAGGAAAGAATTTTGGAGAATTGCTATGTGAAAAATAAGGATGGAACTAGCTAATTAAGTATCAACTAAGCATGCAATAAGGAGAGTTTTATGTGATCATACGAGAAATATATAATTGATAATAAATTCTAATGTTGGTTAAAAGTAAAAGTATGCAGATACTGCAGAAATTCTGCCCTTCATGCAAGGCATTCAAGATTATTTGCAAGATTACAAAAAAGATTTGATAATCTTTCCAATTAATCGATACTATCTCACAAATAAAGTTCATTTCGGGACCACATTTTGATATCACGTGAAGCTAATACTGGTCTCCAATTTCAAAAACCTTCTCAACATCCCCCCTACATCTTCTATCTAGGCGCACAAATTGGGTATTTACACAACCCTATGAAATTTGTAGTAACGGAACTTAGAGATTCAAAGGTTAGCAAAACGAACTTCTCAGTAGATATACAAGTTCCTGAGCATCGACATACCAAACAAACAGAGGCAGGAAAAAGATGCAAGCATTTCATTCTCTATAACAAGAAAAGACATCAATTCATCAATAAGAACACTAAAACCATTGGAAAAAAAATAAAGAAGAAGAAGAAGAAGAATTACCCTGTGAACCTTAAGGAGCTCGAGTATCCCCAGCACGATATCATTAACATAACAAAATCCAGAAGCTTCACTCTTCTTAGCATGATGTAACCCACCAGCCCAATTCAAAGCAATATCAGCATCGCCTCGATTGAGCTTAATTGCAGCCCCAATCGAACCACCAGCAGAAGCCTGACAAAACCCAAAAAGGCCGTAAAAAATGGGACAATCCTCCCCAACATTAAACCTCTTCAGATGCCTATTGTAAGCAGGGTCGGTTAGAGACTCAGGCGTCACGGAAGCAAGGAACTCGACATAGTCGTCGGAGTGGAACTTGCGAATGTCGGCCGGAGCTTCCAGAAAGGGGCGGTTGATTTCCATCCGACGGTGAAGGGAGTAATGAACGATTAAATTGTGGGCCATGCGGATGCGGTGGGGCTTCATTGGATGTCCTTGGCCATAATAGTAGTCGCCGATTGTAGGCTCGTAGAAATATGTTACTCGGCGTTTTTTGGCGTCGGTGCCGGTGGATGAGGGCATGAGATGGCAGCTAGCAGGGATGAGCTGAAGAGAGTCTAGGGCATGACGAGAGAAAGAAAGATGAAGAGATGATAAAGAAATGGTCGGTTTAGGCATAAATCGGTAAATTATAAAGAAACCCGACCGTTTATTATTTGGGAGTGAAGAAATTACCCAACCCGACCACTCAACCCATCTAAACTGCTTTTTCTTGGTTTGGTCTGTTTGAATTGGTCAGGTTGATCGGTTTATTAAAACTGGTGAACAGTCCTAAGTGAAAGTATTATCCATTTTCTCAGAATGTTTGATTTAATAATTAAAAGAAAAGAAGAGAAGATGTTAAGGTTTAAAAAATAGGGTATATGCTCCATTAACCAAACATAAGAAGTATTAGTAACACTGTAAATGTGTAATGAACTTCTTGTTATTATATTATTATTATCCACGTTAGGTAGGTGGAAATTTGATAGCTAGTGGCATAAACTTATGGGTTTCACAGTATATTTGAATTGAGTTATAAATGAATTAAACTATAAAAAAATAAAATTTTATGGTTATAAATATGTGAAGTCAGATTAAACATAAAATGGATTAAATCATATAGAGAGATCAGATTTTATAAAATTATATTTTTTATTTATTTTAAATTTTTTATTAAAAATAAAAAAATATGATATATAAACTACAAAAATAATTATTTTTATATTCAACTTATATAAAAAATGTTATTAACTAATAAATAATATAATTAAGCTGGTTATGAGTGGATAGAATAATACATGTCCCACAACAGGTAAAAGGAATAAAATCATCTTTCATATTAACGGATAATTAATGAAACAACTTATTACCGAACTTGCAATTAATTAAATTAACTAAGACCTATAAGTCTTTTTTTTTTGTAAATATTACAAACTGTTGTGATAATTATGAGATATTTAGATGACTATAAAACTCATCATTCTCCCTATTCTAGTAGACATCTACTTCTTCTTTTTTGTACCTATAAATACCCTATTGTGGTTATTCATTAGATACAATCAATAATAGAAAATTCTCTATTCTACTATTTATGTCTTTCCTTTTCTTAGTTTATAAAACGTTATCAGCACGATAGTCTCTATTGATCATTGGAAGTCGGTGGTTTACGACAACCCGGCTCGAAGGAATCAAGAATTATAATTTACAAAATTAAACGGTAAGTAGATTTAATTCATAAATTTTAAATTATTTTAATTCTCATGAGTTAATGAGATTGATTAAGGATCGATAATTCTACCCTACAATAAATAATTTTAAGAACTTCAATATACGAAAATATTAAGAACTGAGAATAACATTTTCTATTATCAAGGACATTAACATGATTTTAGTGATTTATTTTGCATAATTATAATTTGATCCTTGCTTAATTATATTTTAATCATTATATTATATATGATGAATATATTTTATGTAAAGCCATATTTGGTTTTCAATTTTCTATATGTATATTGTTGTTATGTGTAATACAATTATTTGAAGGCTCCTGAAGAATTATAATACAATTATTTGCATACAATTTGTTAGAAAATATATTATTTCTCAAATATGTCCCGCAGACTTATATTTTTAAAAAATATTCGCTGAAATGAATATCATTTTGAGACTGAAAGATAAATACTTGAGATCTACTTTGTATAAGATTAGTAATATATTTTTTCAGATATTTTGATTTTGATACAAATATTAGTAAATTCGAAGTTTGTTAATAAATACAAATTTTAGTAACCTGAAGTTTACTAACAAATATTAATAACCTATTATTTATCAATTATATAAATATCAGTAAATATGAAGTTTATTAATTAATTAATATTAATATCAGTAAACCTGAAGTTTATTGATTATAGTAAACTTAAAAAATTGATATAAATACTAATAAATATTTATTTTATTATTTGTCACAATATTAGTAAACATAAAGTTTACTAATTGTTATGCAAGTATTAGTAACATGCAGTTGACTAATTATTCAAATATCAATAAACCAGAAGTTTGTTCATTAATTGATACTAATATTGATAAACTCGAAGTTTATTGATTATAATAAACTTGAAAATTGATACAAATATTAATAAACATATAGTTTATTGTCTGTATGTCACAAATATTAGTAAACCTGACGTTTACTAATTGTTTGATATTGATATTAAGAAACTTGATGTTTATCAATTGATATAAATATTGATATAATAAAATAGTAAGCCTGAAGTTTACTAATTAATAATTAATTACTTGGCATGACCGGTTTGACCATTTCGGTTCGATTATAATACATAAATTATTGAGAATTCATATATTTATTAGAGAACCAGAAGTTTCTTTAATTCTACTTAAGGAATTCTCATAATCTATTTGTTCTCAAGAAATATTTTATACAATTAACATTAGCTGAAATTAATGTTAATACGATTTCTGGTTCTGCAAATATAATTAAAGGCTCTGGAAGAGTTCAAATTATGCTTCCAAATGGAACAAAATTATATATTGATGATGCATTGTATTCAAGTAGATCCAAAAGAAATCTACTAAGTTTTAAAGATATACATCGTAATGAATATCATATTGAAACGACAAATGATAAAAATGTCGAATATCTATATATTACATCCACAAAATTGAACCAGAAGTTCATATTAGAGAAACTTTCAAGTTTTTCAACAGGATTATATTTCACGAAAATAAAAAAGGTTGAATCAAATTATATGCACCGAAAGTGTTCAGACCCTAAAATGTTCATACTTTGGCACGATCGCCTTGGTCATCCCGATTCAACCATGATGCGACGTATTATCGAAAATACAAATGGACATGCAATTTGCTTGGGGACATGCAATTGTTCATGACGTATCTTTAGTTCATATCAAAAATTTTTACCTTTGCAACTTGTTTTTTATCAACAAACTAATATATCTCATCTTAAAACTTTTGGTTATGCTGTATATGGTCCCATTGCTCCCCCTCAACGAACTAAAATGGGTCCCCAACGACGTCTTGGTATATATATATTGATTTTGATTCTCCTTCTATCATTAGGTATCTAGAACCTTTAACTGGTAACTTTTTTCGAGCAAGATTTTTAGATTATCAATTTGATGAATTGGTTTTTCCACCATTAGGGGAAGATAAAGAAAAGGGGCAAAAGCTCAAAAAATCGGTTGGAACACACCAACTTTGTCCAAATTTGATACACGCACAAATTAATGTGAACTTGAAGTTCAAAGAATAATTCATTTACAGAAGGCTGCAAATCAGCTGCCCGATATCTTTACAGACACCTAAAAGGTCACCAAATCATTCCAGCTGCAAATGCCCCAGCACGATTAAATGTCCCCGTAGGACATCTTGGGGGTATAACAGCAAACGAGTCTAGTTCATGCCAGAAGCGTGGTAGACCTATTGGTGCAAAAGATATTGTTCCTTGAAAGAAGAGAGAAATAAAAAAAATCATTCAATTGATCCTCCTGAAGAGGCCAGAAATAACTTAAATACACAACTACATATTTCTAGAGAAGCGACCCCAGAAGTGATTCCGGTACCGACAAATTATGAGATCTCACTGAAAACTGAAAATATGTTAGAAAGAGATGAAATTATGTATTTACATATGCAATTGCTTCTGAAATAGCAAATGATGATGAGCCTGAGCCTAAAACTATAGAAGAATGTCGACAAATACTTGATTGGCCAAAATGGAAAGAGGCAATTTAGGCTAAGCTAGATTCTTTAGCTAAGCGAAAAGTATTTGGACCAGTAGTCCTGACACCAGAAGATGTCAAACCAGTTGGATATAAATGGGTCTTTGAACGTAAGAAAAATGAGCTGAATGAAATTGTGAGATATAAAGCACGACTTGTTGCACAAGGTTTCTCACAAAGACCTGGTATAGATTATGAAGAAACGTATTCTCCAGTCATGGATGGAATCACATTTAGATTTTTGATTGGTTTGACTACCTCTGAAGGGCTTGATATACATCTAATGGATGTGGTGAAAGCTTATTTATATGGATAGTTAGATAATGACATATATATGAAAATTCCTGAAGGATTTAAGATGCCTGAAGCATATAATTCAAAACCTCGACAAATGTACTCGATTAAACTCTAAAGATCTTTGTATGGATTAAAGCAATTTGGACGCATGTGGTACAATCGTCTAAGTGATTACCTAGTGAAAAATGGGTATGAGAATAATTCAATTTGTCCATGCATTTTTATCAAGAAGATAAATTTAGGATTTACTATAGTTGCAGTTTATGTTGATGACTTAAACATAGTAAGGACTCTAGAAGAGATCTCTATTACTTCAGAATATTTGAAAAAGAAATTTGAAATGAAAGACCTTGGAAAAACAAAATTTTGTCTTGGGTTTCAAGTTGAATATTTGCCAAAAGGAATTCTTGTACATCAGTCATCTTATATAGAGAAAATCTTGAAACAATTTTATATGGATAAGTCTTATCCATTGAGCATTCCAATGGTTGTTCGCTCTCTTGATGTCAAGAAAGATCTTTTTCATCCAAAAGAAGATAACGAAGAGATTCTTGGTCCTGAAGTACCATATCTTAGTGCAATAGGTGCATTTTTATATCTTGCAAATAGCACTAGACCAGATATAGTTTTTGCAGTTAATTTGCTAGCAAGATTTAGTTCTGCACCAACTCGAAGGCACTGGAATGGTGTAAAACATGTTCTACGTTATCTTCGTGGCACTTCTGACATGGGTTTATTTTTCCCAAAAGGAGTAAATTTAGAATTGACAGGGTATGCTGATGCTGGATATCTATCAGATCCTCATAAAGCTCGATCACAAACAGGTTATGTTTTCACATATGGTGACACTGCTATTTCTTGGCGATCTGTTAAGCAAACAATCACTGCCACTTCCTCAAATCATTCAGAAATATTAGCCATCCATGAAGCAAGTCGTGAATGTGTGTGGTTGAGAATCATGACTCAATATATTAAGGAAACAAGTGGGTTGGTAGTAGAGAAAAAACCAACAAAATTGTATGAGGATAATGCAGCATGTATTTCACAACTCAAAGGTGGCTATATCAAAGGGGATAGAACAAAACATATCTCACCAAAATTCTTCTATACTCATGAACTTATGAAAGAAGGACAGATCGATGTTTGCAAAGTTCGCTCAAGTGATAATCCAGCAGATTTGTTCACAAAGGCCCTACCAAGTTCAATTTTTAAGAAACATGTGTACAATATTGGAATGCGCCAATTAAAAGATTTAGTTTGATTCATTTTTGAGGGGAAACACATATGAATATTGTACTCTTTTTCCTTCGCTAAGTTTTTATCCCACTGGATTTTTCTTAGCAAGGTTTTAACGAGGCATATTCATATTGCATAGTCATCCAAGGGGAAGTGTTGTGATAATTATGAAATATTTGGATGACTATAAAACTCATCATTATTCCTATTCTAGTAGACATCTACTTCTTCTTTTTTGTACCTATAAATACCCTATTGTGGTTATTCATTAGATACAATCAATAATAGAAAATTCTCTATTCTACTATTCCTGTCTTTCCTTTTCTTAGTTTATAACACAAACCAAGTAATTTTTATTTTCTACAAACTATAGATATCCTTTCCTCATCGGAAAAAAATAAACAAAGAAAAGAAAATGTCTCTTTTCCTATTTGTCATTTATTTCCATTCCAATTGATTAATATTTAATTAACATTCGAAAAACTAATAATTAATGCTCGTTCAATATTTCGACTTGATGCCAATGTGAATTGCTGAACATAGAAATCAAATTGACCCAGAGTACGCCAATGGTCTATATATAGTATCTAACTTGGAATTTCATAAACACCTCACAACATCAATATGGATTATTGTTCATTGTTTCTGTGCTTCCTTTTCTTTAATTTTCATTTTCAAGCTACTTTGTCTCTGTCTCTAAACTCTTCTTCTTCTGCAATGCTTTGCCCTCCTCACCAGAGCCATGCTTTGCTTCTATTCAGAAACTCCTTTTCTATTTCTGCTTCTGCTTCTTCTTATTCTTCTTCTTTTCCGAAAACAAATTCATGGACAAAGGGAACAGATTGCTGCTTGTGGGATGGTGTAACATGCGACATTGATACAGGTTATGTAATTGGTCTTGATCTTTCTAGCAGTTTGCTTTATGGTTCAATCAATCCTGATAATTCTCTTTTTTCCCTTTCTCATCTTCAAAGGCTCCATCTCTCTGATAATGATTTTAATGGCTCTCAGATATCATCTCGATTTGGGTATTTATTTAGCCTGACACATTTGAGCTTGAATGATTCAAATTTTGCTGGTCAGTTCCATCAGAAATTTCTCAGCTATCTAGTTTGGTTTCACTTGATTTGTCTGATAATCGTGTTGCCTTAGAATCCAACACTTTCAACAAGATTGTTCACAACTTAACCAAGCTTGAAGGACTCAGCTTAAATGGAGCAGACATGTCCATGGTTGCTCCTTCTTCCTTGAGGAATTTATCTTCTTCTCTATCAATTCTCAGACTCTTCAATTCTAGTTTGAGAGGACAATTTCCAGGGAACTTACTTCAACTGCCAAACCTTCAATTTCTGGATTTACGCGAGAATAGAGACCTCAGTGGCTGTCTTCCAAGTTCGAATTGGAGTAGTTCGCTTCACTCCTTACTTCTCGGTTTCACCAACATTTCAATATTTTTACAGGATGACTTTTTCAGCAATCTGTTGTCATTGAAAAAATTGAGTCTTCCGGGCTGTAAATTTGTTGGCTCAAACCTGGAAATTTTTGGTAATTTGACGCAACTTACGTACTTGGACCTCTCATCTAATAATTTCAGCGGTCAAATTCCCTCCTCATTTGAAAGCCTTCATCAACTCTCATATTTGATACTTGATCATAACAATTTCAGTGGTCAGATTCCAAATCATTTTGCAAACTTCACCCAACTTCGATATTTATTGTTAGCGAACAATCAACTTACAGGCTCTATACCATCTTTATCCCTTTTTGATATATATTATATTAATTTATCTTATAACTTGCTCAATGGAACTATACCACCCTCCTTGTTTAATCTGCCCAGTTTGGAGTTCTTATTTCTTAATGACAAACATCTCCATGGAGGTATAACCCAAATCCAAAGCAATTCTTTGTCGCAAATGGACTACAGAAATAATAAGTTGGATGGTACGATTCCAAGTGTTGAAAGCAACTCCTTATCTTATATTGATTTCAGTAATAACCTGTTGGAAGGCCCAATTTCAGATTCAACTTTCAACGTTTCAAGCTTGAATGTTCTCTATCTTTCATCCAATAAAAACTTGACAGGAGAAGTTTCTCCTTCACTTTGCAAATTACAGTTTCTCGAAATTCTAGACTTGTTCAATAACAGTTTTAACGGCTTCATTCCTCCATGTTTCTTGGGAAACTTTAGCAATAGGTTCTCGGTGTTGCAATTCGGCATGAATAGTTTTCAAGGAACCATTCCTGATGCATTTTCGATAAGTTGTAGATTGAAGTATTTGAACTTCAACAACAATCAACTTAAAGGGAAAATCCCACTATCAATAATCAATTGTGAAGATTTGGAGCTTGTAGATCTTAGCAACAACAAGATAAATGATACCTTCCCTCATTTTTTGGGAATTCTTCCCAAGTTGCAGGGTCTTGTGATCCACTCCAATAATTTTCATGGATTGGTTGAAAGTTTCGATACCAGTTATTCCTTCCCTATGTTGCGTATTTTCGATCTCTCCAACAATAACTTCATAGGACCTTTGCCAGCTCAGTACTTCAATCATTTTGAAGCAATGATGAAGTCTGATTATGAAATGGGATATATGAGCATTGAAACTTACAATTATCATTATACTGTGAGTACAACTTTAAAAGGGTTGAAGAATAAGAAGTGGGACAATATCCTAACTATGCTCACAATTGTTGATCTATCAGACAATAAATTTAGTGAGAGAATTCCGGAGTCGATTGGAAAACTTAAATCGCTTGTACTTATGAATCTTTCTCATAATGCTCTCACTGAAAATATTCCATCATCATTGGGAAATTTGACAGAATTGGAAGCATTAGATATGTCTTCAAATTTACTAAGTGGGGAGATTCCCGTGCAATTGGTAGAATTATCATTTCTCCAAGTCTTCAGTGTTGCGCATAATCAGCTACAAGGACTCATACCTCAAGGCAAGCAGTTCAACTCATTTGATAAAAGTTCATACGAAGGAAACTCGGGATTATGTGGTTTTCCATTACAGAAATGCAATGATGATGGAGAAACAAAACATCAAACTCCAACGGAAGAAGATGATTCCGAGTCTGAAAATGGATTTGGATGGAAAGTTGTGTTGGGTGGTTATGGATGTGGACTTGTATTTGGTTTTGCAATAGAATTTCTGGTGATTAGAACTGCATGGCATGTGAAATGGTTGAAAGAAGGAAATCAAAAGCCAAAATGGTTTAGAAAGAAAAACACAAATCTCATGGAAGCAAGAACTAATTAATGTAAGTGCCTTCATGAGGTATTTTCACATTTGTTTTCAAGATTGACGTGATTTCCGTTATTTCAGCTAGAAAATTCTTTTCATTTAGCATAATTTTCGTAATTCTTAAAAAGTTATTAACTTGTGTTAATTCTGTAGCAGATGGCCTAGTAAGATGGCGTTTGATGAAGCTCAGTTCACCTGGTTTCAGGATATAGTTCTTGCTCAGTTCACCTGGTTTCAGGATATAGTTCTTGCTGTTTGCAGCTTAGCCCTCTTAGGGGTGCTTCTGGTTCAGCTTTCGGGAGAGTTTGCTCATTAGTTGTTTCGGCTCTTTCGCTTTCTTCTTTATATATATTTATAAAAGATCTTGAATTGTACTCCCTTTTTCATTTCAAGTTGTGATGAACTTCATTTCTATGTTTGTCTCTGATAAAAATTCAAAGTAGTTTCAGATATAAATAACCTATTCGAAAGCGTATCCTTTTGGCTTGTTATCCTATAGTCCACGTAAATTATTCTAATTGAATCATTAAATCTTAATTGCTTTGTTAGATTGCTAAAGTCAGATAAATTAATTTTGTGGAAATTAAAAAATTTTCACATGATTTTAGTTGGTGGGATGGTCATAAAGAATTCTATATATGCATCATCACTAGGTATAAGTTAAAACTGTTAAAGAATAGAAACAAAATCTGTTAGTTTAAAGTTCATTATCATTTCATATAATATTTAATTTATCTCAACTTTTTCTTTTACAAGTCGATTAAACGACAAAGACATTTTATGCAGAATATTATGTCAATCTACTAGGATTTTAGTAATGGAGGATTATTAGCTGTATAGTCTTCACCTAATCAATTGTTTTTTACAATAAAATAAAGTACTATAGTTGTCCTTTTACACTACTGGTTAGAATAAAATCGGATTGAAATCTAAAATAATTTTCCAATGAAAGAATGCTAAACACTCATTCTACTGATAGGGTAGAGAAAAATGTTAACAAAAATGTAGGATCTTTCTTATCAATAATTTTGACTAGCGAAACTATTTGTCATTTTCTTATGAATTCAGAATTGAAAAAGAAAAAGAAGAGAACACGAAGAAAATGACATGTTAAGGTTTGTAAATCACAGTATCCAATTTAGGCCTCAAGGGCGGATCCAAGGCATTACTGAGGCACCTCTCTTGCCTACCACTCCCTAAATTTTTGTAAAAAGCCCCTTGAAATTTTATTTCTTTGTAATTTGCCGCTCCAACTTTTTTGGTATCATATATTATATGGGTTTTTACAAAAATATATAGAAAAAAAAATAAAAATAACAAAAAATACAATGCATCTATAATTTTTTTACTAATACAATTTTTTAAATTTTCAATAACAAAAATACAATTTATATTTTCAAAAAATATAACTTTTCAATTCTTATTACATTTCTTTGGCCTCGTCTTCGCCGCTCTCTTTCACCTCCTCACTTGAGTTTATCATGTGCTGCAAATTTGAAATTGGAAAAATTGACATATGGTTTTGTCAAATTTGTCGGTTCCATCAAATCCTTAACTTGGATTTCTTATTTCTCTTCTTTTAAGTTCACCTATTTCCAAATTACGTGTATCGCCCTTTTTATCTTCCTTGCTTCTACCTGCAATTTTCAGTTCAACTGTCGCCTGGACCGGTCCGATCCCGGTCGAATCACCGTCATGAATCCTGAATAGTAAGCTCCCCAGATCTTACTCTCTATTATCCTTTTCAATTTCATTATCAAGATCTAATTCGGTTTCTATCGTAATGGCAGAATATTTCGATTAGTTTTGTTCCCCCGTTGCTTGTTTTTGTTGGATTTGTTATTTTCTAGTGGTTATTGCCGTCAATTTTATGATTTGTCGTTCCTTTAATTTTTAGAATTTGGCAAACCTTTAATTTCATCTCACAATCGGACTTTGACCGTTTAGGTTAATATATTCTCTAGATCTCAAGCGGGAATTCCCTAGCTTGGATTGCAAAATTTCACTACACATAAATTCCTCACAGTAGTTTTTTTTTTCCTTTTTGTAATTCTATTATTTTCTTTGATAGTGACTATTTGTTCAAGCTTTTGCTGATTGGGGATTCTGGAGTTGGCAAATCATGTCTTCTTTTGAGGTTTGCGGTATGCTAAATTATCTCGTCCTTTTAATTCTATGTTCATTTAGGATATATTATTTTTGGCGGGGTGAGTTGATTATATATCTATTCCTGTCTGTTGTGCCATGCGAGTGTTTAGGCTTGTTGAATAGCTGTAAGTGTCGTAGCTTATTGATAGCATTAATCTACTGATGGTTAATCAATCCCTTCTGATTGCATTTTGAAAATTGGTGGTATGCTGTATACACAGTGTGTACATACAGCATGAACATATTATGTACTAGCTGTACACACAGTGTGTACATTTAGTACACATAGTGTGTACATGCTGTACATATTGTACACAATGTCTACATCTAGTATGCACCATACACACCGTGTGTACATGCTATACACTGTAGCACCCCCTATGTAAAAATCCCATTTATCTGACCTATAGCTAGAGATATTTGAAAAATACTATAGGCTGTTCATAGAACCAAAATAGTGTATACTGTCCTTATAAAAATTCATAGCATGAAATTAAGAGGGATTTAGACCAATATTTCTTCATCAAAGTTATACTTTCATGTCCCTAGTTTTACCAGAATTTTACTTTGTAGCATTTCAACATCTTTACAAAAAGTTATGCCCATTATTGTAAATTCTGTTTCTATGAGAAGTCTAAGGGACTAGTCTGGATTCAACCCTAAATTACGTGTACTTAGAGGCAGATTTAAGCTTAGATTTCTCCTAAGAATTGTAGATATAGAAGTATATTTTCTATAGAAATTAACTTTGCATAATTTTGATCATTGTACATGAAGTTATCTCAATTTCATTACAAGATGTTCCAGAATCTACATTAACAGTTCACCTGATTTTTCAATAAATTATAAAAATTAGTTAGAGGCAGAATCAAAGCCTGGTCCCTTCTACAATTTTGTAGGTTTATGTCTCATTTAACTATAGAATTTTGAATTGGTTCATTTTGAGGTCTCTAACTCAGTTTACAACTGAATTTCCATTACTAGGTCAAAGAAACCCTATCAAGGTTTCAAATACAACTTTATCTCTCATGCTCAACAAATCATTCAAAACTCAAGTCCAACTCATCATGTCTAGCAGAAAATTACATACCCATGAACATTCCTAAATTCCCATACCTTGGCCGAAATTCCTATGTCTTCAATCCCTTGCAATTTCCTTTCCTTTACTCTTTCTACCCTCCTCTTCTCCTTCACAAACATCATCATCATCAATTAAAATTTCCATCACCTTATTCAACATTTACCTCCACCAAAACGAGTAAAAGAAGAAGAAAAAGAAATTCAGATGATTAATTACCTTTAATTTGTTGCACAATTACTTCTTGATTAAATCTCATGTATGTAAAAATTAGGAAGAGAATTGAGAGATGAGAGAAGAAGCAAAAATATAAAATTTTCTCCTCCCAATTGCCACCCCACTCTCATCACTATCCAACCAATGCATTTCTCTCTCCCACATGCAAGAGTTAAGCCTTTATAAAGGGGTGAAAAAATTCTCTTTTGGTCCCCCTAAAAATTTCATGTCTCACACTTACCTATTTACTCTTTGCATGTTAATCTTTAACCCCTCCTTTAATTCTTTTCATACATTGACCTATCAATTAATTCCACCTTTTAAATTGACCTCTCAATATATGCTTCTATCCACATTTGGCCCTTAAATTTCTTAAATTATAAATTTACCCTAAATTAATACCTTTTTACTTCAATTGCACCCTCAATTAATATTAAACCATACTCTTAAATTTTATTTTCATGCAATTAACACAATAACATGATAATTTACCCCTTTGACCCATAATTATACAAAATTCTCATTTAATTTAATCTTAATCAAATTAAATCCCATACAAAAATATGCAATTTAAATTAGGATCATATTAGAGGCCTTACAATACACAGTGTGTATATCATATACACACCGTGTGTATGTGTTATACACAGCGTGTACATCTAGTACACACCGTGTGTACATGCTGTACACAATGTGTATATCTAGTACACAGTGTGTGCATTTAGTACACAAAATATGTACATGCTATACACTATGTGTATATCATGTACACACCGTGTGTACGTGTTATACACAGCGTGTACATCTAGTACACACTGTGTACTTAGTGTATACAGTATCCCATCAAAATGTCTTTAAGGAACTAAGAAATGAATTTATTAGTTTGTAGATTTTATTAGTAAGAGCAAACATCTGAATCCCCTAATTCAAGTTTCATATTGCTTCTGTGCTTTCATATAGATTCTGTTAGAAAATGCAACAAATAAATTTACATTTGTTACATTATTGACTAGGTGTTTTTTACTCACCCTGAAGTTGCTGCCCGATCTGGAATATAGTGAGGCATGCAGCATATTGAATATAATGAATGGACCTTGGATTGAGCAACCTGCTAAAGGTAAAATGCTATTTGCACGCTATAATTGAAAAACTATCCATACAATAGATTCTTGTAGGCTAACTTAACAAGTTGCATTTTGGTTTTGACCATTGTGGAGCAATGGTGAATGTTGGAGAGTCGTTGCAGGGCTGGTTAGAGTAAGTTAATTCCAAGGAGGAGAATTGCCATTAAAATGCCGTGATGCCATACTTCTGTTAGAAACAGGGACGCTGCCATGGTGAGATGCCGAGAAGCCTATCATCAAAGCTTTTGCAGCTCGTGGGTAATAATACATTATTTAAACTAAGTTGCACTTCTGCAGAAGCAGCAATGGTTGTTAATTGTGTAAACAGGGAATTCTAGGTTAACTAAGTTCATTTATAAATGAAATGAATTCTTGACCAAGCTTAGTAGCTCTCAGATATACCAAATTCTGCATTTTAACTTATTTGTAAATGAAATGCCTTTGTTCTCTGCTTAGTATTATGAGTGAAAGCCTTTGTTCTCTACTTATTATTATGAGTAAAAATCTCAAGCTCCTTCAACTTGTTATAATATAGCATTCGTAGTCTCTAGAATAGAAATCTATGCATTAATACACATCCACATCAATTTGCAGTATTCCCCTTCGCACTTACCTTCTTTTCAACCTTTAAAACTGCATTTATAGTATTTTTGTCATACTGTATGCTATGTCAAAAGAGCTGGTGCATATGAGAAGTTTCTAAGTTGGTAATAGATGCCGTTATAAAACGAACCAATATATGTAAAATTGCAACCATGAAACCTTATATTAAGTTGAAGATCTATCAAAACAACTAATTAAATTGTATAAACTAAAATCAACAATAATGGTCATATGTTATTCTTTGTAAGCAACTAAAAATTGATGGTAGCATTAATCGCATACAACATGTTGGTCACCATCAAGGATAAGGATTTGCATGTCTAACTGAACCCAAAATTAACAGAGGAAGTTGCTTCTCTGCATCCTAATTTTGCCTAACTATTTTCTAGATCAGGTAACGTTTAAGCCCCTGGAATTCAATTTCTTCACTACCCAATAATCTTTCCATAAAATTCCCTCTATTCCATTTCTCTCCTCAACCCTATAGCGCCCATCTTAAATCCCTAACCACTTGCAGAAGAAGAAGAAGAAGAAGAAGAAGAAGAAGAAGAAGAAAAAAAAAAGAAGAAGAAGAAGAAGAAGAGGCAATTTCTTTAGCATCTACACTACTAGAAGTAGAAATGTGGAATTGGAAACATCATCAGACCCTAACCGAAATGACGTCAATTGTGTGGGGATAGGCTTGGACGTAGAGTGTTTTATTTTTTCTTCTGAAACCAGTTGCATGCCGGTGGCGAAAGAAGGATCGGAGAAAACTTTAGTGGAAATGTTGGTAGAGAATAGAGTTTTGGTGTCCCCTTTCCTCTTTTGGGGAACGATAATGGTTGCAATGGAGGAGGTTTTGCCTATTACTAGACCTTTCTTTGTGGCTGCGGTTAGGCTTATTTCTACTAGCTTCCTATCGATTGCATTTGTTGAGTATAAAGGAAGAGAGAATATGAGCTCACCGGAGAAATAGAAATATGTTAGTGAGATGGAATGAGATAAATCGTTGACCATGGGATAGAAGGCTGATGAGAGATATAAAAGGCAAATTTTAGTTTATAAAATAAAGATGTATTTTTGAAAATAGAAATTTAAAAAGTGGTATTTGTGAAAGATAAAAAAAAGGTTGTATTTTTTGAAAAAAGGTTAAAAAATATGGTATTTGAGGTAATTTCCTCTATATTATATTGGATTTTCTTCTCTATTGGATCGAAATGGGCTTTAGGCATGGTCTCGTAAACAAGGCCAGAGAAGATAGGGTTTCTCCCACTTCTTTTTATTCTTTTTATTCTTCTTTTTTTTTGGATCAATTGATTAAATACGCTCACGCACACAGAAGAAATATGTTGAAGAAAATTTATACGAGCAAACCTTAACTATCACTATGGATAACATCAACACGTTACTCTTTAATGGTCAAATTTTCTCTCAAACTATGCAAGAAATAGTATATTGAATTTTTTTTTTTGGTTAAAAATGCCTATATAGTTCCAAACTGGTTCACATTTTCTTATACTGTTACTAAACTAATCCATAGTTGCTTTACTTGCTGTTTATAATTAACATGGTCTCCAACTCTTCATTTTAGTAACAACGGAATATATTTCAATAAAAAAATTAATTATTCAAATAATTAAGATCGCAAATCTATATCATTTTTATCTCATTAAAAAATATTGACGGATAAGTGCTTGGTTCCTTGTTTTATTGTTAAATAATAAAAATATATAGATTGTACTATATGTGACTGTAGCACCCTACACTCAACCATAACATCATATATTTTACAGAATTACTGTTTAGACATCCACATAACCCAATATCCAACATTCTTTATTAATATAATAATAACAACTGTAAATTTTAAATACCAGACACAAATTACAAATCATTCTACATCAATTTGTGCAATTCCAATGTCTTTATGTACATGCCATTCGATCTCCCTTCCTCATGCCCTGAAATCTCTTGTTCCTGCTCGCAGTCACAAACCGCACGCTAAGCAACAACGTTGCCTAGTGATGATGGATACAACTACACAAAATTTCATTAACACAAAATATTTTTTCTTCTTTTGTTTTTACTATTATTATTTTCGTGTTTCTCCTCTTATATATTTTAAAATATGTTGTTCATATTGACTGACTTTCAATTCTCATCTTTCATGTAACTTTATACTATTGCCCTTGCATTTCCCGTGATTACTTAGTTCTTAATTTTCAATTAATTTGACTAATTACTTTCATAAAATTTCTAAAACAAAATTTCCTATTATTATTTTCATATCTTAACTCAAATTAATTGAGTTGCAATACGTTTATCACTCAATTTTATTTCATCATGATTTATAATCTTCTTTCTTAATAAATTAATTGTTAATTTATTGTGTTTCAACTAGCTATTATTTTTGTATTCCTTATCTTTTCCAATATTTTTATTCAAATCCTTAACTCTTATTGAAATTAACAAAATCAAAATTTCTTCTTCTAATTGGTTGGATATTTCATTAATTATTTTTTCGTAATTACTAGTTTACCTTTCATTTCCTCTCTTAATATTTCCCTTTAGTTTCCGCTATTAAATTTTTGTCTTCCTTTCAATTTAGTTCTTAATTATTTTCTTTTAACCAGATCCACAAGTTCAACTTTTATTTCATCATTTTTGGCTACATTATAATTTCACTCGTTACTTAATTAAGGTTGTTCAAATTTTCTCTTTTTGCCTTTTTCCTTATTCAAGTTTTATTATTGCAATTGATGTTAAATTTTATTTTAGTCTTTGGCTCATTTATTTCTGCATAATTAACTTACTAAATTCTACATTTATTTTTTTTTCTTTAATCTTTTTTTTATATTTCATTTCTTGTTCCGAATTCTATAATATCCCAATTAGGTGTAGAATTATAATTTAGCCTCTGTGCTCATTATCCATTATTTTCAGTTTCATTTAATTTCTCACTTTTTTGCTTTCCTTTATATTATCTTTCATTTCATAAATTCATAACTTATTTTCGTTGTACTAAAATTTATCTTCAATCTTCCTACCATTTATTTTTCCTTACTCAATTTCTAACATCTTCCACATTTAATTGAAAATTAGAATTTAGTTCCCAAGTTTGACTTCTCCCTTATTTTAACTAATTTGACTTCAGTTTTTTTTTGTCAAATTTGATTTTCTTTGGCTTTTAATTTAAACTAGGTACATAATTACGATTTAATCCCTATAATTCTTCTATTGATGGCAAATTACATTTTAAATTCTCATTTTCTTACAGAATTATCATTTTTCCTGCTTAACTTATTAATCTCATTTTCTTTTTCACTTTATTTACTGTCTATAAACATTTATAATTTCTTGAATGTTATAATTACCCCTTTTTCCTGGTTCACATATAGAATTTGCAACTTTGCCCTAGCAGACAATAGTGGGACACTAATAGACTGATAAAGAAAATGATAAGCAAGATAATAATCCAATCACACAACCGAAGCTGAATGTAGTAATCGGGATATATATTGCTCTGTAAATGAGTTCAATACAATGACTGTTTCAATAAGAACGAAAATGGAAATAAGAACAAAAAAAGATAACAAACAGTAAGGGCCTATACTCCAGGAAAGGCAGCCAAACACCCTGCCTCCTTCCTTCCCTCACTCACACTAAATAGTGCCATACAATTCTCTCAATACCCCCTTTTCTAAAGATACCCCTATATATATTCTCCTTTGCCTAGCTAACTGCTCCAGCTCCGCTTCATCATCCTTCCCATCCTTCTTATTGGACCCTCTTGTATAAATTGAACAAGTCATGGGCCTGTGGGCTTGACTCTCATCATGGATAACATCTTCTCCATCATTGCCATCGGGTGGGGAAGCAGTCTTGTCGTCAAGACTGAGCTGAGAAAATTGGTGACGGGTGGCAAATTCATCCTACATAACTTCAATGAGAGCCGATGGTTGTCTACGAAACATTAGCAATCTAGCTAAAAATATAAGCATCCTCCAGAACATGGTAGCTGCACTAGTACCAAAGCCTAAGTCCCACCCTTGCTTATCTTGCATCCACACCATAAGTGTTAAGCTAGCTACAACTCCCTCACAGATTGCTAGTAATTGATAATTGAAGAAGCTAGACATCTGCTTAGCCTCCTCATTCAAGTTTTTCTTACTAAATTGACCTGTTCCATATAGCAACAATACAGCTTTGACCCTTGACGACCCAAGAGCAGGCAAGTAGTGAGCTACAGAGTACAGCAACACATTTTGACTTCCAATTTTCTTGTAATGAACGTTTGGCTCGATGTTATTACAAGAAAGAAATCTTAACTGAATGTATTGAGCTTGAACTGCTAGTAGTTTTAGTGCCATAAATTCAATGACTCCCAAAGCTAAAATAACTTTCCATCTACCCACGTAAGTGTCTTCTATAAAAATTGCTACGGTAGAGTGAATGTAGCTAGTTCCAATGATATTAGTTAGCCGGTGAGCTGCATCTTCTAAGCCGAAGTGCATCATTCCAATGAAATAGGTCACAAAGTTCACTGTCAAAATGAGATCAAAGAGGGTAACCTGGTCAAATTTGACATAATCAACATCCCAGGTCTTATGCTCGTCTTCGGAGTTATTAGGTCGATCATCTGACTTAGGAGTCTCGAGATGTTTCTCCTGGTGGTCGGTCAATTGGTTCAGTACCTTCAGGAATACACATGGAAAATGACTTACTTCGATCATAAACTGGTATAAATGACTATCAATCAAAGTTTTAAAGCATTGCAGTTTTCGAAATCCCGTAATAACCCTCTTCAACTCCACTATTTTATCCTGCTCCACCATTGTGAAGCTCCCCAACACCCAGAGAACTATCACATCTTCCCAAATTCGTAACCCTTCTACCCCTAAGATTACATCTAGCCCTTTTAATTCAATCACCAGCGCATAAATGGAGTATTGGTAGTCATTTAGTTTGATAGGAATTCCCGTATATCCCTTGTCATCTCCAACCAAATTCCCATTCTCAAATTTAATCTCTAGGGGTTTAATCTTACATACCTGTAATCTCAATATGAAGACCAGCTGACTGGATACAATGTTGTGGGTGGCTCCATTATCCACTAGTATCAATGCAGGAATTTTGTTTGTGGTACCCAACAACAATTGCAACTGATCAAGCCCTAAGAGCACTTCGCTATCACTTGATAAGTCGATGAGATGCAAGGTGTCATCCTTAAAACATTCCTTTATATACTTAAATCCCTCCTCTTCGTAATGTGCTCTAGAGGCAAGAACGATGTCAACAAGCTTTGCACCATAAGCATAAATGCGTCCAACACCAAGAGCGTGGTGTCCAACTCCACTGTTGCCCGTATCATGAGCCATAATCAACCTCCACTTCTTAGGAACAGTCTTTTTGAAGGAATCCATGGTGGTTGTTTCATCAACATGAACACTATTATATTGATAGTGTTTAGCCTCACTCCATCCATCCAAAACCACCCATGCAATAGTTGTTCCCTTGGGCAGTTTGGAACGATCCGCCAAATTTCATGGGAATTCACCTGAGCTTCCCATCTCTCTCTTTACCTTTAAAAATTGACCGCAGAGAACTAACACGAAACCAAAATCAAGGTGGTAAAAATCAAATAGACAATAGAAATAATAAAAGTAGCACAAACCCCCATCATAACCCCCATCCACTGTAGGAAAACTTAATCGCAAACTTGGATTGAGATGGCCCTTGCTTGGAGACTCCACGCTTTTTTTACAATACCCATTCACCTTCACCAAAATCTTGCTGGTGACATCAAGAAGTAGACTGCTGCTGTTGGCGCAATCATCCTCCGTTTTGTGCCTAATCGACTGCGATTTCAACACCACTGTCTCTCCCACCTCGACAACCCTGCTAGCTCTACTCTTCATGATGCTCTTCCTCAGAGACGATGTCGTTCCGAGCGTGGTGATTCTTTTGAGAAAACCAAGCTCTTTTTTATGTCGTTCTTTCCACTGGGTCTTGAGCATTTGAAGAACTCCTGGTCTCGTTTGTTCCTAGCGATGTAATTCAGCCGAATGAGAAGAAGTTGGGTGTTTGTGGGTTGGATGGTTTGGGTTTTCTTGTTGGTTTGGGCCCAGTATGGGACTGGGTAAATGGTTTACAGGCCCAAAATAGCCTGATCCATTCCATTCGGCCTGGTCCACCTGGCTTGGAATGGTGTCTTCTCTTTTCTTACGTGAATTTTGTAGCGATTGAGTGGATCCTCCTTTTTTGATCTGTAGCGATGCCTCCATGGAATGGGTAGGTCTCAAGGTTTCCTCACGCTTTTCAAGCTCCTTCACCCCTCCCCTATTATCTTCTCTCAAATCGCTAATAGTGTTCCTAATGTGCTGTTGTTCGGGACACCCAGGCATATTACCAGCCCCTATCTCAAAAAAATCGATGTTCTCTTCTACCATTTTTGCTTGTTGTAACTCTGCAAAATCTTCATAAGAGCTGGGAGAGTAACTGCTATGATATTGTCCCACCATCTTTTTCTTTTTATCAGTTTGGATCTTGGAAGCAGGCTTGGTTAATTCATTTAGATGAACAGTGAGTTTTGCAAGTCTTTGGGCATTTTCATCCATTCTTGCTTGCAAGGATTGTTGACAAGTCTCCATTGACATCCTTGCACTCTCCTTAATGGTTGCATTAAGTTGCCAATTTAGGCGTGACATGGATTCCTGGCTCTGTAGCTTCTCACTTCTATCAAGATCGGATTCCCCATGGGAGCTATAAATCTCAGTGTGAACGGTTTGTTTTTCATAACGTCTCATCCAACTACATACCTGTTCCCAGAACTCAGCATCCTTCTTCTTTTCCTCCTCCTGATAGACTGCTAAGGAAGTCTGAAGCTCAGTAATGGATCGCTTGATCTCCTTCATACATGCTTCTAGGCCGTTCACCTTGCTCTCTGTCTCCTCCAATCAGCCATTCAATGATTGTAAACGAGTTTTCATTTTCGCCTAAGTGCGTTCTCCTTGCACGCAAAGATCCGACAGGTCAGACCAATTGATAAAGAAAATGATAAGCAAGATAATAATCCAATCACAAAATCGGAGCTGAATGTAGTAATCGGGATATATATTGCTTTGTAAATGAGTTCAATACAATGATTGTTTCAATAAAAACGAAAATGGAAATAAAAACAAGAAAAAGATAACAAACAGTAAGGGCCTATACTCCAGGAAAGGCAGCCAAACACCCTACCTCCTTCCTTCCCTCACTCACACTAAACAGTGCCATACAATTCTCTCCATACCCCCATTTTCTAAAGATACCCCTATATATATTCTCCTTTGCCTAGCTAACTACTCCAGCTCCGCTTCATCCTCCTTTCCAGCCTTCTTATTGGACCCTCTTGTATAAACCGGGCATGGGCCTGTGGGCTTGACTCTCATCATGGATAGCATCTTCTCCATCATAGACTGAATAAACGAAAAAAAAAATTCTATAGACTGGAGGAAACGCGTTATTAGGGTATCAGAGCTGCTCAATGGCACATAGTAGGCCTGACGATATTGTCCGCTCTGCCACCTCGTAACTCCACATGTCTTTTTTAGAGATCATGCTGGAGCTAGGTTACACACGATTTTAATATACCACTAGGGTACGATACTTTATTTCAGTATCAAATAATAATGAGCCCACTAATATCAATCCCATACAATTTTAATAATAATGACAAAAGCAAAAACAAAAGCAATAATACGCAGGATAAGTACCCCTATGGCTAGCCATACTAACCTAATATCCTGGTTACCCGCTGAACATTAAGGGCAATATCAAAATTTATAACACATTACATTCTTATACAATTATGCTTTCATTGTGTACCCATATAGGCTTGTTACCTCAAACCTTCACATGTTTTTGATATAATAGAAAATATTACCAACATTTTATTTATTATGCATACACCATTAGACCACTTAATGTGATCACACTCCCCAAGTTATTTCCTAAATTAAATGCCATATTAAATTTTATACCTGTTTTAAGCTTTAAAATAATGGAATGTACCAAATTCTCATGAAAATTCTCAATATCCCTTATTCGCATTGTTATGTAATTATTACATAACTAGGTACATATATTATATCCCATTCTAACCAACATTATTACCTTCCTCTTGCCTTAAGTTACCTAACTACCATTAAATATGTAATTAGGGATGATCGCATCCTCGGGCAAGGATGAGGCTGGAATCGATAGTATTTCGGAAAAAAATTTCTCTCGTTCCCATCCCCGCAGGGATCCCTATCCCTGCATAAAAAATATTTTTATTTTTTAAAAAAATTTAATTATAACTAAAATATAATATTTAATAATTAATTATAATTAAAATATAATATTTAATAATTAAAAATATAAATTCAATCACAAATCAAACTAATATAAATTTTAACTATTGATAAAACTAAAATTAAATATAATTTAAAAATAAATTATATAAAATTAATTAAATTTAGTAATTAAATTTTGGGGCGAAAAAATTTCGTGGTGGCTACCACAATCCCCCTCCACACCCCGAATTCTAAGTCGAAGAATACTGTTCCTCGCCCCGTGATCATCCCTATATGTAATTAAGCATTTAGTTTTATTTAGGTAAATTTAGGTACATGATTTGGCCACTTAAGAAAGTAGCACATACATAAGGAGATGTTAAGAATAGCTAAGTATATATATGAAATTTCACCAACTTGAGGTTGGTTAAGCAATGGAGGTGATGTTAGGAATTATTTCAGTACTTTAAAGGATTGCTGACATTCTTCTGTCCATTTGAAATCTTTCAAGTTTTTGAGCGCCTAGTAGAAAGGCAAACATCATTGGTGGAGCAAGATATGAACCTTCCTAAAGCTGTGATTTTTCCATTAAGCTTTTGAATGTCCTGTCATTGGTGGCTCCATATCCAGAATAGCTCGAATCTTCTCTAGGTTGTCTTTTATCAATTACTTCAAAATCATAAATCCTAGGAACTTTTTAGACTGTACTCCAAAGGTGTACTTTTTTGGGTTTAATTTCAAGCCTACCTTTCTAAGAGCAAAGAATGTTTATCTGAGCTCCTAAGGTAATTCCTCTATCATTTTACTTTTTACAATCATATCATTTACACAACTCTAAATTTTTCTCCCAGACTAGTCAGTGAAGAGCTTGTTCATCAACCTTTGATACGTTTCTCCCGCGTTCTTTAACTTAAAGTGTATGACTCATTAGTAGGCACCTCAATGGGTGATTAAGTGGTATTCTCTTCATCTGATAGGTTTATTGGTATCTAGTGATAGCCCATCAAAGCATCTAAGAACTCATACTCCTCGAACCCTACTGTGAAATCTATAAGGTGGTCTACGTTCAGCAAAGGGTAATTGTCTTTCAAACATATCTTGTTTAAATCAATAAAATCTACACACATTTTTCATCTCCCTATTGGATTTCTTCACCAGTACTGTGTTGGCTAACTAATCTGGGTACAAGATTTTTGTGATGAAGCCATTTTTTAGCAAAGTATTCATTTCCTCCTCCATGGCTATATGCCTTTTGGAGGTATGGTTTCTCTTCTTTTGCTTCACTAGATTGCATTCTAGTCGAATGTTCAGGTAGTGGGTTACCAAATCCCAAGATATGCTTGTGATATCTGATGGATACTAAGTAAATACATTTACAAATTCAATTATAATTGATATAAGGGCTTCTTTTTTTGAACTTATTTTCCCAGCAGATATCAATACACTCTTTCCTTTAATAATCTTGATGCTTTGTAATAATTCCCTTCCTTTAGTATTGTATTTCCACTATTTGGTATGTCTAGGGTGTCCAATGGTAAGTCTTGATTGGCTTCTCTGATCATGATAGTGTAAGTTTCTCGAGTTGCTTTTTAGTTTTCCTTAAGCACTACTATTCCTTCCTCGGTTAGGATTTTGAGCACCAGGTTTGTATAGATATACAGGCTTCTACCGCAACCAACAAAGGTCGGCCAAAAATAATGTTATATAAATCATGGATGTTAACTATCATGAATTTTTCCTTACATGCCTTGACCACTGTGTCATCACCAAGCTGCACAAGTAGGCTAACTGACCCTTCCACTTTGATAGGTTGCCCCAATATACCAGTGAGAGGGACTGTCATATCCTTTAAGAGATTTTTAGAAACTTTTGATGCTTTGAAGGCCTACAATGTAATTAGGTTGATCACATTCCTCGTACCTACCAAGATTTGCTAGACTAAAAATCTTTGATAAGTGCCTCAACTACAAAGGTATCCATGTGTGGCTACTGAACATGTGATTTATCTTCTACTGAGAACTGAATAATATAGATATGAAAGTGGGTGTTTGCCTTGACTGCCATGATTTTTAAAGTCATTATTGTCACTGTTTTACTTTCCTCCAATATCATGCGAATAACCCTATTGGTATCTTATTATTGAAGCTAGCTCAATTTCTATTCTGCTGGGGCATTGGTGATCTATGTCATTTTTCTCTTTCATTCTTTATGAATTGTGACAAATTGCCTTTTCGCACCATATGCTTTATCTCTCTCTTGAGCTAGTAGCACTTTTCCATTTCTTAATCCTTATCCCGATGAAAAGCACAGTAGAGTGTCTAGTCCCGATTTGGATCTTTCTCTATTGGCCTAGGCTAGCTGACTCGCCCATTCAATTTAATCCAAGCTAGGATCTCCTACTTGGTGGCATTTAAGGTGTGAACTGATCTTCCTTTCTATCCGAGTCGGGATGGTTATCGACTGTATAAGCTCAATCTGATGAGCTGAATCCTCTATATGCCCTTGATTCATTCCTACCCTTGTTCCCGATGTCTTGATTTATTCTCATATTGTCCTCATTTTCTGTACCTACTTTCTTATATATGTTGTGTTGTAGTTGATGGGATTCATCCATTTTGATATACTTATAAGCTCAGGACATAAGCTTAGTGAAGTCATTTGAGTGCTTCTTACTCTGTGAATCGTTAAAGTCCTAACATCTTGTGTTTTAGATTAGGGTGTTTATTGCCATTTTGAGATTGAGATTTTGAATATCCATTTCCACCATGTTGAACCTCTCCACGTAGGCTTATAGGGGCTTACCTTTCTCCAAAAGTACTTGGTTTAGGTTAACCGACACCTTTGTAGGTCATATAGCAGCCACAAACTTTATGATGAATATATCACTGAACTGCTCAAAGTTTTTCACTGAGAGTTCAAGAAGGTTTCAAAACAAAATCTAGGCAGAGTCAGTTAGGGTTTGCCAAAAGATTTTACATAGTGTGACATCATTTATAGTTAGTACTAACATCATGTGGTGAAAATTGTCAATATGGGAAGTCGGCATTTCCATTATATTTGGGCAAGTTAGAGAGTCAAATTTTTAGGAAAGGAGTAGCCAGGATTTCTCGAGATAAGGGCAATCAAAAGTTGCCTTGGTATTACAAGGTGTTCCTATTATGGTACTTTTGTACCCGGTCTTCAACAAGTCTCTTGAATTTCTCATTGTCAAGGTAATGGTAGACCCAAGTGTGAGAGGTATGATAGATGAGAAAAAATCTCTGGTGGGTGGTTGGAAAGGTCGTAAGGGTGTATTATGAGGCGCTTAAGCAACTATAGCTGACAATGTCACTTAGATGGACTGGGCTTTTTCAAGGGCGAGTCCAGGGATATTAGGGATATCTGTTGTATGAGATGTTGGGCTATTGGTTGGTAGGATGAATTGTTACGGAAAGGGGGAGCTTGATATCTAGTTTGGTCGTGTTGTTCCTCCGAAGAGGCAGGGATGAGACTGAGGTTTGGGAAAAATTCTATGTTCCATGCTCACTGCACCAAATGATGACGAATCGAACTTCTGTGGTGAACCAAACACCTGCAAAAGATAGAAAAGAAACCAATTAGGGTGTTCTGATAAGGGAAGGTCTGAAAATCAAGTCAGTATATGATTAATTAGATAAGGTAATAAGGAAAAGCTTAGGGTTTCATACCTAAGTTGAGCCCCTTATAAGAGCTCAGATTCTCACTTTGTTAGGAAGCTACTGAGAGAATTCCTGTCTTGGAAGAACTTTGACTCTTTCAAAATAGAATAACCCTTCTATTTTGTAGTCTCATGAATTATACTAAGGATCGAACTAATAGATCGAGCCCATAAACTTAAATGGACCAAGCTGCTGTTAGGCCCTGTTATCAAGATGGCATAATCATTAAACCCAGAAGCTGTTGATTGGAATTTGATTAAAGTTTAAACAATTTCAAACTAAGCAAGCTTTATTAGAATCAACAATTAACTATCAATAATTAATTATTTATAAATGAATAGGTACAAAGAAACATTGTATTAATTAGCATTTTTAATTTTTTTGGCTAAAAATTCAATTTATTAATTTCTATTATTTTTGTCCTAATCTAACATTTTCAGCAAGTTTAGCAGGTAATCTATCATATAATTAGTTTAGAAAAAAAATATAATAAATGATCATAGTTTACGAGAAATTTAAATATTGATCTAAAAGATTTTAAGTTTGTGTATCCATAATTTGTTTTCTTGGGAAGGTAATATTTTATTAACCAATAAATCACACATGTCAATTCAGGATTGGTTTGGCGTATGAGGGAAATTTCATGTACTGTTCAGGCAAAAAATTTTTGGCAATATAATTCTTTCAAAAACACATTTTCTTATTTATTTTAATTTCTTTTTTTAATATTCGGCTTAATTTCTTAGAAAGAAAACTGTGGAGGAACTTGAACTGCCGTGATAAAGTTGATATAGCTAGGGGACGCGTATTGAGTTTACTTTTCTTCCATAGATAGTCATTTTTTTTTTTTTTATCAATATCACGTTTATGTGTGACGAACCCTAAATTTAATTATTTTGTAAATAAATTCTTAATAAACCATAATTCCAAAGCCGGTTGGGACGAGTAAGATTTATGAGTGCCTAATCGACCGACCAATGGCAAGAGAACTGTTGAGGTCTCTTTTTAATTTTTCTTGGAAAGTAGATATATTTTTCTTTATGTTTGCTTTTGAAGATTTTGTTATCAGTGCAACTGCATGGAAAGTGACTGATGCGCTTGCTTGGAGCCTAGATAGAAACAATTCCAAATAAATAATTTATATTTATTTTCACATACTAATCAAAAGAAAATATCTCAAAAACTGCAGTTTTTTTAAGGATAAAGTTAGGGGTGTGCAGAACCGAACCGGAACCGAAAACCGAACCGAACTGATTTTGGTCTGTTTGGTTCGAGTTTTTCGGTTTTCGGTTTGTTCGGTTCTGAACCGAAATAAAAATTCGGTTTTATCGGTTCGGTTTTTGAAATTGAAAAACCGAAGGAACCGAACCGACCGAAATTTATATATATATATATTTTATAATATTAATGTTTCAGATGATTTGAGTTGGACTGATGGTTTGGAGCCAAATAAAATACCTATAGGTCCCAGGTTCGAATCCACATCTCACGGCATATTTGAGGGCTTGTGGCATTTTGTTGTTTTCTTATTTATTTACTTTAATTTTTTTCTCAATTCTTTTTTTACTTTAAAAGTTTTGTTGCTCTGGTCCCAGATTCCACAACTTTCGGGTTTTGCATTGGTGCTGGACTTATAATTTTTTATTATTTAACATATACTAATATATTGGACAAAAATAAATGAAACTAATTATTTATAAATGAAATTTTGCATTTTTTATTAATAAAATCTATCTAATTATAAATCTTCATGTAAATCATTTAAAATTTAATAAACAACAAATTTGTGCAGGTTACAAATAGAAATCATTTATAGAAATCTTCATGTAAATAATTTAATAATAATAATAATAAATTTTGAAATAAATTTAGATAGGTTGGGTACGACAAAATGAGATTAATGCTATAACTTACCAATATTTGAGGTTCTTAAATTCTCCCCCATGTGCCAAAATTTTCATGCGAATGGTTAAACTGTACTTTGAAATTATTTTTCTTAATTCCCTTCTCTTAATCATTTATTAAATAAAAAATAAAAATTAAAGTCTTTGTCTTTCCTGCAAAAATTTCCAACTGCTTTTTCCTAATGAAATATTAAATTCAGAAAACTAATGAAAGAAAGAAAAAAATAGCTTATGTTTTTCCTAATGAAATATTAAATTCAAAAATTACTATATAAATAGTTTATGTTTGCAAATACGAAGAAAATAGTTCAGTGAATCTATTTAGGTCCAATCCAATTTCAATAATAATATTGCTTTGCTTCCACTTGTAAAGTAATGATACAAATTTGACGGCCCTGCGGTCTTCAATTTTATTTGTTAATTGGCTATTTATAAAATAAATGAAGAAACAAACAAATGTCATATTAGGCTATTTCAAATATGTAAAATTTTTTTATTGGAGATTTTTTAATGTATTTTTTAAAATATTATTTGGATAGTATATTTTTTTAATATAATTTTAATTAGTATTTATTATAGACATAATATAATAAATTTATGTATATTATTTTAATTTTAGTTATTTTAAATGAATTTATTTTGTTGAATATAAATTAATTTAATTTATGAATCCATATAGGTTAAAAGCCCAATAAAAAAAAGCCTATATTGACCCAGAACCGATTGAACCGAACCGAACCGACCGAAATTATTTCGGTTTATTCGGTTTTCGGTTCTATAAGGTTCGGTTTCGGTTCGGTTCTTATATTTTCTGAAATTCGGTTTTCGATTCAATCGGTTCGGTCCAAAACCGAACCGAACCGACCAAATGCTCACCCCTAGATAAAGTCTTCTTATAACTACCTTGCGGAATTGAATATTAAAATATCATCTAAGTATCTAACGGTTGATCATTTTAGCATTTTAATATTAGAAATTAGAACTAGAATCTCTTCCTCGGTTGCTTTGTGTTAATTTTATCACACGCTACTTGCGGTTGTGGAGCTTCTTGCTATTGTTTATTTGATCAACCGTGTCGGGAAAAAAATAAAAATAGAAACAATGTTTACAAAGCATGATATATATATATTCATTTTAACGAGCTAGACTTCTATTATAAAAGGAAAAAGCACTAAATCCCTAAGGAATGATTCTGGAGTAAATAGAAATTTTGGATTTGAGTTCTGATTATATTAGGCATTTTTAAATAATTATTTCGCCCTCTATGAACTTGCTCAAATGGGCAAGTTAGTGCAAAACGTGACTAATCAATAAATATAAAATTTTCATAAATTCATGAAACAACTAGCATAAGCTAATATAAATATTAATCAATAAATAAAAATAATTATTAAAAAGGACAAATATTAATAGTTATGAAAATTTTATGTATTTTTAAAATGATATTTTATTGGAAACTAGTTCACGGTATCTAATTACTATGTTTCTTGTGGTGTTTTGTCTTTGTTGTCAAGTAATCTTAATAAAGAAGAAAGATTCTGAAAATTCGTAATAGTTTCACAATCCATCTATCGCTTGCTTCTCTTGCCTTATAAATAGGTCCACAGATGAGGTTTTATTTTCACAATTTTGAGGTTTTACTTTCTTCAATATTTATCAAAATCTTCACAAATCTCCTGCATAAACTTGATCAATTAGATTCAAGCCTCTTTCATTAGCATCATATTTTTAACCGAGATATCACATCCAAGCCACCCACCACACCTTCTTTATCTAGAGCGTCCTTATGCACCGTTCCTTTGTGATGGATGCAGAGAGCTAGGGTTTGGTGCATGCTACCAATGCAAAATATGCAACTTTCACTTGCGCAAAGAATGTACTATTCCTTCCTCTACTTTCTATCACAATTTCTTCAAAAAATGTGAATTCAATTTCTACCAAGAGTCTCCAAGATTGAGCGGTACGGTTTGTGATGCTTGTGGGAAAGATGTAAGAGGACTTGTGTACCAATGCTCCCATAAGAATGCCTATGACTTGCACCCTTGTTGTGCTAAGCTACCCCGAAAATTAGCTGGTGAAGGTGTGAAATTAGAGCTCAAAGATAAGGTCAAATCCAAGTGCCTAAAATGCCAAAGTATGAGTAATTCAAGCAAAGGGCCTAAAGGGTGGTCTTATGTTTCTACCTGTGGGAATTATTGCTTTCATGTTGCTTGTGTAAAGGAGATGATTTGTGAGGCTTGGGAAATGGGTTATTTTGATCACCAAGAAACTGAAATTCCTGACCATAATTATTCTAGTGGTTTAGTTTTTGAAAATATGTCATCCAGCAAAGAGATAGTGCCTCAAAATGATGGATGGAAAAGCTTGAATTATTTGAAGAAAGTAGCATTGGCTCTAGAGCTCATCCTCTCTGTCATTTTTGGAAATCCAATCACTGCTTTTACATCTCTCATCATTGCTCTGGTTCAATCTCTGGTTGATTGATAAGTTTTAGTTTTGCTTGTGGAAATTGAGATATTAATGGAAGGAATTTGTAAATAATTAAGGACCTTAAGGTATACTATTTTTGGATTCAATTTTAAACACTGATTTTGTATATTTATGTAGAAAATGAGTACAATGATGGATCTTTTGAATGTTTTTGTTATATCTATCTATATATATATATATATATATATATATATATATATATATATATATATATATATATATATATATATATATATATATATATATATATATATATATATATATATATATATATATATATATATATATATATATATATTACGTGAGGAAAAAAGGTAACGTCCCATTGTTAAATGCTTATTAAGTATTGCATATCTCGATGCGTTATATTTAGTTTACACAACAGCAATTATTAGGTGAAATTCATCTTTTTACTCATTAAATTGTTGATAAAAGAAATACAGGAGGTTTTGATTTCGGTTCCTTCTAATGATATGTTTATAATTAAATATTATATTTTTCTTTTTTTTTTAAAAAAAAAAGTCCATTTATATTTGAAGCAACATGATGTTATATACAATTTTAGAGATTTATTTAAAATAAATGCTTCAAATTAACTTTTAAGAACTACCCATCCACTTTCAGAATTTCAAAATATATACACAATTGAGTATTTTTTAATCGATCAAGCCACAGAAATTGTTTAAACATAATACATTATCTTATTAATTTGAATGCAAGATATATAATCTTAATCCCTTATCATAGGCACTTTGCAGAACTTTTATGATTCTAATTATTGAGATTTGGAGGTGTTCCAACCGGTAAACGAACAAACTAAATAAGACAGTCGGTTGAGCAATTGCACCCCACAAAAATGTTTAAGAAACTTCCATGCCATTATTATTTTTATAATTTATATATTTATTTTATGTCTCTTTTTTATTTTGTTTTATTTTTTTTAACTTCCTTCTCTTTTCCCAGCAACCTACATTGTGAAAAAAAAAAAAATGAATATCTTCTTGTTGTTATACGGCTAGTCATATCTATTTTTCCCTTCAATTTTCTTTTTCAAAATTTCGATTTTGGAACCATCTTCTCTAGTTCCTCGCATTAGGCAGCATCCTTCAATGTGAACAGGATTTGATTTTCTAATAGTGGCCTGCCTATATTTTATTTTTTACCTATAATATAGAGTTATACCTATAATATAGAGGTTACTTGAAGGCCAAACTGATTAATGATAACATTATATATTAGAAAACATTGAGCTAAGAATTAGTCAATTGATGGCTCAATTAATTGCATGGAACAATCAAACATTTATTCCTCGAAATTTCACTAGATATGCTCTTATCCTTGCAGGCAGTTTTGAGTCCTCGTCTTGCCGACTTTGATCATACCTTAATAATCATGATGTTGATATATGAATTTGGTCTTCACTTCAGGGTGATTGCTTATTCAGTTTCCTGGAAAGGGAACACATTAATTAGTTAAATTAAGTTTTAGGGACATAATAGAGTTGGAGACCCTGAATTTACTTACTTTCGAGAATTATACATAAAAATTATAAATATCTATTTTTCCTCTTTAATTTCCGTATGATTTCCCAATAATTTCTCAACGTTGCACATTGATGCGTTTCCTCTCGGGAGGAAAATTCTATATGAACAGCTCATCTCAACCAAGTTTTCTTCATATCAAATCATCAACTTATCCATCTCTTCTTTCTTGACAAAGCAAAAAATGGCAAAAATCATTCACCACAGCCATCCCCAGCACGAGCTCGAGCTGAAAAATTATCGCAAACCCTACAAATGTGATGGATGCAAAGAGCAAGGATTCGGATCCAGATACCGATGCGAAACATGCGACTATGATCTTCATGAAGTCTGCGTCTTCACTGCTTCAACTTCTACTCATAACTTTTTCCCAAATTGCATCCTCAAATTCATCGATCCACGTTGCACTTGCAGAGATTGCTTGAGATACTGCGATGCTTGTGGAAAACCCGTTTATGGCTTCGTTTATCACTGCGAAGACGAGGGTTGGGATTTACACCCCTGTTGCCTTAACTTGAAGGACAAGTTAATGGTTGATGGTGTGGAGTTTCAACTCAAAAATGGGAAGAATGTTTCTGCCAAATGCATTTGGTGCAAGAAGAGAAAGATTGAAGATTATCGGGAAACGGGAATACCTGGTTGGTCATATGTTTCCAGTTGCAAGAACTATCATTTTCATGTCCATTGCTCAACGGAGATGGTGCTCGAGGGATGGAAAAAAGGAGGGGACACTGTTGATGATAACGAAAATGATAAATGGTTGGCCTTGGAGAAGTTGGAGCTGCCAGTTCAAGCTTTGAAGAAAAATGGGGGAAAGCGAAACAAGTATTTGAGGATATTAAAGATGTTTTTCAAAACTATTGCTTGTATTCTTCTTGGTGATCCTACCATTACTCTTACTTGTCTCCTAGTGGATTCACTCACTTAACTTGTTGGGTCGTTTAGCCATATGAGCATAGCTTTTATTTTTAATTTATATATATGTCGAATTGCTAGCTTTTGGATGTACTTTTCTGATATCAATAATATCTGGCTTATCAAAAAATAAATAAATAAATAAAGTTGAGTTCCTAGCTAATTTTTATTGTTTTTTTCATATGCTCTACAGTTATTGTTGAATCACCATGAAGACAAATGCTTACACATTTTGATCCCACTATCTGATTTGATTAAAACACTATAATCGCAAGTAAATTTGACGTCTGAAAAGAAATAAAGTTGTAAATTTTCTTTTTTTAAATTAAACAAGAAAATTGATTTTCATCCAGTAAATTCACAGCAACGAAATTCATTCACTAAATGACCAAATGCCAATACAGAACACACACCTTCTTCCAACTAACATAAATCATGAAGGAAGTCAATGAATAATCCAACAAAAACTAATTTACCCCCGAGTGGATGCATTTAGAGTTAGAGACTGCATAAAATTTATCGGCTGCTGCAGTGGCTGTAGTTTCTTGATTTTGCGAGTCTTTTGATGAACTTTATGATTAGGTAGTGCAGCAGCAGGGATCAGGGGCACCGGAGTTGGTTCTATTTTTTCCGTTGTGGTGGTGCGTTGTTGCTGTGATAGTTTTTGATGTGGCGGCGCAGAGGTCCTCTGCCGGCAGTAAAAAGAAGGTTTCCCGAACGAGATATTTGTTTGGTGTTTGTGAAGTGAAATAATGGGTGGTGGGGAAGAACGCGGAAGGAGAAGATACAAAGGTAATTTCCAGGATGTATGTTGTTGTCTGTGATGGCCGATGCCAGGGGCAATTATTATTATATTTTGCTTCTGTTAAGAAATAAGTGAGGCGCAGTGTCAGCGTTGGAAACGGTCATACTGACGTGAAACCCGCAAGGGTGAGCTAAAAAAAATGAAAAATATGGGTAATAAAAATTCGGTATAAAATCAAATCAATTTTTTTATTATAAATTTAATTATAGTTTTAAATTTTTCATTATAATTTAGATTTTTAATTATCGATTAATTATTAGTCTATAGTTGATCGGTTTATATTTATTTATTTATTTATCTTAAATTTTTTATTTTTTTCTAAAATTTATAAAAAATAATATTTTAAAATATATTTAAATTATATTTTTATTTTTGTACCTTAATTTTTTATATTTTTATATAAAATTTATATAATATTTTTAAACTAAATTTATATTATATCATTCTCTTTAATCATATAGCAATATTTATATGTAATATCCAATTAATTTTTATATATATTATTTTTTTATCATATATTGATATTTATATTTTACAATAGTATTTGATTACATTTTTTCATATTTTAGTATTTATTTTATAACATTTAATATTATCCAAAATTTTATTTGACTTAAAATCAATCATATTCATTTTTAGAAAATATCAAATATATTTTATAATATTAACTAGTAATTTATAAAATATAAAATTTGATTAATAAATTATATCTCTTCTTTAATTTTATATAATCATTCTTAGTTGAAGAATTTTTGTTCTTTTTTTTCCTTGAATCAATCTCTAGAAGATTTTCCTTAGAGCACTCAAGTTTCTAATTATTAATTAAACAAGTGTATTAGGATTATTATGTTAATTATGATATTTCAATAGCCAGCGGTGCATCTGCTTTGAAATATTTAAAGAATTCAAAATTTATTTCTATTTGGCAAAAAATATGTATTCAATACGAACTAAAAATCTTATATTTAATAGCTTATAAATCTAACCTAATACCTAACAATAAACCTTAAGAATCAGCAATTAAGCAATTAAACAGATCAAAAACAAAACCAAAGAGATAGCATCCCTGTACGCAGATTAGGGATGATTACGGGACGAAAATTTTCCGTTTGGGATGAAAAATTCCCGAAATTTCCCCTGGCAGAGATGGAAGGAAAAAAATTTCCATTCTAGAATCGAGGGCGAGGACAGGAAATGGGATATCCGGCCCGCAGGGGTTCTTGCCTCGCAAAAAATAATTTTTTTTATTTTAAAATATAATATTTTATAAATAATTAAAATTAAAATTAAAATATAACTTAATTTTATAATTATTAAGTTTTAAATTATACTTAATTTTAAATTTTATGAATGGTTAAAATTTATATTAATTTAAATTATTATTGATTTTAAATTTTTTATTTATTAAATATTATATTTTAATTTTAATTATTTATAAAATATTATATTTTAAAATTAAAAAAAAATTCGGGCGATTGGGATCCCCGCGGGCGGAGATGGGGGAAATTTCCTTCCCGATATTGGTGGCGGGGGAGTGAGTGGAGGTGAATTTCCTGACCCCATTCCGTCCCGTGATCACCCCTAATGTAGATCACAATTGAAGGCAATCAAAAACTGAAGTTTGCAAAGAAACAGCCAATCAAAACCATAATATCTATTAATAATTGAAGGCTTTTTATCACGAATTGCAAATGTGCCAAATTATTATATCAATGTGCAAATAAATCCGTTAATTAAGATTATAATTGAATCTAACAAATGATACAGCTAAAGAAACAAAGGCCCAACCTAGATGCAAGAGCTCCGAACGACCTGCAGAAACAAAGGACAAATTGAAGACAGCTCCGGTGAAGAAGACGGCTGCGTGATATGGCAAAGAAGGAAAAATGAAACAAAAAAGGCAGTGTTTTGGCGTAGAACCGGATTATGAGCCGATTCAATGAATTTCGGTTCAATCCAATTTTTTTTTTTTATCCAAACCAAGTTTTTGCCTTTTATGTTGGATCAACTCAATTATCTTACTGATCTGCAGTCCAACCGGTTCGACCGGCTAAGTCAACTCGAATTTAAAAATGTTGGTGAATTATGATGCACTGTGTGAAGGTAAGGTTAATTTTTTTTTTTTTTAAATAATGTTACTTTGAAAATCCACAATGAGACTGGCTGTTTTCAACCTATGTGAACTCTTCTATTGTGTCAAAATCTATACCAAAGTTTGTAAACCGTGATCGAATTTCAGTATTTGGAATCTATAACGATAATCAGCTGACACGGCACTGCCAGACTTAAGTGACAACTATATGTTTTAATACAGATTAAGTCTTTATTAATAAAATAAAAAATAAATAAAAATACAAATAAATTTAAAATTTTAAAAATATATAAGACGTAAAAAACTAATAAAATTATTTTAGTATATTTTTAAATTTTTTTAATGAAAACAGTATATAATGGTAACATGTTTGCAGATAATTTAATTTTTAGTAAAAAACTCAGTGTATCTGTTGTTTATTAAAAAATTTATTCTAGAAAGATAATAACCTTCACATTGAGAGAATAAACTTGGATAACTAAAAATTAAATTGCATTCAATATTAGTTAAACGAACTAAATTTATAAAAAAAAAACAAAATCTGAATAAATAAAAAATCATATCTAAAATAAAAAAACTTTAGTTTCGAATTTATTGAAATAAAAATAAAAAAACAAATATAAATAAAAAAATAACAAAAAAAATTAAGAATTTAGATTTATATCGATTTGAAAATTATTATAAAAATATTTCAAAAAGACAAAAAAATACACAGGAAATTAAAAAGTACAAATATAGAAATTTAAGAAAATAGCAACATGAATGAAGAGATTAAGTGATATCTATTAATACAAAATAGAAGACTAGGATTGGATTTTTTTTTTCAGTTTTTCTTTGTTTGACAAGTTAAACATATAATAAAGAATAAAGAATAAAATGAAGACGTAAAGAAACACATAAGAAAAACAGATAGTCTTCTATATTAATAATTTGGAAAGATATTTTTATAGCCCAATTAGGAAACTCACAAAGAAAATTAACTACCTAATGCTAATTCTCATAGAAAGATGTTTTCAGCTGATACTTGCCTTGTGAGGCCATTGATCATTAATTGTGCTCTTTCGGCATCCGTGTGTGATTGGGCTTGAACTTCGTTTGGGCTAAATATTTGGCATCATGCAAACAGCGTCAAATTGAAAACATCTATAATGCATATTGGAGCCGTCTTGAAAAGACATCACCTCTTCTACTTTTGTGTATTGTATACTCCCCACGGATTTACAGAACCATTATGGTGTATTTATTTTTATTTTTAAATGCCTTGTTCAAGAGCCTCCAAAGATATACGGAGAATTATATAAAAGATTCAATTCAATCGGAGGGGGCGAATTTTAGTTTGATCGAAATATAATCTAAATTTAATTGGATTAGTCAATGATCTATTCATAATTCAACCGCTTCAATTTTTTATTTTTTTTCAATCGAATCTTGTTGTGCTTTTTTTTAAGATCATAGTCCATATTGTGTCACATTTAGAGCGAATTTAAATCAAATCTACGAGTTTAAATTAAAATTGATAGGCCTACTTCTAATATTTCAATTTTGTCAAACTCTTGTTAAATTGTCATATATAGCGTTTCTACATTTACGAAATCTTTAAAAAAAAATGTTATTTTCGTTGATTGCTGTAAATTATAAAGTTATTGATAAAGTCTAATTTGCCCAATCTTATGGGAACGTCGTGAATAGCGGGATTTGATCGGATTGGTAGCAAGTACCCGCAAAAAGAGTTTTTCCCGGATAGACCGGACGTAAACACTCCAAAAATTAAGTTAGAGATTTTAGAGAGAGAATAGTTAGGAGTGAAGTTTCTATGGATACTTGAAATCCCTGCTCAGGAGGCTATTTATATAAGGCGTGGGGTGCACTTGAGTACCTAAGATATGGCCATTGACATGTCAGAGTAGGTGAATGACGATACGATGGGGAGTAAACTGAAAGGCATGAGCTATTGTACCATGTCAGTGAACTGATGTGACCTTTAAGCATATCAATCCAATCGAACAACTTGAACTTGCCCTTTAATGGTCCTCTCATCGTATGCTGGGCTTTAATGTAATCGGGCCTTAGACTTTTGAGCTGAGACCTGCTCGAGCCCAAAGATTATCCGGTATTATCACATGTCCCCCCTCTTAGAGGTGTTCGTTTAGACTTGATGAAATCAAGACAGGTGTATCTGTTGAAGGGAGGTGCTTCAATTGCGAGGATGGCGTGATGTTTCCTTTTGAGCATGCGACAGAGCCTGATTAGTTTATTCATTTGGTTTATTCGAGGACTCTCGGCCTATTAATAGATAACTCTAAGGCCGTTCTTTATTTTGGTTAATTTATTTAGTGAAACTCTACCAAAATTTTCTCGCTCTAGTCCTTACAAGGTTCCAGGGTTTCTTCGGGGCGTCTAGGAAATCATCTTGGTAAGCAATTTTTCTTTGCATGTCCTGCATTTCCCTTTCATCTGATTGCTCATATAGTTGCATTTGTCTTGCTTCTGGTTCTTTCAAAGAATTTCGCATTTTGAGTTTCCAATCTTTCTTGAAATTAGGGATAATTTTGACTCTATAAGAATGAAGGGATTGCTCCTGCTCTGGATCTCTTTTCATATTTCTTCTATTTATCCAAGCAAAGAGAAGGGACCGAGTATTATTTACAAGTAGGGGGAGAAAGATGCTTTTTACCATCCCCAATTCGTTAAAGGGTTATAAAGAATTTTTCTTTTGATTGAGAGACCCATGGGTTTGGGGTATCGTTAATCCGATCGAGCAATATTGTTTACCAAAAAGATCGTGCCATAGGCCGAGCCTTATACACAACTAAATTGACAAATTATCAAAGGCAATGAAAAGGCAAGGTGGTCTTTATGAGTCAGCCGATTTGTTGGAGTCCTTGAAAGGGTCGTCAGGTGTGAACGTATAACATGAGCATTCGAAGATATTAGTAGAAACCTATTTTGCGATACTTGTTGTTGTGCATTGCATAAGTATGTTAATCTTTTCATCGTAGAGTGTTAATCCAATATTATTGTCGTGGCTTTCTCTCTCTTCTTCTCTTCTCTTTTTTTGGCAGCTACGATGGTTGGTGGAATAGATCTGATGAATAAGCTGGCTGAGGTTACCAGGCATGATCTCCGAGTGCATTTGATGGCGAAGGAGGAAAACCATGGTAAAAAGAGAACATTGGTGTTGTCGTCCAAGGTTAAAGGCCTTAATAAGCTGAAACGTGCACCAAATGGGTCTGTTCGGGAGGGGGCCTCTTTGAAGGGTGCTCATACTTTCATTACTGTCCCTACTAAGACACATGTAGAAAAAGAGGCCATTGGTGCTACCAAACCTAGCAGCCAAGTTAGTACTCGTGCCCAAAAGCTATAGCTTCGGGATGAGTCATCATCGGAGGGTACATTCCTAGTTTCAGATCCCTCTACTATGCTTGCAGCGCAAGGTCTTCCTCATAAAATCCTATTGACGTCGGCCTTGAAGGGAGAGAAAATAAGATCGGGTTAAATTTCACAGCAGGGAAGGAAATACATGAAGGAGTTGCGTCCAACAAGAAAGTGGATTCCATAAGGGATCTGCTGAGGGAGTAGTTTGGCGAAGGATTTACCACCCAAGATTCCAGGGTGGTATCCTTCATTCGTAAAGGCTGCTCAATGAGAAAGATGCTCAAGAGTTGAGCAAAGTAGGACCACCCGGTCGGGAGCTTACTGTCCTTTAATCACATTGCATAGAGATGTGTTGTATTGCTTTAATTCTTGTGTCAAACCAGCAATATTTACATCATTGCTAATTGCCACTCTTGTTTGCAAACAGTTGATCAAGCAAGGCATGCATCTCTACAATCAAAGCGCTTATTTTAAAGCAATGTGGGAGCATGATTCCTAATCGATGGGGAAGTGTAATGAAAGCTTATAGCTATTGAGAAAAGAAAAAACTCGAGCTACCAATCGAAGAGATTGTCTGGATTAAAGAGACTACCTATTTAAACGCTGACTTGAACATCGTGCGGGAGGCGAATGCCAAATTAAAGGTGGAGATAGAGTGGTTAATGGGAGATATTGTTTAGCTTAAGAAGCTGGAGGAAAATAATGCCATGCTAACGGCCGATCATTACCGCATCTCCTTCGAATTGGACAGAGTTGTTAGAGACAGAGATAGACTCTAGACCGAACTAGATTTTATAAAGGCCGCTTTAAAAGACAAGGAGTATAAGCATTGGAGGAACTAGCTGCACAAAGAGAGGATCTTGTGAAGCAATTGGGAAAAGCTCGAGGCAAAATACTCTCCCGACCTATTTTTTAAGTAGAAAGGCTGCTCTTTTTCTAGAGCTAATTTTAGTTGGATGGAGAACCCCGAGACCCTGATTGATTCGCCTTCCAGTGATGATGATCTTTCTGTAGGGGAAGCCATCGAAGAGGCTTAGATGAAAGTGACGAGGTTGCTGTGGTGGAGCCTAAGGACAAAGAGGTGGCCGATGCTGCATCTACTTCCAAACTTGTTGAGGAACTTGTGTCAGCGCAGCCCATACCCATCGAACTGGGTATCGAATCAGCGATGGAGCCTATAGTTGCTCTTTCTATTTTGCTCGCCAGTGTGCTGACAGATGAGCTTCCCAGCGTGCCTACTTTTGAGCCTGCTGTGTAGATGTCAAAAATGACATCTCGACCTAAACAATAAATAGGACTATAATGGCATTTATTTTGTATTTGAACATTATTCGGCGAACTAAATTTATATATTCTTTTTTGCATTCATTTCAGTTCTGTTGCTTTTGTTTTGTTTTGTGATATAGTAGTAGTATGCAATCAGATAAGTGAGGTACATATGAGGAGATGTATTTTAATACTTCCTGAATGCTTTAGGGAATTTTTGAATTCCCTTATTTTGAAGCGAACTCATTTCCCGACATTACAAGAAAATGTAAAAATAGCAATGGAATCAATTCCGTTGCTAAATTAGACAGAAAACTAAATTCGTTGCTATTTAGTAACAAAAATTAATTAGCTAAACTTTTCAGATTTAGCAACGAAAATATATTTGGTTGTTGTCTGTTGCTAAAAGTGGGGGAATTAATGGCTAAAAAGGAAGTTAGCAACGAAATATGTAAATCGCTGCTAAAAAAGGTGCTAAAAGCTGGCGAAAAAATTTTGGAAGAAAAAATAGCAATAAATATAGATTTTCATTGCTAATTTAGCACTGAAAAGAATACTCCATTGCTAAAATAGCAATGGAAAGAATATTCCATTGTTAAAATAGTAACTAAATATTTTTTCGGTTACAATTTACCAACATAAATTGAATACCGTTGATATTTTTGGATCATAAAAAATAGCAACGAAAATTCAATTCCGTTGTTATTTTACCGATGGAAAAGAATTCGGTTGCTATTTTTGATCCCCTAATTTTTTATCCTTGTTTGCAGCAAAAAATACCAATGGAATATATTTTTATTGCTAAAATTACAACTGAATTAGAATTTCGGTGCTAGTTTAGCAACAAAAATTATTTTTGTTGCTAAAATTGCAACTGAAATCATATTCTATTGATATTTTTGGATCCATTTAGACTTGTAATTTGGGAGCAAAAATAACAACAAAATTATAATTTTGTTATTAAAATAGCAATGAAATTCTAATTCAGTTGCAATTTTAATAATCGAAAATAATTTCATTATATTTTTTACTGAAATATCAATAAAATTTAAATTTTACTGTTAAATAGTAATCGAATTAAAATTTCGTTGCTAATTTGGTATTTGCCATAGGTATAAAATGCTTTTTATTTTCTTTACATTGTGTTGCCTCGCTCTCTCCTTTTCTGCGATTCCTCATCTTCCTTTTTCGCTTCTTTGCTCTCGATCTCTGTGTTCCCCCTCTCTCCCAAATATTTCCCATGAAACTAGACCACACCGCCAACTCTCAACTAATCGAAGTCGTCGTAGTTGAACACCTCGATCTCTCGCTCTCTCCTTCTTCTGCTCTTTTATCATCGTCGGTTGTCTCGGATGACCTCAGCTTCACTCCTCTAAATTTCGCTATCGTCGATAATGGCATCTTCAGATCCGTATTTCCCAACTTCGCTAACTTCTCTTTTCTTCAAACTCTATCTTCGCTCTATCATGTAAGTTGTTCTCTAGTATATGTAGCCATTTGTGGTTCGAAATTCAGATTCATAGTAATTTAGGGTTTTTGGTTCTGGTGGTGGAGATGTTTATGTCCAGAGCCTTATCCTGAGCTAAATAATCTGAAAATAATGATGAAGCAACAGGGATCTAGGATTTGAGGGCAAACGAAACGCGGTGCACCGCTGTACCATCAACAGCAAGCAGCTCAACAATTGGTCCAAACCAGAGGGAGGAATAGCGGTAGGTCTTTGGTTTTGTCTTCCTCTGCTTTACCTCCTCTTCAACAGCAGCCCCAGCATTGCCAAAATCGTCAAGGAGGTTCTGGCATGCGGGCTCTGCTTCTTGCTAATTCTGGTGCCAAAAGGGAATGTGCTGGCACCGGTGTGTTCTTGCCACGCCATGCTGGTACTCCTAATGAACCTCGCAAGAAGCCTGGTAAGTTTCAATTCATTGAAATTTCAGTTTTCTATTCTTATTGGTGCATTTATGATGTTTGAATGTTCAAAAATTGCCATTTGTTTCAGATGGATGTGTGATATATTATCTTTAATAATGCCTCTGATTTTTTTTATATATGCTTGTGAAAATCTTGGAACAACTTTTCTTTGTTACAATGAGTTTGAAACTGATTAATTTTACTATGTATTTTTTGTATAGCTCCACAGTTTTGCTACCAGCTAGAGTGGTGCAAGCCCTAAATTTGAATTTGGATGAAATGGGTACCCAGCAGGCCCAATTTCAAAATCATCGTGTGAATGGAAATTTCATTCCTGACAGTGGTTAGTACATATTATTTATGTAATTTTTGTAAATTTACTGGGTTTATATGCGGGTGTTTGCTTAAATTTTTGGTGTGTTTGCTATGATGGCGTATGCAGATAATGTTTTTGGGTTTCAAAACTGTAATGTTCTTTCCCATCAGAAGCGTAACTTCAGGCCACAAGAAATCAACACCAGTGAAGTGAGGTTGGCTCAGGAATGGACTTACTGAACTGACCAGAGATGCAAAAAAGATTATCTTCTTGGTCCAACAAATTTTGAATATGCTTTATTTTTTGTCATAAGTTCAAAACAGTAGGTTCTTTTTTGAATTGAAGACTGAATGAATATTTTCTGTTAGCTTTGTTAACTCTATCATAGAATTTGTATGTGTCCTTATGTGGAAATTAGACGACGAATTTCTTAGACAGGTATTATTTTTTTCCTTAATTGCTTAGTAATCTTTTTGAAGCATGACAACTGAATAATTTGACTCTAATTGCTTGAGTTAGCTTGTATTTGTGCCCTTAGCCAGCTAATTTCGTGCAAATAATATAGAATAATTATTACGCGTTTATGGTACGATATGTTTATTTACATGTTCTTTGTCATCTTTTGGAACTTCCACCATTCTTTTTGTTCCAAAAACTGTTTGATTTCATTTTCTTTTCTTTTCTTTTTTCTTTTCTCCTTATATGCAATGCTTTCTAGGGTGGTTTGCACGTGATCCTTCTATATTACATCGCGTTGGACATGCTTTACTGTAGCTGAATGCTGTGGAACCTAAAAGGGTAAAACGCTTTGTTTTTGCTGATGATCTTTTTCAGCTTTCTAAGGTTCCCATGCAAAGGACTGAATATGTTATCAGCAAAGCCATTGAAAATCTCTCTGATACGATCATGGATGTCTATTCATCTCTTCAAGAGCAAGTTAGCATTGTTTCTAATTTTGCACCATTGCCAGATACCAATGGAAATATAGATGCCTCTGAACTTTTGAAGGAAAAAGGTTGGTTCACCAGATGTATTTTGATAATGTACATTAGTGCCTTTTTAAAGTTTAGTGACAGTTTTATTCCTTCCATGGTAATTTTACTGTTTATTTGATGTGTTGTGATGTGCAAGCAAACTTGATTCTAATTTAAGAATTACCTTTCTTTGATTTATGGATTGCAGCACCCTATCCAAGGACCCAAAAAAGTTCTGTTGTTGCTGTACTCCAATAAACATGACCTTGGTTTTAGTGAATTTTGTTAATTTTTACACGTGTATATTTGATTGACTTGGAATTTTTCAAGGCATAGGCTGTAAAATTGAGGCAACCCATTAGATTTGGAAGTTAATGGTTCAATGGCTAGGATACTATTATCATGTCAGTTAAAAATGTGATTTGACAGTTGAATTACCAGTTTTGAACCCACCACAAGTACTAGGATGACTTGTCATGCTTCCTCTTATATTTGATAGATGGGCTGCATATTTTATTGGATCCTTCTTGGGTTGCCGAACATCATTTTAGCTTTGGGTGTTAGAAATTGAGAGTATCGCTATTTTAGCAGTTATCTTATGTGGTTGTGATAAACCCGTTTGATGAATGTTTGCACTTAAAATCTGTTTTAGTAGGTTTGTAATTTATGTGCCGTGAAAGGTTTGCCAAGCACATATTTGATGGCAATTACAATTTCTTGGCTCCTACTATAAGGTGCAATGGAGGTCTCCTACTGATCAGCTTAGTAGCATCGCTATAATCCATCAAACAAGTAGAATGAGTACTTTTTTTTAACTCCTGATGGAATGATTTTATTTTCAGGGGAATGCTGCATTTAAGGGTAAGCAGTGGAATAAGGATGTCAATTACTATAGTGAAGCTATTAAATTGAATGGGGCAAATGCAACTTACTACAGCAACCGAGCAGCAGCTTATTTAGAATTAGGATGGTGTGATTTTTTATCTGGTTCTTAAAGTGTATTTTTCACTACATGGCTCTGTATTTCTTGGTTACAACAACGATTGATCTCAATTTTTGCAGCTTTCAGCAAGCTGAAGAAGACTGCACCAAAGCAATATCACTTGATAAAAAGGTGATGAGTTTGTCTTATAAGATTGTTTTTCCATTATTTTATTATGCCAGTTTTCTTGTATCCTTTAAAATTGTAACTGACTTCAGAAAGTACGTGAATAAAGAGTAGGATCCTGCCTCTTTTTTTCATCTTTTTATTTTAAGTCTCTCGTTGTAATGTTCTTTTGATTGGATAGATTACAAGCATTTTATGGGACCTCTTGGGATGAGGAAGTAACTAACTATAGATTGTGCTATAAATGGGCCTAGCAACTTTGTTTTATCCATTTATTAATTGATTTATTTTAAGTTGTTTCATCATGTTATAGCTAAGATGAGGGTATGCAGAAGATGAGCTTACATTGTACAGCATACACTTGCAATTGACTTCCCCTTTCAATCCTCCATAAACATTCCTACAGCTTAACTTGGATTTTTCTGTAACCAAACCAAGAGGCTTTCCTAGAATACTACAAAAGGAAGGATGTCATTGCCTCTTTTGTGTTTATATAGTTGCACTTGTGTATGATTGTGTACTGGCAAATGCAAAAAACTAAGTGAAAAATGGTGGACATCTTCTGCATTGCTTCAGTGGCTATCATCTGTTTGTCTTGTGAGCTCACATTTTTGGCATTTGGAAATCTTGGATGAATATTGCCGTTCCAATATATGGTCCAAAGTTCCACGAGTCTCCTGGCTGATGGCCTGCACCTGTACTTTAGGAGGTTTATTTATATCACTCTTGTATGATAGAATGTAGGAAGCATGAATAGATAGAACACTTTAATTTAATAGATAAGCATTGCTGAAGAAGAGAAAAGGTTAGAGGAGGTCTTGAATGGCAAATTTTGATAATGTTCTGTTGCTTAATTATTATAGTGGTTATTTTATTTATTTTGAATATATTGGATATCTTGAAATTCAAGTAATTCTCACAAATCAATGGCACACATACACGCATTGATTTCAATTTTTTTTTTCATATTCAATTTTTATTTTACTCTTGACCTTAAATGGATTTTCTCTCAAACTATGCAAGAAATAGTATATTGAATTTTTTTTGGGTTAAAAATGCTTATATAGTTCCCAACTGGTTCACATTTTCTTATACTATTACTAAACTAATCCATATTTGCTTTACTTACTGTTTATAATTAACATGGTCTCCAACTCTCCATTTTAGTAACAACGGAATATATTTCAATAAAAAAATTAATTATTCAAATAATTAAGATCACAAATCTATATCATTTTTATCTCATTAAAAAATATTGACGGATAAGTGCTTGGTTCCTTGTTTTATTGTTAAATAATAAAAATATATAGATTATACTATATGCGACTGTAGCACCCTACCCTCAACCATAACATCATATATTTTACAGAATTACTGTTTAGACATCCACATAACCCAATATCCAACATTCTTTATTAATATAATAATAACAACTGTAAATTTTAAATATCAGACACAAATTACAAATCATTCTACATCAATTTGTGCAATTTCAATGTCTTTATGTACATGCCATTCGATCTCCCTTCCTCATGCCCTGAAATCTCTTGTTCCTGCTCGCAGTTACAAACCGCACGCTAAGCAACAACGTTGCCTAGTAATGATGGATACAACTACACAAAATTTCATTAACACAAATTATTTTTTCTTCTTTTGTTTTTACTATTATTATTTTTGTCTTTCTCCTCTTATATATTTTAAAATATGTTGTTCATATTAACTGACTTTCAATTCTCATCTTTCATGTAACTTTATACTATTGCCCTTGCATTTCCCGTGATTACTTAGTTCTTAATTTTCACTTAATTTGACTAATTACTTTCATAAAATTTCTAAAACAAAATTTCCTATTGTTATTATCATATCTTAACTCAAATTAATTGAGTTGCAATACGTTTATCACTCAATTTTATTTCATCATGATTTATAATCTTCTTTCTCAATAAATTAATTGTTAATTTATTGTGTTTCAACCAGCGCAGCTATTATTTTTGTATTCCTTATCTTTTCCAATATTTTTATTCAAATCCTTAACTCTTATTGAAATTAACAAAATCAAAATTTCTTCTTCTAATTGGTTGGATATTTCATTAATTATTTTTTCGTAATTACTAGTTTACCTTTCATTTTCTCTCTTAATATTTCCCTTTAGTTTCCGCTATTAAATTTTTGTCTTCCTTTCAATTTAGTTCTTAATTATTTTCTTTTAACCAGATCCACAAGTTCAACTTTTATTTCATCATTTTTGGCTACATTATAATTTCACTCGTTATTTAATTAAGGTTGTTCAAATTTTCTCTTTTTGCCTTTTTCCTTATTCAAGTTTTATTATTGCAATTGATGTTAAATTTTATTTTAGTCTTTGGCTCATTTATTTCTGCATAATTAACTTACTAAATTCTACATTTATTTTTTTTCTTTAATCTTTTTTTTTATATTTCATTTCTTGTTCTGAATTCTATAATATCCCAATTGGGTGTAGAATTATAATTTAGCCTCTGTGCTCATTATCCATTATTTTTAGTTTCATTTAATTTCTCACTTTTTTGCTTTCCTTTATATTCTCTTTCATTTCATAAATTCATAACTTATTTTCGTTGTACTAAAATTTATCTTCAATCTTTCTACCATTTATTTTTCCTTAATTTTTAACATCTTCCACATTTAATTGAAAATTCTAATTTAGTTCCCAAGTTTGACTTCTCCCTTATTTTAACTAATTTGACTTTAGTTTTTTTTTTTTGTCAAATTTGATTTTCTTTGGCTTTTAATTTAAACTAGGTACATAATTACGATTTAATCCCTGTAATTCTTCTATTGATGGCAAATTTCATTTTAAATTATCATTTTCTTACGGAATTATCATTTTTCCTGCTTAACTTATTAATCTCATTTTCTTTTTCACTTTATTTACTGTCTATAAACATTTATAATTTCTTGAATGTTATAATTACCCCTTTTTCCTGGTTCACATATAGAATTTGCAACTTTGCCCTAGCAGACAATAGTGGGACACTAATAGACTGATAAAGAAAATGATAAGCAAGATAATAATCCAATCACACAACCGGAGCTGAATGTAGTAATCGGGATATATATTGCTCTGTAAATGAGTTCAATACAATGACTATTTCAATAAGAACGAAAATGGAAATAAGAACAAGAAAAAGATAACAAATAGTAAGGGCCTATACTCCAGGAAAGGCAGCCAAACACCCTGCCTCCTTCCTTCCCTCACTCATACTAAACAGTGCCATACAATTCTCTCCATAGCCCCTTTTCTAAAGATACCCCTATATATATTCTCCTTTGCCTAGCTAACTGCTCCAGCTCCGCTTCATCCTCCTTCTCAGCCTTCTTATTGGACCCTCTTGTATAAATTGAACAAGTCATGGGCCTGTGGGCTTGACTCTCATCATGGATAGCATCTTTTCCATCATTGCCATCGGGTGGGGAAGCAGTCTTGTCCTCAAGACTGAGCTGAGAAAACTAGTGACGGGTGACAAATTCATCCTGCATAACTTCAATGAGAGCCGATGGTTGTCTACGAAACATTAGCAATCTAGCTAAAAATATAAGCATCCTCCAGAACATGGTAGCCGCACTAGTACCAAAGCCTAAGTCCCACCCTTGCTTATCTTGCATCCACACCATAAGTGTTAAGCTAGCTACAACTCCCTCACAGATTGCTAGTAATTGATAATTGAAGAAGCTAGACATCTTCTTAGCCTCCTCATTCAAGTTTTTCTTACTAAATTGACATGTTCCATATAGCAGCAATACAGCTTTGACCTTTGACGACCCAAGAGCAGGCAAGTAGTGAGCTACAGAGTACAACAACGCATTTTGACTTCCAATTTTCTTGTAATGAACGTTTGGCTCGATGTTATTACAAGAAAGAAATCTTAACTGAATGTATTGAGCTTGAACTGCTAGCAGTTTTAGTGCCATAAATTCAATGACTCCCAAAACTAAAACAACTTTCCATTTACCCACGTAAGTGTCTTCTATAAAAATTGCTATGGTAGAGTGAATGTAGCTAGTTCCAATGATATTAGTTAGCCGGTGAGCTGCATCTTCTAAGCCGAAGTGCATCATTCTAATGAAACAGGTCACAAAGTTCACTGTCAAAATGAGATCAAAGAGGGTAACCTGGTCAAAATGATAAGCAAGATAATAATCCAATCACACAATCGGAGCTGAATGTAGTAATCGGGATATATATTGTTTTGTAAATGAGTTCAATACAATGATTGTTTCAATAAAAACGAAAATGGAAATAAAAACAAGAAAAAGATAACAAACAGTAAGGGCCTATACTCCAGGAAAGGCAGCCAAACACCCTGCCTCTTTCCTTCCCTCACTCACACTAAACAGTGCCATACAATTCTCTCCATACCCCCTTTTCTAAAGATACCCCTATATATATTCTTCTTTGCCTAGCTAACTGCTCCAGCTCCGCTTCATCCTCCTTCCCAGCCTTCTTATTAGACCCTCTTGTATAAACCGAACAAGTTATGGGCCTGTGGGCTTGACTCTCATCATGGATAGCATCTTCTCCATCATAGACTGAATAAACGGAATTAAAAATTCTATAGACTGGAGGAAATGCGTTATCAGGGTATCAGAGCTGCTCAATGGCACATAGTAGGCCTGACGATATTGTCCGCTCTGCCACCTCGTAACTCCACATGTCTTTTTTAGAGATCATGCTGGAGCCAGGTTGCACACGATTTTAATATACCAATAGGGTACGATACTTTATTTCAGTATCAAATAATAATGAGCCCACTAATATCAATCCCATACAATTTTAATAATAATGACAAAAGCAGAAACAGAAGCAATAATACGCAGGATAAGTATCCCTATGGCTAGTCATACTAACCTAATATCCTGGTTACCCGCTGAACATTAAGGGCAATATCAAAATTTATAACACATTACATTCTTATACCATTATGCTTTCATTGTGTACCCATATCGGCTTATTACCTCAAACCTTCACATGTTTTTGATATAATAGAAAATATTACCAACATTTTATTTATTATGCATACACCATTAGACCGCTTAATGTGATCACACTCCCCAAGTTATTTCCTCAATTAAATGCCACATTAAATTTTATACCTGTTTTAAGCTTTAAAATAATGGAATGTACCAAAATCTCATGAAAATTCTCAATATCCCTTATTCGCATTGTTATGTAATTATTACATAACTAGGTACATATATTATATCCCATTCTAACCAACACTATTACCCTCCTCTTGCCTTAAGTTACCTAACTACCATTAAATATGTAATTAGGGATGATCGCAGGGTGGGGAGTGCCTCCCCACCTACTGCCTCGGGCAAGGACGGGACGGGAACCGATAGTATTTCGGGGGAAAATTTCTCTCGTTCCCATCCCTGCATAAAAAATATTTTTATTTTTTAAAAAAATTTAATTATAACTAAAATATAATATTTAATAATTAATTATAATTAAAATATAATATTTAATAATTAAAAATATAAATTCAATCACAAATCAAACTAATATAAATTTTAACTATTGATAAAACTAAAATTAAATATAATTTAAAAATAAATTATATAAAATTAATTAAATTTAGTAATTAAATTTTAGGGGCGAAAAAATTTTGGGGTGGCTACCACAATCCCCATCCACACCCCGAATTCTAAGTCGAAGAATACTTTTCCCCCGTTCCCGTCCCAACGGGAGAATTTTTCGGGGATTTTTTGCCCCATTATGGGCGGTTCCTCGCCCCGTGATCATCCCTATATGCAATTAAGCATTTAGTTTTATTCAGGTAAATTTAGGTACATGATTTGGCCACTTAAGAAAGTAGCACATACATAAGGAGATGTTAGGAATAGCTAAGTATATATATGAAATTTCACCAACTTGAGGTTGGTTAAGCAATGGAGGTGATGTTAGGAATTATTTCAGCACTTTAAAGGCTTGCTGACATTCTTCTGTCCATTTGAAATCTTTCAAGTTTTTGAGCGCCTAGTAGAAAGGCAAACATCATTTGGTGGAGCAAGATATGAACCTTCCTAAAGCTGTGATTTTTCCATTAAGCTTTTGAATGTCCTGTCATTGGTGGCTCCATATCCAGAATAGCTTGAATCTTCTCTAGGTTGTCTTTTATCAATTACTTCAAAATCATAAATCCTAGGAACTTTTTAGACTGTACTCCAAAGGTGCACTTTTTTGGGTTTAATTTTAAGCCTACCTTTCTGAGAGCAAAGAATGTTTCTCTGAGCTCCTAGGGTAATTCCTCCATCATTTTACTTTTTACAATCATATCATTTACACAACTCTAATTTTTTCTCCCTGACTAGTCGGTGAAGAGCTTGTTCATCAACCTTTGATATGTTTTTCTTGCGTTCTTTAACTTAAAGTGTATGACTCATTAGTAGGCACCTCAATGGGTGATTAAGTGGTATTCTCTTCATCTGATAGGTTTATTGGTATCTAGTGATAGCCCATCAAAGCATCTAAGAACTCATACTCCTCGAACCCTATTGTGGAATCTATAAGGTGGTCTATGTTCAGCAAAGGGTAATTGTCTTTCAAACATACCTTGTTTAAATCAATAAAATCTACACACATTTTTCATCTCCCTATTGGATTTCTTCACCAGTACTGTGTTGGCTAACTAATCTGGGTACAAGATTTATGTGATGAAGCCATTTTTTAGCAAAGTATTCATTTCCTCCTCCATGGCTATATGCCTTTTGGAGGTATGGTTTCTCTTCTTTTGCTTCACTAGATTGCATTCTAGTCAAATGTTCAGGTAGTGGGTTACCAAATCCCAAGATATGCCTGTGATATCTGATGGATACTAAGTAAATACATTTGCAAATTCAATTATAATTGATATAAGGGCTTCTTTTTTCGAACTTATTTTCCTAGCAGATATCAATACACTATTTCCTTTAATAATCTTGATGCTTTGTAATAATTCCCTTCCTTTAGTATTTTATTTCCACTATTTGGTATGTCTAGGGTGTCTAATGGTAAGTCTTGATTGGCTTCTCTGAGCAAGGTAGCATAAGTTTCTCGAGTTGCTTTTTAGTTTTCCCTAAGAACTACTATTCCTTCCTCGGTTAGGATTTTGAGCACCAGGTTTGTATACATATACAGGCTTATACCACAACCAACAAAGGTCGGCCAAAAATAATGTTATATGAAACATGGATGTTAACTATCATGAATTTTTCCTTGCATGCCTTGACCACTGTGTCATCACCAAGCTGCACAAGTAGGCTAACTGACCCTTCCACTTTGATAGGTTGCCCCAATATACTAGTGAGAGGGACTGTCATATCCTCTAAGAGATTTTTAGAAACTTTTGATGCTTTGAAGGCCTACAATGTAATTAGGTTGATCACATTCCTCGTACCTACCAAGATTTGTTGGACTAAAAATCTTTGATAAGTGCCTCAACTACAAAGGCATCCATGTGTGGCTACTGAACATGTGATTTGTCTTCTACTGAGAACTGAATAATATAGACATGAAAGGGGGTGTTTGCCTTGACTGCCATGATTTTTAAAGTCATTATTGTCACCGTTTTACTTTCCTCCAGTATCATGTGAATAACCCTATTGGTATCTTATTATTGAAGCTAGCTCAATTCCTATTCTGCTGGGGCATTGGTGATCTATGTCATTTTTCTCTTTCATTCTTTATGAATTGTGACAAACTGCCTTTTCGCACCATATGCTTTATCTCTCTCTTGAGCTAGTAGCACTTTTCCATTTCTTAATCCTTATCTCGATGAAAAGCACAGTAGAGTGTCTAATCCCAATTTGGATCTTTCTCTATTGTCCTAGGCTAGCTAACTCGCCCATTCAATTTAATCCAAGCTAGGATCTCCTACTTGGTGGCATTTAAGGTGTGAACTGATCTTCCTTTCTATCCGAGTCGGGATGGTTACCGACTGTATAAGCTCAATTTGATGAGTTGAATCCTCTATATGCCCTTGATTCATTCCTACCTTTGTTCCCGATGTCTTGATTTATTCTCATATTGTCCTCATTTTTTGTACCTACTTTCTTATATATGTTGTGTTGTAGTTGATGGGATTCATCCATTTTGATATACTTATAAGCTCAGGACATAAGCTTAGTGAAGTCGTTTGAGTGCTTCTTACTCCGTGAATCGCTAAAGTCCTAACATCTTGTATTTTAGATTAGGGTGTTTATTGCCACTTTGAGATTGAGATTTTGAATATCCATTTCCACCATGTTGAACCTCTCCACGTAGGCTTATAGGGGCTCACCTTTCTCCAAAAGTACTTGGTTTAGGTTAACCGACACCTTTGTATGTCATATAGCAGCCACGAACTTTATGATGAATATATCACTGAACTGCTCAAAGTTTTTTACTGAGTGTTCAAGAAGGTTTCAAAAAAAAAATCTAGGCAGAGTCAGTTAGGGTTTGCCAAAAGATTTTACATAGTGTGACATCATTTGTAGTTAGTACTAACATCATGTGGTGAAAATTGTCAATATGGGAAGTCGGCATTTCCATTATATTTGGGCAAGTTAGAGAGTCAAATTTTTAGGAAAGGAGTAGCCAGGATTTCTCGAGATAAAGGCAATCAAAAGTTGCCTTGGTATTACAAGGTGTTCCTGTTATGGTACTTTTGTACCCGGTCTTCAACAAGTCTCTTAAATTGCTCATTGTCAAGGTAATGGTAGACCCAAGTGTGAGAGGTATGATAGATTAGAAAGGATCTCTGATAGGTGGTTGGAAAGGTCGTGAGGGTGTATTATGAGGCGCTAAAGCAGCTATAGCTGACAATGTCACTTAGATGGACTGGGCTTTTTCAAGGGCCAGTCCAGGGATATTAGGGATATCTGTTGTAGGAGATGTTGGGCTATTGGTTGGTAGGATGAATTGTTATGGAAAGGGGGAGCTTGATATCTAGTTTAGTCGTGTTGTTCTTCCGAGGAGGCAGGGATGAGACTGAGGTTTGGAAAAAGTTCTATGTTCCACGCTCACTGCACCAAATGATGACGGATCGAACTTATGTGGTGAACCAAACACCTGCAAAAGATGGAAAAGAAACCAATTAGGGTGTTCTGATAAGGGAAGCTCTGACGATCAAGTCAGTATATGATTAATTAGATAAGGTCATAAGGAAAAGCTTAGGGTTTCATACCTAAGTTGAGCCCCTTATAAGAGCTCAGATTCTCACTTTGTTAGGAAGCTACTGAGAGAATTCCTGTCTTGGAAGAACTTTGACTCTTTCATAATAGAATAACCCTTTTATTTTGTAGTCTCATGAATTATACTAGGGATCGTACTAATAGATTGAGCCCATAAACTTAAATGGACCAAGCTGCTGTTAGGCCCTGTTATCAAGATGGTCTAATCATTAAACCCAGAAGCTGTTGATTGGAATTTGATTAAAGTTTAAACAATTTCAAACTAAGCAAGCTTTATTAGAATCAACAATTAACTATCAATAATTAATTATTTATAAATGAATAGGTACAAAGAAGCATTGTATTAATTAGCATTTTTAATTTTTTTGGCTAAAAATTCAATTTATTAATTTCTATTATTTTCGTCCTAATCTAACATTTTCAGCAAGTTTAGCAGGTAATCTACCATACAATTAGTTTAGGGAAAAAATATAATAAATGATCATAGTTTACAAGAAATTTAAATATTGATCTAAAAGATTTTAAGTTTGTGTATCCATAATTTGTTTTCATGGGAAGGTAATATTTTATTAACCAATAAGTCACACATGTCAATTCAGGATTGGTTTGGCGTATGAGGGAAATTTCATGTACTGTTCAGGCAAAAAATTTTTGGCAATATAATTCTTTCAAAAACACATTTTCTTATTTATTTTAATTTCTTTTTTTAATATTCGGCTTAATTTCTTAGAAAGAAAACTGTGGAGGAACTTGAACTGCCGTGCTAAAGTTGATATAGCTAGGGGACGCGTATTGAGTTTACTTTTCTTACATGGATAGTCATTTTTTTTTTTATCAATATCACGTTTATGTGTAACGAACCCTAAATTTAATTATTTTGTAAATAAATTCTTAATAAACCATAATTCCAAAGCCGGTTGGGACGAGTAAGATTTATGAGTGCCTAATCGACCGACCAATGGCAAGAGAACTGTTGAGGTCTCTTTTTAATTTTTCTTGGAAAGTAGATATATTTTTCTTTATGTTTGCTTTTGAAGATTTTGTTATCAGTGCAACTGCATGGAAAGTGACTGATGCGCTTGCTTGGAGCCTAGATAGAAACAATTCCAAATAAATAATTTATATTTATTTTCACATACTAATCAAAAGTAAATATCTCAAAAACTGCAGTTTTTTTAAGGATAAAGTCTTCTTATAACTACCTTGCGGAATTGAATATTAAAATATCATCTAAGTATCTAACGGTTGATCATTTTAGCATTTTAATATTAGAAATTAGAACTAGAATCTCTTCCTCGGTTGCTTTGTGTTAATTTTATCACACGCTACTTGCGGTTGTGGAGCTTCTTGCTATTGTTTATTTGATCAACCGTGTCGGGAAAAAAATAAAAATAGAAACAATGTTTACAAAGCATGATATATATATATTCATTTTAACGAGCTAGACTTCTATTATAAAAGGAAAAAGCACTAAATCCCTAAGGAATGATTCTGGAGTAAATAGAAATTTTGGATTTGAGTTCTGATTATATTAGGCATTTTTAAATAATTATTTCGCCCTCTATGAACTTGCTCAAATGGGCAAGTTAGTGCAAAACGTGACTAATCAATAAATATAAAATTTTCATAAATTCATGAAACAACTAGCATAAGCTAATATAAATATTAATCAATAAATAAAAATAATTATTAAAAAGGACAAATATTAATAGTTATGAAAATTTTATGTATTTTTAAAATGATATTTTATTGGAAACTAGTTCACGGTATCTAATTACTATGTTTCTTGTGGTGTTTTGTCTTTGTTGTCAAGTAATCTTAATAAAGAAGAAAGATTCTGAAAATTCGTAATAGTTTCACAATCCATCTATCGCTTGCTTCTCTTGCCTTATAAATAGGTCCACAGATGAGGTTTTATTTTCACAATTTTGAGGTTTTACTTTCTTCAATATTTATCAAAATCTTCACAAATCTCCTGCATAAACTTGATCAATTAGATTCAAGCCTCTTTCATTAGCATCATATTTTTAACCGAGATATCACATCCAAGCCACCCACCACACCTTCTTTATCTAGAGCGTCCTTATGCACCGTTCCTTTGTGATGGATGCAGAGAGCTAGGGTTTGGTGCATGCTACCAATGCAAAATATGCAACTTTCACTTGCGCAAAGAATGTACTATTCCTTCCTCTACTTTCTATCACAATTTCTTCAAAAAATGTGAATTCAATTTCTACCAAGAGTCTCCAAGATTGAGCGGTACGGTTTGTGATGCTTGTGGGAAAGATGTAAGAGGACTTGTGTACCAATGCTCCCATAAGAATGCCTATGACTTGCACCCTTGTTGTGCTAAGCTACCCCGAAAATTAGCTGGTGAAGGTGTGAAATTAGAGCTCAAAGATAAGGTCAAATCCAAGTGCCTAAAATGCCAAAGTATGAGTAATTCAAGCAAAGGGCCTAAAGGGTGGTCTTATGTTTCTACCTGTGGGAATTATTGCTTTCATGTTGCTTGTGTAAAGGAGATGATTTGTGAGGCTTGGGAAATGGGTTATTTTGATCACCAAGAAACTGAAATTCCTGACCATAATTATTCTAGTGGTTTAGTTTTTGAAAATATGTCATCCAGCAAAGAGATAGTGCCTCAAAATGATGGATGGAAAAGCTTGAATTATTTGAAGAAAGTAGCATTGGCTCTAGAGCTCATCCTCTCTGTCATTTTTGGAAATCCAATCACTGCTTTTACATCTCTCATCATTGCTCTGGTTCAATCTCTGGTTGATTGATAAGTTTTAGTTTTGCTTGTGGAAATTGAGATATTAATGGAAGGAATTTGTAAATAATTAAGGACCTTAAGGTATACTATTTTTGGATTCAATTTTAAACACTGATTTTGTATATTTATGTAGAAAATGAGTACAATGATGGATCTTTTGAATGTTTTTGTTATATCTATCTATCTATCTATCTATCTATCTATCTATCTATCTATCTATCTATCTATATATATATATATATATATATATATATATATATATATATATATATATATATATATATATTACGTGAGGAAAAAAGGTAACGTCCCATTGTTAAATGCTTATTAAGTATTGCATATCTCGATGCGTTATATTTAGTTTACACAACAGCAATTATTAGGTGAAATTCATCTTTTTACTCATTAAATTGTTGATAAAAGAAATACAGGAGGTTTTGATTTCGGTTCCTTCTAATGATATGTTTATAATTAAATATTATATTTTTCTTTTTTTTTTTTAAAAAAAAAGTCCATTTATATTTGAAGCAACATGATGTTATATACAATTTTAGAGATTTATTTAAAATAAATGCTTCAAATTAACTTTTAAGAACTACCCATCCACTTTCAGAATTTCAAAATATATACACAATTGAGTATTTTTTAATCGATCAAGCCACAGAAATTGTTTAAACATAATACATTATCTTATTAATTTGAATGCAAGATATATAATCTTAATCCCTTATCATAGGCACTTTGCAGAACTTTTATGATTCTAATTATTGAGATTTGGAGGTGTTCCAACCGGTAAACGAACAAACTAAATAAGACAGTCGGTTGAGCAATTGCACCCCACAAAAATGTTTAAGAAACTTCCATGCCATTATTATTTTTATAATTTATATATTTATTTTATGTCTCTTTTTTATTTTGTTTTATTTTTTTTAACTTCCTTCTCTTTTCCCAGCAACCTACATTGTGAAAAAAAAAAAAATGAATATCTTCTTGTTGTTATACGGCTAGTCATATCTATTTTTCCCTTCAATTTTCTTTTTCAAAATTTCGATTTTGGAACCATCTTCTCTAGTTCCTCGCATTAGGCAGCATCCTTCAATGTGAACAGGATTTGATTTTCTAATAGTGGCCTGCCTATATTTTATTTTTTACCTATAATATAGAGTTATACCTATAATATAGAGGTTACTTGAAGGCCAAACTGATTAATGATAACATTATATATTAGAAAACATTGAGCTAAGAATTAGTCAATTGATGGCTCAATTAATTGCATGGAACAATCAAACATTTATTCCTCGAAATTTCACTAGATATGCTCTTATCCTTGCAGGCAGTTTTGAGTCCTCGTCTTGCCGACTTTGATCATACCTTAATAATCATGATGTTGATATATGAATTTGGTCTTCACTTCAGGGTGATTGCTTATTCAGTTTCCTGGAAAGGGAACACATTAATTAGTTAAATTAAGTTTTAGGGACATAATAGAGTTGGAGACCCTGAATTTACTTACTTTCGAGAATTATACATAAAAATTATAAATATCTATTTTTCCTCTTTAATTTCCGTATGATTTCCCAATAATTTCTCAACGTTGCACATTGATGCGTTTCCTCTCGGGAGGAAAATTCTATATGAACAGCTCATCTCAACCAAGTTTTCTTCATATCAAATCATCAACTTATCCATCTCTTCTTTCTTGACAAAGCAAAAAATGGCAAAAATCATTCACCACAGCCATCCCCAGCACGAGCTCGAGCTGAAAAATTATCGCAAACCCTACAAATGTGATGGATGCAAAGAGCAAGGATTCGGATCCAGATACCGATGCGAAACATGCGACTATGATCTTCATGAAGTCTGCGTCTTCACTGCTTCAACTTCTACTCATAACTTTTTCCCAAATTGCATCCTCAAATTCATCGATCCACGTTGCACTTGCAGAGATTGCTTGAGATACTGCGATGCTTGTGGAAAACCCGTTTATGGCTTCGTTTATCACTGCGAAGACGAGGGTTGGGATTTACACCCCTGTTGCCTTAACTTGAAGGACAAGTTAATGGTTGATGGTGTGGAGTTTCAACTCAAAAATGGGAAGAATGTTTCTGCCAAATGCATTTGGTGCAAGAAGAGAAAGATTGAAGATTATCGGGAAACGGGAATACCTGGTTGGTCATATGTTTCCAGTTGCAAGAACTATCATTTTCATGTCCATTGCTCAACGGAGATGGTGCTCGAGGGATGGAAAAAAGGAGGGGACACTGTTGATGATAACGAAAATGATAAATGGTTGGCCTTGGAGAAGTTGGAGCTGCCAGTTCAAGCTTTGAAGAAAAATGGGGGAAAGCGAAACAAGTATTTGAGGATATTAAAGATGTTTTTCAAAACTATTGCTTGTATTCTTCTTGGTGATCCTACCATTACTCTTACTTGTCTCCTAGTGGATTCACTCACTTAACTTGTTGGGTCGTTTAGCCATATGAGCATAGCTTTTATTTTTAATTTATATATATGTCGAATTGCTAGCTTTTGGATGTACTTTTCTGATATCAATAATATCTGGCTTATCAAAAAATAAATAAATAAATAAAGTTGAGTTCCTAGCTAATTTTTATTGTTTTTTTCATATGCTCTACAGTTATTGTTGAATCACCATGAAGACAAATGCTTACACATTTTGATCCCACTATCTGATTTGATTAAAACACTATAATCGCAAGTAAATTTGACGTCTGAAAAGAAATAAAGTTGTAAATTTTCTTTTTTTAAATTAAACAAGAAAATTGATTTTCATCCAGTAAATTCACAGCAACGAAATTCATTCACTAAATGACCAAATGCCAATACAGAACACACACCTTCTTCCAACTAACATAAATCATGAAGGAAGTCAATGAATAATCCAACAAAAACTAATTTACCCCCGAGTGGATGCATTTAGAGTTAGAGACTGCATAAAATTTATCGGCTGCTGCAGTGGCTGTAGTTTCTTGATTTTGCGAGTCTTTTGATGAACTTTATGATTAGGTAGTGCAGCAGCAGGGATCAGGGGCACCGGAGTTGGTTCTATTTTTTCCGTTGTGGTGGTGCGTTGTTGCTGTGATAGTTTTTGATGTGGCGGCGCAGAGGTCCTCTGCCGGCAGTAAAAAGAAGGTTTCCCGAACGAGATATTTGTTTGGTGTTTGTGAAGTGAAATAATGGGTGGTGGGGAAGAACGCGGAAGGAGAAGATACAAAGGTAATTTCCAGGATGTATGTTGTTGTCTGTGATGGCCGATGCCAGGGGCAATTATTATTATATTTTGCTTCTGTTAAGAAATAAGTGAGGCGCAGTGTCAGCGTTGGAAACGGTCATACTGACGTGAAACCCGCAAGGGTGAGCTAAAAAAAATGAAAAATATGGGTAATAAAAATTCGGTATAAAATCAAATCAATTTTTTTATTATAAATTTAATTATAGTTTTAAATTTTTCATTATAATTTAGATTTTTAATTATCGATTAATTATTAGTCTATAGTTGATCGGTTTATATTTATTTATTTATTTATCTTAAATTTTTTATTTTTTTCTAAAATTTATAAAAAATAATATTTTAAAATATATTTAAATTATATTTTTATTTTTGTACCTTAATTTTTTATATTTTTATATAAAATTTATATAATATTTTTAAACTAAATTTATATTATATCATTCTCTTTAATCATATAGCAATATTTATATGTAATATCCAATTAATTTTTATATATATTATTTTTTTATCATATATTGATATTTATATTTTACAATAGTATTTGATTACATTTTTTCATATTTTAGTATTTATTTTATAACATTTAATATTATCCAAAATTTTATTTGACTTAAAATCAATCATATTCATTTTTAGAAAATATCAAATATATTTTATAATATTAACTAGTAATTTATAAAATATAAAATTTGATTAATAAATTATATCTCTTCTTTAATTTTATATAATCATTCTTAGTTGAAGAATTTTTGTTCTTTTTTTTCCTTGAATCAATCTCTAGAAGATTTTCCTTAGAGCACTCAAGTTTCTAATTATTAATTAAACAAGTGTATTAGGATTATTATGTTAATTATGATATTTCAATAGCCAGCGGTGCATCTGCTTTGAAATATTTAAAGAATTCAAAATTTATTTCTATTTGGCAAAAAATATGTATTCAATACGAACTAAAAATCTTATATTTAATAGCTTATAAATCTAACCTAATACCTAACAATAAACCTTAAGAATCAGCAATTAAGCAATTAAACAGATCAAAAACAAAACCAAAGAGATAGCATCCCTGTACGCAGATTAGGGATGATTACGGGACGAAAATTTTCCGTTTGGGATGAAAAATTCCCGAAATTTCCCCTGGCAGAGATGGAAGGAAAAAAATTTCCATTCTAGAATCGAGGGCGAGGACAGGAAATGGGATATCCGGCCCGCAGGGGTTCTTGCCTCGCAAAAAATAATTTTTTTTATTTTAAAATATAATATTTTATAAATAATTAAAATTAAAATTAAAATATAACTTAATTTTATAATTATTAAGTTTTAAATTATACTTAATTTTAAATTTTATGAATGGTTAAAATTTATATTAATTTAAATTATTATTGATTTTAAATTTTTTATTTATTAAATATTATATTTTAATTTTAATTATTTATAAAATATTATATTTTAAAATTAAAAAAAAATTCGGGCGATTGGGATCCCCGCGGGCGGAGATGGGGGAAATTTCCTTCCCGATATTGGTGGCGGGGGAGTGAGTGGAGGTGAATTTCCTGACCCCATTCCGTCCCGTGATCACCCCTAATGTAGATCACAATTGAAGGCAATCAAAAACTGAAGTTTGCAAAGAAACAGCCAATCAAAACCATAATATCTATTAATAATTGAAGGCTTTTTATCACGAATTGCAAATGTGCCAAATTATTATATCAATGTGCAAATAAATCCGTTAATTAAGATTATAATTGAATCTAACAAATGATACAGCTAAAGAAACAAAGGCCCAACCTAGATGCAAGAGCTCCGAACGACCTGCAGAAACAAAGGACAAATTGAAGACAGCTCCGGTGAAGAAGACGGCTGCGTGATATGGCAAAGAAGGAAAAATGAAACAAAAAAGGCAGTGTTTTGGCGTAGAACCGGATTATGAGCCGATTCAATGAATTTCGGTTCAATCCAATTTTTTTTTTTTATCCAAACCAAGTTTTTGCCTTTTATGTTGGATCAACTCAATTATCTTACTGATCTGCAGTCCAACCGGTTCGACCGGCTAAGTCAACTCGAATTTAAAAATGTTGGTGAATTATGATGCACTGTGTGAAGGTAAGGTTAATTTTTTTTTTTTTTAAATAATGTTACTTTGAAAATCCACAATGAGACTGGCTGTTTTCAACCTATGTGAACTCTTCTATTGTGTCAAAATCTATACCAAAGTTTGTAAACCGTGATCGAATTTCAGTATTTGGAATCTATAACGATAATCAGCTGACACGGCACTGCCAGACTTAAGTGACAACTATATGTTTTAATACAGATTAAGTCTTTATTAATAAAATAAAAAATAAATAAAAATACAAATAAATTTAAAATTTTAAAAATATATAAGACGTAAAAAACTAATAAAATTATTTTAGTATATTTTTAAATTTTTTTAATGAAAACAGTATATAATGGTAACATGTTTGCAGATAATTTAATTTTTAGTAAAAAACTCAGTGTATCTGTTGTTTATTAAAAAATTTATTCTAGAAAGATAATAACCTTCACATTGAGAGAATAAACTTGGATAACTAAAAATTAAATTGCATTCAATATTAGTTAAACGAACTAAATTTATAAAAAAAAAACAAAATCTGAATAAATAAAAAATCATATCTAAAATAAAAAAACTTTAGTTTCGAATTTATTGAAATAAAAATAAAAAAACAAATATAAATAAAAAAATAACAAAAAAAATTAAGAATTTAGATTTATATCGATTTGAAAATTATTATAAAAATATTTCAAAAAGACAAAAAAATACACAGGAAATTAAAAAGTACAAATATAGAAATTTAAGAAAATAGCAACATGAATGAAGAGATTAAGTGATATCTATTAATACAAAATAGAAGACTAGGATTGGATTTTTTTTTTCAGTTTTTCTTTGTTTGACAAGTTAAACATATAATAAAGAATAAAGAATAAAATGAAGACGTAAAGAAACACATAAGAAAAACAGATAGTCTTCTATATTAATAATTTGGAAAGATATTTTTATAGCCCAATTAGGAAACTCACAAAGAAAATTAACTACCTAATGCTAATTCTCATAGAAAGATGTTTTCAGCTGATACTTGCCTTGTGAGGCCATTGATCATTAATTGTGCTCTTTCGGCATCCGTGTGTGATTGGGCTTGAACTTCGTTTGGGCTAAATATTTGGCATCATGCAAACAGCGTCAAATTGAAAACATCTATAATGCATATTGGAGCCGTCTTGAAAAGACATCACCTCTTCTACTTTTGTGTATTGTATACTCCCCACGGATTTACAGAACCATTATGGTGTATTTATTTTTATTTTTAAATGCCTTGTTCAAGAGCCTCCAAAGATATACGGAGAATTATATAAAAGATTCAATTCAATCGGAGGGGGCGAATTTTAGTTTGATCGAAATATAATCTAAATTTAATTGGATTAGTCAATGATCTATTCATAATTCAACCGCTTCAATTTTTTATTTTTTTTCAATCGAATCTTGTTGTGCTTTTTTTTAAGATCATAGTCCATATTGTGTCACATTTAGAGCGAATTTAAATCAAATCTACGAGTTTAAATTAAAATTGATAGGCCTACTTCTAATATTTCAATTTTGTCAAACTCTTGTTAAATTGTCATATATAGCGTTTCTACATTTACGAAATCTTTAAAAAAAAATGTTATTTTCGTTGATTGCTGTAAATTATAAAGTTATTGATAAAGTCTAATTTGCCCAATCTTATGGGAACGTCGTGAATAGCGGGATTTGATCGGATTGGTAGCAAGTACCCGCAAAAAGAGTTTTTCCCGGATAGACCGGACGTAAACACTCCAAAAATTAAGTTAGAGATTTTAGAGAGAGAATAGTTAGGAGTGAAGTTTCTATGGATACTTGAAATCCCTGCTCAGGAGGCTATTTATATAAGGCGTGGGGTGCACTTGAGTACCTAAGATATGGCCATTGACATGTCAGAGTAGGTGAATGACGATACGATGGGGAGTAAACTGAAAGGCATGAGCTATTGTACCATGTCAGTGAACTGATGTGACCTTTAAGCATATCAATCCAATCGAACAACTTGAACTTGCCCTTTAATGGTCCTCTCATCGTATGCTGGGCTTTAATGTAATCGGGCCTTAGACTTTTGAGCTGAGACCTGCTCGAGCCCAAAGATTATCCGGTATTATCACATGTCCCCCCTCTTAGAGGTGTTCGTTTAGACTTGATGAAATCAAGACAGGTGTATCTGTTGAAGGGAGGTGCTTCAATTGCGAGGATGGCGTGATGTTTCCTTTTGAGCATGCGACAGAGCCTGATTAGTTTATTCATTTGGTTTATTCGAGGACTCTCGGCCTATTAATAGATAACTCTAAGGCCGTTCTTTATTTTGGTTAATTTATTTAGTGAAACTCTATCAAAATTTTCTCGCTCTAGTCCTTACAAGGTTCCAGGGTTTCTTCGGGGCGTCTAGGAAATCATCTTGGTAAGCAATTTTTCTTTGCATGTCCTGCATTTCCCTTTCATCTGATTGCTCATATAGTTGCATTTGTCTTGCTTCTGGTTCTTTCAAAGAATTTCGCATTTTGAGTTTCCAATCTTTCTTGAAATTAGGGATAATTTTGACTCTATAAGAATGAAGGGATTGCTCCTGCTCTGGATCTCTTTTCATATTTCTTCTATTTATCCAAGCAAAGAGAAGGGACCGAGTATTATTTACAAGTAGGGGGAGAAAGATGCTTTTTACCATCCCCAATTCGTTAAAGGGTTATAAAGAATTTTTCTTTTGATTGAGAGACCCATGGGTTTGGGGTATCGTTAATCCGATCGAGCAATATTGTTTACCAAAAAGATCGTGCCATAGGCCGAGCCTTATACACAACTAAATTGACAAATTATCAAAGGCAATGAAAAGGCAAGGTGGTCTTTATGAGTCAGCCGATTTGTTGGAGTCCTTGAAAGGGTCGTCAGGTGTGAACGTATAACATGAGCATTCGAAGATATTAGTAGAAACCTATTTTGCGATACTTGTTGTTGTGCATTGCATAAGTATGTTAATCTTTTCATCGTAGAGTGTTAATCCAATATTATTGTCGTGGCTTTCTCTCTCTTCTTCTCTTCTCTTTTTTTGGCAGCTACGATGGTTGGTGGAATAGATCTGATGAATAAGCTGGCTGAGGTTACCAGGCATGATCTCCGAGTGCATTTGATGGCGAAGAAGGAAAACCATGGTAAAAAGAGAACATTGGTGTTGTCGTCCAAGGTTAAAGGCCTTAATAAGCTGAAACGTGCACCAAATGGGTCTGTTCGGGAGGGGGCCTCTTTGAAGGGTGCTCATACTTTCATTACTGTCCCTACTAAGACACATGTAGAAAAAGAGGCCATTGGTGCTACCAAACCTAGCAGCCAAGTTAGTACTCGTGCCCAAAAGCTATAGCTTCGGGATGAGTCATCATCGGAGGGTACATTCCTAGTTTCAGATCCCTCTACTATGCTTGCAGCGCAAGGTCTTCCTCATAAAATCCTATTGACGTCGGCCTTGAAGGGAGAGAAAATAAGATCGGGTTAAATTTCACAGCAGGGAAGGAAATACATGAAGGAGTTGCGTCCAACAAGAAAGTGGATTCCATAAGGGATCTGCTGAGGGAGTAGTTTGGCGAAGGATTTACCACCCAAGATTCCAGGGTGGTATCCTTCATTCGTAAAGGCTGCTCAATGAGAAAGATGCTCAAGAGTTGAGCAAAGTAGGACCACCCGGTCGGGAGCTTACTGTCCTTTAATCACATTGCATAGAGATGTGTTGTATTGCTTTAATTCTTGTGTCAAACCAGCAATATTTACATCATTGCTAATTGCCACTCTTGTTTGCAAACAGTTGATCAAGCAAGGCATGCATCTCTACAATCAAAGCGCTTATTTTAAAGCAATGTGGGAGCATGATTCCTAATCGATGGGGAAGTGTAATGAAAGCTTATAGCTATTGAGAAAAGAAAAAACTCGAGCTACCAATCGAAGAGATTGTCTGGATTAAAGAGACTACCAATTTAAACGCTGACTTGAACATCGTGCGGGAGGCGAATGCCAAATTAAAGGTGGAGATAGAGTGGTTAATGGGAGATATTGTTTAGCTTAAGAAGCTGGAGGAAAATAATGCCATGCTAACGGCCGATCATTACCGCATCTCCTTCGAATTGGACAGAGTTGTTAGAGACAGAGATAGACTCTAGACCGAACTAGATTTTATAAAGGCCGCTTTAAAAGACAAGGAGTATAAGCATTGGAGGAACTAGCTGCACAAAGAGAGGATCTTGTGAAGCAATTGGGAAAAGCTCGAGGCAAAATACTCTCCCGACCTATTTTTTAAGTAGAAAGGCTGCTCTTTTTCTAGAGCTAATTTTAGTTGGATGGAGAACCCCGAGACCCTGATTGATTCGCCTTCCAGTGATGATGATCTTTCTGTAGGGGAAGCCATCGAAGAGGCTTAGATGAAAGTGACGAGGTTGCTGTGGTGGAGCCTAAGGACAAAGAGGTGGCCGATGCTGCATCTACTTCCAAACTTGTTGAGGAACTTGTGTCAGCGCAGCCCATACCCATCGAACTGGGTATCGAATCAGCGATGGAGCCTATAGTTGCTCTTTCTATTTTGCTCGCCAGTGTGCTGACAGATGAGCTTCCCAGCGTGCCTACTTTTGAGCCTGCTGTGTAGATGTCAAAAATGACATCTCGACCTAAACAATAAATAGGACTATAATGGCATTTATTTTGTATTTGAACATTATTCGGCGAACTAAATTTATATATTCTTTTTTGCATTCATTTCAGTTCTGTTGCTTTTGTTTTGTTTTGTGATATAGTAGTAGTATGCAATCAGATAAGTGAGGTACATATGAGGAGATGTATTTTAATACTTCCTGAATGCTTTAGGGAATTTTTGAATTCCCTTATTTTGAAGCGAACTCATTTCCCGACATTACAAGAAAATGTAAAAATAGCAATGGAATCAATTCCGTTGCTAAATTAGAACAGAAAACTAAATTCGTTGCTATTTAGTAACAAAAATTAATTAGCTAAACTTTTCAGATTTAGCAACGAAAATATATTTGGTTGTTGTCTGTTGCTAAAAGTGGGGGAATTAATGGCTAAAAAGGAAGTTAGCAACGAAATATGTAAATCGCTGCTAAAAAAGGTGCTAAAAGCTGGCGAAAAAATTTTGGAAGAAAAAATAGCAACAAATATAGATTTTCATTGCTAATTTAGCACTGAAAAGAATACTCAATTGCTAAAATAGCAATGGAAAGAATATTCCATTGTTAAAATAGCAACTAAATATTTTTTCGGTTACAATTTACCAACATAAATTGAATACCGTTGATATTTTTGGATCATAAAAAATAGCAACGAAAATTCAATTCCGTTGTTATTTTACCGATGGAAAAGAATTCGGTTGCTATTTTTGATCCCCTAATTTTTTATCCTTGTTTGCAGCAAAAAAATACCAATGGAATATATTTTTATTGCTAAAATTACAACTGAATTAGAATTTCGGTGCTAGTTTAGCAACAAAAATTATTTTTGTTGCTAAAATTGCAACTGAAATCATATTCTATTGATATTTTTGGATCCATTTAGACTTGTAATTTGGGAGCAAAAATAACAACAAAATTATAATTTTGTTATTAAAATAGCAATGAAATTCTAATTCAGTTGCAATTTTAATAATCGAAAATAATTTCACTATATTTTTTACTGAAATATCAATAAAATTTAAATTTTACTGTTAAATAGTAACCGAATTAAAATTTCGTTGCTAATTTGGTATTTGCCATAGGTATAAAATGCTTTTTATTTTCTTTACATTGTGTTGCCTCGCTCTCTCCTTTTCTGCGATTCCTTATCTTCCTTTTTCGCTTCTTTGCTCTCGATCTCTGTGTTCCCCCTCTCTCCCAAATATTTCCCATGAAACTAGACCACACCGCCAACTCTCAACTAATCGAAGTCGTCGTAGTTGAACACCTCGATCTCTCGCTCTCTCCTTCTTCTGCTCTTTTATCATCGTCGGTTGTCTCGGATGACCTCAGCTTCACTCCTCTAAATTTCGCTATCGTCGATAATGGCATCTTCAGATCCGTATTTCCCAACTTCGCTAACTTCTCTTTTCTTCAAACTCTATCTTCGCTCTATCATGTAAGTTGTTCTCTAGTATATGTAGCCATTTGTGGTTCGAAATTCAGATTCATAGTAATTTAGGGTTTTTGGTTCTGGTGGTGGAGATGTTTATGTCCAGAGCCTTATCCTGAGCTAAATAATCTGAAAATAATAATGAAGCAACAGGGATCTAGGATTTGAGGGCAAACGAAACGCGGTGCACCGCTGTACCATCAACAGCAAGCAGCTCAACAATTGGTCCAAACCAGAGGGAGGAATAGCGGTAGGTCTTTGGTTTTGTCTTCCTCTGCTTTACCTCCTCTTCAACAGCAGCCCCAGCATTGCCAAAATCGTCAAGGAGGTTCTGGCATGCGGGCTCTGCTTCTTGCTAATTCTGGTGCCAAAAGGGAATGTGCTGGCACCGGTGTGTTCTTGCCACGCCATGCTGGTACTCCTAATGAACCTCGCAAGAAGCCTGGTAAGTTTCAATTCATTGAAATTTCAGTTTTCTATTCTTATTGGTGCATTTATGATGTTTGAATGTTCAAAAATTGCCATTTGTTTCAGATGGATGTGTGATATATTATCTTTAATAATGCCTCTGATTTTTTTTATATATGCTTGTGAAAATCTTGGAACAACTTTTCTTTGTTACAATGAGTTTGAAACTGATTAATTTTACTATGTATTTTTTGTATAGCTCCACAGTTTTGCTACCAGCTAGAGTGGTGCAAGCCCTAAATTTGAATTTGGATGAAATGGGTACCCAGCAGGCCCAATTTCAAAATCATCGTGTGAATGGAAATTTCATTCCTGACAGTGGTTAGTACATATTATTTATGTAATTTTTGTAAATTTACTGGGTTTATATGCGGGTGTTTGCTTAAATTTTTGGTGTGTTTGCTATGATGGTGTATGCAGATAATGTTTTTGGGTTTCAAAACTGTAATGTTCTTTCCCATCAGAAGCGTAACTTCAGGCCACAAGAAATCAACACCAGTGAAGTGAGGTTGGCTCAGGAATGGACTTACTGAACTGACCAGAGATGCAAAAAAGATTATCTTCTTGGTCCAACAAATTTTGAATATGCTTTATTTTTTGTCATAAGTTCAAAACAGTAGGTTCTTTTTTGAATTGAAGACTGAATGAATATTTTCTGTTAGCTTTGTTAACTCTATCATAGAATTTGTATGTGTCCTTATGTGGAAATTAGACGACGAATTTCTTAGACAGGTATTATTTTTTTCCTTAATTGCTTAGTAATCTTTTTGAAGCATGACAACTGAATAATTTGACTCTAATTGCTTGAGTTAGCTTGTATTTGTGCCCTTAGCCAGCTAATTTCGTGCAAATAATATAGAATAATTATTACGCGTTTATGGTACGATATGTTTATTTACATGTTCTTTGTCATCTTTTGGAACTTCCACCATTCTTTTTGTTCCAAAAACTGTTTGATTTCATTTTCTTTTCTTTTCTTTTTTCTTTTCTCCTTATATGCAATGCTTTCTAGGGTGGTTTGCACGTGATCCTTCTATATTACATCGCGTTGGACATGCTTTACTGTAGCTGAATGCTGTGGAACCTAAAAGGGTAAAACGCTTTGTTTTTGCTGATGATCTTTTTCAGCTTTCTAAGGTTCCCATGCAAAGGACTGAATATGTTATCAGCAAAGCCATTGAAAATCTCTCTGATACGATCATGGATGTCTATTCATCTCTTCAAGAGCAAGTTAGCATTGTTTCTAATTTTGCACCATTGCCAGATACCAATGGAAATATAGATGCCTCTGAACTTTTGAAGGAAAAAGGTTGGTTCACCAGATGTATTTTGATAATGTACATTAGTGCCTTTTTAAAGTTTAGTGACAGTTTTATTCCTTCCATGGTAATTTTACTGTTTATTTGATGTGTTGTGATGTGCAAGCAAACTTGATTCTAATTTAAGAATTACCTTTCTTTGATTTATGGATTGCAGCACCCTATCCAAGGACCCAAAAAAGTTCTGTTGTTGCTGTACTCCAATAAACATGACCTTGGTTTTAGTGAATTTTGTTAATTTTTACACGTGTATATTTGATTGACCTGGAATTTTTCAAGGCATAGGCTGTAAAATTGAGGCAACCCATTAGATTTGGAAGTTAATGGTTCAATGGCTAGGATACTATTATCATGTCGGTTAAAAATGTGATTTGACAGTTGAATTACCAGTTTTGAACCCACCACAAGTACTAGGATGACTTGTCATGCTTCCTCTTATATTTGATAGATGGGCTGCATATTTTATTGGATCCTTCTTGGGTTGCCGAACATCATTTTAGCTTTGGGTGTTAGAAATTGAGAGTATCGCTATTTTAGCAGTTATCTTATGTGGTTGTGATAAACCCGTTTGATGAATGTTTGCACTTAAAATCTGTTTTAGTAGGTTTGTAATTTATGTGCCGTGAAAGGTTTGCCAAGCACATATTTGATGGCAATTACAATTTCTTGGCTCCTACTATAAGGTGCAATGGAGGTCTCCTACTGATCAGCTTAGTAGCATCGCTATAATCCATCAAACAAGTAGAATGAGTACTTTTTTTTAACTCCTGATGGAATGATTTTATTTTCAGGGGAATGCTGCATTTAAGGGTAAGCAGTGGAATAAGGATGTCAATTACTATAGTGAAGCTATTAAATTGAATGGGGCAAATGCAACTTACTACAGCAACCGAGCAGCAGCTTATTTAGAATTAGGATGGTGTGATTTTTTATCTGGTTCTTAAAGTGTATTTTTCACTACATGGCTCTGTATTTCTTGGTTACAACAACGATTGATCTCAATTTTTGCAGCTTTCAGCAAGCTGAAGAAGACTGCACCAAAGCAATATCACTTGATAAAAAGGTGATGAGTTTGTCTTATAAGATTGTTTTTCCATTATTTTATTATGCCAGTTTTCTTGTATCCTTTAAAATTGTAACTGACTTCAGAAAGTACGTGAATAAAGAGTAGGATCCTGCCTCTTTTTTTCATCTTTTTATTTTAAGTCTCTCGTTGTAATGTTCTTTTGATTGGATAGATTACAAGCATTTTATGGGACCTCTTGGGATGAGGAAGTAACTAACTATAGATTGTGCTATAAATGGGCCTAGCAACTTTGTTTTATCCATTTATTAATTGATTTATTTTAAGTTGTTTCATCATGTTATAGCTAAGATGAGGGTATGCAGAAGATGAGCTTACATTGTACAGCATACACTTGCAATTGACTTCCCCTTTCAATCCTCCATAAACATTCCTACAGCTTAACTTGGATTTTTCTGTAACCAAACCAAGAGGCTTTCCTAGAATACTACAAAAGGAAGGATGTCATTGCCTCTTTTGTGTTTATATAGTTGCACTTGTGTATGATTGTGTACTGGCAAATGCAAAAAACTAAGTGAAAAATGGTGGACATCTTCTGCATTGCTTCAGTGGCTATCATCTGTTTGTCTTGTGAGCTCACATTTTTGGCATTTGGAAATCTTGGATGAATATTGCCGTTCCAATATATGGTCCAAAGTTCCACGAGTCTCCTGGCTGATGGCCTGCACCTGTACTTTAGGAGGTTTATTTATATCACTCTTGTATGATAGAATGTAGGAAGCATGAATAGATAGAACACTTTAATTTAATAGATAAGCATTGCTGAAGAAGAGAAAAGGTTAGAGGAGGTCTTGAATGGCAAATTTTGATAATGTTCTGTTGCTTAATTATTATAGTGGTTATTTTATTTATTTTGAATATATTGGATATCTTGAAATTCAAGTAATTCTCACAAATCAATGGCACACATACACGCATTGATTTCAATTTTTTTTTTTCATATTCAATTTTTATTTTACTCTTGACCTTAAATGGATTTTCTCTCAAACTATGCAAGAAATAGTATATTGAATTTTTTTTGGGTTAAAAATGCTTATATAGTTCCCAACTGGTTCACATTTTCTTATACTATTACTAAACTAATCCATATTTGCTTTACTTACTGTTTATAATTAACATGGTCTCCAACTCTCCATTTTAGTAACAACGGAATATATTTCAATAAAAAAATTAATTATTCAAATAATTAAGATCACAAATCTATATCATTTTTATCTCATTAAAAAATATTGACGGATAAGTGCTTGGTTCCTTGTTTTATTGTTAAATAATAAAAATATATAGATTATACTATATGCGACTGTAGCACCCTACCCTCAACCATAACATCATATATTTTACAGAATTACTGTTTAGACATCCACATAACCCAATATCCAACATTCTTTATTAATATAATAATAACAACTGTAAATTTTAAATATCAGACACAAATTACAAATCATTCTACATCAATTTGTGCAATTTCAATGTCTTTATGTACATGCCATTCGATCTCCCTTCCTCATGCCCTGAAATCTCTTGTTCCTGCTCGCAGTTACAAACCGCACGCTAAGCAACAACGTTGCCTAGTAATGATGGATACAACTACACAAAATTTCATTAACACAAATTATTTTTTCTTCTTTTGTTTTTACTATTATTATTTTTGTCTTTCTCCTCTTATATATTTTAAAATATGTTGTTCATATTAACTGACTTTCAATTCTCATCTTTCATGTAACTTTATACTATTGCCCTTGCATTTCCCGTGATTACTTAGTTCTTAATTTTCACTTAATTTGACTAATTACTTTCATAAAATTTCTAAAACAAAATTTCCTATTGTTATTATCATATCTTAACTCAAATTAATTGAGTTGCAATACGTTTATCACTCAATTTTATTTCATCATGATTTATAATCTTCTTTCTCAATAAATTAATTGTTAATTTATTGTGTTTCAACCAGCGCAGCTATTATTTTTGTATTCCTTATCTTTTCCAATATTTTTATTCAAATCCTTAACTCTTATTGAAATTAACAAAATCAAAATTTCTTCTTCTAATTGGTTGGATATTTCATTAATTATTTTTTCGTAATTACTAGTTTACCTTTCATTTTCTCTCTTAATATTTCCCTTTAGTTTCCACTATTAAATTTTTGTCTTCCTTTCAATTTAGTTCTTAATTATTTTCTTTTAACCAGATCCACAAGTTCAACTTTTATTTCATCATTTTTGGCTACATTATAATTTCACTCGTTATTTAATTAAGGTTGTTCAAATTTTCTCTTTTTGCCTTTTTCCTTATTCAAGTTTTATTATTGCAATTGATGTTAAATTTTATTTTAGTCTTTGGCTCATTTATTTCTGCATAATTAACTTACTAAATTCTACATTTATTTTTTTTTCTTTAATCTTTTTTTTTTATATTTCATTTCTTGTTCTGAATTCTATAATATCCCAATTGGGTGTAGAATTATAATTTAGCCTCTGTGCTCATTATCCATTATTTTTAGTTTCATTTAATTTCTCACTTTTTTGCTTTCCTTTATATTCTCTTTCATTTCATAAATTCATAACTTATTTTCGTTGTACTAAAATTTATCTTCAATCTTTCTACCATTTATTTTTCCTTAATTTTTAACATCTTCCACATTTAATTGAAAATTCTAATTTAGTTCCCAAGTTTGACTTCTCCCTTATTTTAACTAATTTGACTTTAGTTTTTTTTTGTCAAATTTGATTTTCTTTGGCTTTTAATTTAAACTAGGTACATAATTACGATTTAATCCCTGTAATTCTTCTATTGATGGCAAATTTCATTTTAAATTATCATTTTCTTACGGAATTATCATTTTTCCTGCTTAACTTATTAATCTCATTTTCTTTTTCACTTTATTTACTGTCTATAAACATTTATAATTTCTTGAATGTTATAATTACCCCTTTTTCCTGGTTCACATATAGAATTTGCAACTTTGCCCTAGCAGACAATAGTGGGACACTAATAGACTGATAAAGAAAATGATAAGCAAGATAATAATCCAATCACACAACCGGAGCTGAATGTAGTAATCGGGATATATATTGCTCTGTAAATGAGTTCAATACAATGACTATTTCAATAAGAACGAAAATGGAAATAAGAACAAGAAAAAGATAACAAATAGTAAGGGCCTATACTCCAGGAAAGGCAGCCAAACACCCTGCCTCCTTCCTTCCCTCACTCACACTAAACAGTGCCATACAATTCTCTCCATAGCCCCTTTTCTAAAGATACCCCTATATATATTCTCCTTTGCCTAGCTAACTGCTCCAGCTCCGCTTCATCCTCCTTCTCAGCCTTCTTATTGGACCCTCTTGTATAAATTGAACAAGTCATGGGCCTGTGGGCTTGACTCTCATCATGGATAGCATCTTTTCCATCATTGCCATCGGGTGGGGAAGCAGTCTTGTCCTCAAGACTGAGCTGAGAAAACTAGTGACGGGTGACAAATTCATCCTGCATAACTTCAATGAGAGCCGATGGTTGTCTACGAAACATTAGCAATCTAGCTAAAAATATGAGCATCCTCCAGAACATGGTAGCCGCACTAGTACCAAAGCCTAAGTCCCACCCTTGCTTATCTTGCATCCACACCATAAGTGTTAAGCTAGCTACAACTCCCTCACAGATTGCTAGTAATTGATAATTGAAGAAGCTAGACATCTTCTTAGCCTCCTCATTCAAGTTTTTCTTACTAAATTGACATGTTCCATATAGCAGCAATACAGCTTTAACCTTTGACGACCCAAGAGCAGGCAAGTAGTGAGCTACAGAGTACAACAACGCATTTTGACTTCCAATTTTCTTGTAATGAACGTTTGGCTCGATGTTATTATAAGAAAGAAATCTTAACTGAATGTATTGAGCTTGAACTGCTAGCAGTTTTAGTGCCATAAATTCAATGACTCCCAAAACTAAAACAACTTTCCATTTACCCACGTAAGTGTCTTCTATAAAAATTGCTATGGTAGAGTGAATGTAGCTAGTTCCAATGATATTAGTTAGCCGGTGAGCTGCATCTTCTAAGCCGAAGTGCATCATTCCAATGAAACAGGTCACAAAGTTCACTGTCAAAATGAGATCAAAGAGGGTAACCTGGTCAAATTTGACGGAATCAACATCTCAGGTCTTATGCTTGTCTTCGGAGTTATTAGGCCGATCATCTGACTTAGGAGTCTCGAGGTGTTTCTCCTGGTGGTCGGTCAAATGGTTCAGTACCTCCAGGAATACATATGGAAAATGACTTACTTTGGTCACAAGCTGGTATAAATGACTATCAATCAAAGTTTTAAAGCGTTGCAGTTTTCAAAATCCCGTAATAACCCTCTTCAACTCCACTATTTTATCCTGCTCCACCATTGTGAAGCTCCCCAACACCCAAAGAACTATCACATCTTCCCAAATTCGTAACCTTTCTACCCCTAAGATTACATCTAGCCCTCTTAATTCAATCACCAGCGCATAAATGGAGTATTGGTAGTCATTTAGTTTGATAGGAATTCCCGTATATCCCTTGTCATCTCTAACCAAATTCCCATTCTCAAATTTAATCTCTAGGGGTTTAATCTTACATACCTGTAATCTCAATATGAAGACCAACTGACTGGATACAATATTGTGGGTGGCTCCATTATCCACTAGTATCAATGCAGGAATTTTGTTTGTGGTACCCAACAACAACTGCAACTGATCAAGCCCTGAGAGCACTTCTCTATCACTTGATAAGTCGATGAGATGCAAGGTGCCATCCTTAAAACATTCCTTTATGTACTCAAATCCCTCCTCTTTGTAATGTGCTCTAGAGGCAAGAACGATGTCAACAAGCTTTGTACCGCAAGCATAAATGCGTCCAACACCAAAAGCGTGGTGTCCAACTCCATTGTTGCCCGTATCATGAGCCATAATCAACCTCCACTTCTTAGGAACAGTCTTTTTGAAGAAATCCATGGTCGTTGTTTCATCAACATGAACACTATTATATTGATAGTGTTTAGCCTCACTCCATCCATCCAAAAGCACCCATGCAATAGTTGTTCCCTTGGGCAGTTTGGAACGATCCGCCAAATTCCATGGGAATTCACCTGAGCTTCCCATCTCTCTCTTTACCTTTAAAAATTGACCGCAGATAACTAACACGAAACCAAAATCAAGGTGGTAAAAATCAAATAGACAATAGAAATAATAAAAGTAGCACAAACCCCCATCATAACCCACATCCACTGTAGGAAAACTTAATCGCAAACTTGGATTGAGATGGCCCTTGCTTGGAGACTCCACGCTTTTTTTACAATACCCATTCACCTTAACCAAAATCTTGCTGGTGACATCAAGAAGTGGACCGCTGCTATTAGGGCAATCATCCTCCATTTTGTGCCTAATCAACTGCGATTTCAACACCACTGTCTCTCCCACCTCGACAACCCCGCTAGCTCTACTCTCCATGATGCTCTTCCTCAGAGATGACGTCATTCCGAGCGCAGCGATTCTCTTGAGAAAACCAAGCTCTTTTTTGTGTCGTTCTTTCTACTGGGTCTTGAGCAGTTGAAGAACTCCTGGTCTCGTTTGTTCCCAGCGATGCAATTCAGCCGAAGGAGAAGAAGTTGGGTGTTTGTGGGTTGGATGGTTTGGGTTTTCTTGTTGGTTTGGGCCCAGTATGGGACTGGATAAATGGTTTACAGGCCCAAAATAGCCTGATCCATTCCATTCGGCCTGGTCCACCTAGCTTGGAATGGTGTCTTCTCTTTTCTTACATGAATTTTGCAGCGATTGAGTGGATCCTCCTTTTTTGAACTGCAGCGATGCCTCCATGGAATGGGTAGGTATCAAGGTTTCTTCACGCTTTTCAAGCTCCTTCACCCCTCCCTTGTTATCTTCTCTCAAATCGTCGATAGTGTTCCCAATGTGCTGTTGTTCAGGACACCCAGGCGTATTACCAGCCCCCATCTCAAAAAAATTGATGTTCTCTTCTACCATTTTTGCTTGCTATAACTCTGCAAAATCTTCATAAGAGCTGGGAGAGTAACTGCTATGATATTGTCCCACCATCTTTTTCTTTTTATCAGCTTGGATCTTGGAAGCAGGCTTGGTTAATTCATTTAGACGAACAGTGAGTTTTGCAAGTCTCTGGGCATTTTCATCCATTCTTGCTTGCAAGGATTGTTGACAAGTCTCCATTGACATCCTTGCACTCTCCTTAATGGTTGCATTAAGTTGGCAATTTAGGCGTGACATAGATTCCTGGCTCTGTAGCTGCTCACTTCTATCAAGATCGAATTCCCCATGGGAGCTATAAATCTCAGTGTGAACGGTTTGTTTTTCATAACGTCTCATCTAACTACATACCTGTTCCCAGAACTCCGCATCTTTCTTCTTTTCCTCCGCCTGATAGACTGCCAAGGAAGTCTGAAGCTTGGTAATGGATCGGTTGATCTCCTTCATACATGCTTCTAGGTCGTTCACCTTGCTCTCTGTCTCCTACAATCGGCCATTCAATGATTGTAAACGAGTTTCCATTTTTGCCTAAGTGTGTTCTCCTTGCACGCAGAAATTCGGCAGGTCAGACCAATTGATAAAGAAAATGATAAGCAAGATAATAATCCAATCACACAATCGGAGCTGAATGTAGTAATCAGGATATATATTGTTTTGTAAATGAGTTCAATACAATGATTGTTTCAATAAAAACGAAAATGGAAATAAAAACAAGAAAAAGATAACAAACAGTAAGGGCCTATACTCCAGGAAAGGCAGCCAAACACCCTGCCTCTTTCCTTCCCTCACTCACACTAAACAGTGCCATACAATTCTCTCCATACCCCCCTTTTCTAAAGATACCCCTATATATATTCTCCTTTGCCTAGCTAACTGCTCCAGCTCCGCTTCATCCTCCTTCCCAGCCTTCTTATTAGACCCTCTTGTATAAACCGAACAAGTTATGGGCCTGTGGGCTTGACTCTCATCATGGATAGCATCTTCTCCATCATAGACTGAATAAACGGAATTAAAAATTCTATAGACTGGAGGAAATGCGTTATCAGGGTATCAGAGCTGCTCAATGGCACATAGTAGGCCTGACGATATTGTCCGCTCTGCCACCTCGTAACTCCACATGTCTTTTTTAGAGATCATGCTGGAGCCAGGTTACACACGATTTTAATATACCAATAGGGTACGATACTTTATTTCAGTATCAAATAATAATGAGCCCACTAATATCAATCCCATACAATTTTAATAATAATGACAAAAGCAGAAACAGAAGCAATAATACGCAGGATAAGTATCCCTATGGCTAGCCATACTAACCTAATATCCTGGTTACCCGCTGAACATTAAGGGCAATATCAAAATTTATAACACATTACATTCTTATACCATTATGCTTTCATTGTGTACCCATATCGGCTTATTACCTCAAACCTTCACATGTTTTTGATATAATAGAAAATATTACCAACATTTTATTTATTATGCATACACCATTAGACCGCTTAATGTGATCACACTCCCCAAGTTATTTCCTCAATTAAATGCCACATTAAATTTTATACCTGTTTTAAGCTTTAAAATAATGGAATGTACCAAAATCTCATGAAAATTCTCAATATCCCTTATTCGCATTGTTATGTAATTATTACATAACTAGGTACATATATTATATCCCATTCTAACCAACACTATTACCCTCCTCTTGCCTTAAGTTACCTAACTACCATTAAATATGTAATTAGGGATGATCGCAGGGTGGGGAGGCTGCCTCGGGCAAGGACGGGACGGGAACCGATAGTATTTCGGGGGAAAATTTCTCTCGTTCCCATCCCTGCATAAAAAATATTTTTATTTTTTAAAAAAATTTAATTATAACTAAAATATAATATTTAATAATTAATTATAATTAAAATACAATATTTAATAATTAAAAATATAAATTCAATCACAAATCAAACTAATATAAATTTTAACTATTGATAAAACTAAAATTAAATATAATTTAAAAATAAATTATATAAAATTAATTAAATTTAGTAATTAAATTTTAGGGGCGAAAAAATTTTGGGGTGGCTACCACAATCTCCATCCACACCCCCGAATTCTAAGTCGAAAAATACTTTTCCCCCGTTCCCGTCCCAACGGGAGAATTTTTCGGGGATTTTTTGCCCCATTATGGGCGGTTCCTCGCCCCGTGATCATCCCTATATGCAATTAAGCATTTAGTTTTATTCAGGTAAATTTAGGTACATGATTTGGCCACTTAAGAAAGTAGCACATACATAAGGAGATGTTAGGAATAGCTAAGTATATATATGAAATTTCACCAACTTGAGGTTGGTTAAGCAATGGAGGTGATGTTAGGAATTATTTCAGCACTTTAAAGGCTTGCTGACATTCTTCTGTCCATTTGAAATCTTTCAAGTTTTTGAGCGCCTAGTAGAAAGGCAAACATCATTTGGTGGAGCAAGATATGAACCTTCCTAAAGCTGTGATTTTTCCATTAAGCTTTTGAATGTCCTGTCATTGGTGGCTCCATATCCAGAATAGCTTGAATCTTCTCTAGGTTGTCTTTTATCAATTACTTCAAAATCATAAATCCTAGGAACTTTTTAGACTGTACTCCAAAGGTGCACTTTTTTGGGTTTAATTTTAAGCCTACCTTTCTGAGAGCAAAGAATGTTTCTCTGAGCTCCTAGGGTAATTCCTCCATCATTTTACTTTTTACAATCATATCATTTACACAACTCTAATTTTTTCTCCCTGTCCCTGACTAGTCGGTGAAGAGCTTGTTCATCAACCTTTGATATGTTTCTCTTGCGTTCTTTAACTTAAAGTGTATGACTCATTAGTAGGCACCTCAATGGGTGATTAAGTGGTATTCTCTTCATCTGATAGGTTTATTGGTATCTAAGTGATAGCCCATCAAAGCATCTAAGAACTCATACTCCTCGAACCCTATTGTGGAATCTATAAGGTGGTCTATGTTCAGCAAAGGGTAATTGTCTTTCAAACATACCTTGTTTAAATCAATAAAATCTACACACATTTTTCATCTCCCTATTGGATTTCTTCACCAGTACTGTGTTGGCTAACTAATCTGGGTACAAGATTTATGTGATGAAGCCATTTTTTAGCAAAGTATTCATTTCCTCCTCCATGGCTATATGCCTTTTGGAGGTATGGTTTCTCTTCTTTTGCTTCACTAGATTGCATTCTAGTCAAATGTTCAGGTAGTGGGTTACCAAATCCCAAGATATGCCTGTGATATCTGATGGATACTAAGTAAATACATTTGCAAATTCAATTATAATTGATATAAGGGCTTCTTTTTTCGAACTTATTTTCCTAGCAGATATCAATACACTATTTCCTTTAATAATCTTGATGCTTTGTAATAATTCCCTTCCTTTAGTATTTTATTTCCACTATTTGGTATGTCTAGGGTGTCTAATGGTAAGTCTTGATTGGCTTCTCTGAGCAAGGTAGCATAAGTTTCTCGAGTTGCTTTTTAGTTTTCCCTAAGAACTACTATTCCTTCCTCGGTTAGGATTTTGAGCACCAGGTTTGTATACATATACAGGCTTCTACCACAACCAACAAAGGTCGGCCAAAAATAATGTTATATGAAACATGGATGTTAACTATCATGAATTTTTCCTTGCATGCCTTGACCACTGTGTCATCACCAAGCTGCACAAGTAGGCTAACTGACCCTTCCACTTTGATAGGTTGCCCCAATATACTAGTGAGAGGGACTATCATATCCTCTAAGAGATTTTTAGAAACTTTTGATGCTTTGAAGGCCTACAATGTAATTAGGTTGATCACATTCCTCGTACCTACCAAGATTTGTTGGACTAAAAATCTTTGATAAGTGCCTCAACTACAAAGGCATCCATGTGTGGCTACTGAACATGTGATTTGTCTTCTACTGAGAACTGAATAATATAGACATGAAAGGGGGTGTTTGCCTTGACTGCCATGATTTTTAAAGTCATTATTGTCACTGTTTTACTTTCCTCCAGTATCATGTGAATAACCCTATTGGTATCTTATTATTGAAGCTAGCTCAATTCCTATTCTGCTGGGGCATTGGTGATCTATGTCATTTTTCTCTTTCATTCTTTATGAATTGTGACAAACTGCCTTTTCGCACCATATGCTTTATCTCTCTCTTGAGCTAGTAGCACTTTTCCATTTCTTAATCCTTATCTCGATGAAAAGCACAGTAGAGTGTCTAGTCCCAATTTGGATCTTTCTCTATTGTCCTAGGCTAGCTGACTCGCCCATTCAATTTAATCCAAGCTAGGATCTCCTACTTGGTGGCATTTAATGTGTGAACTGATCTTCCTTTCTATCCGAGTCGGGATGGTTACCGACTGTATAAGCTCAATTTGATGAGTTGAATCCTCTATATGCCCTTGATTCATTCCTACCTTTGTTCCCGATGTCTTGATTTATTCTCATATTGTCCTCATTTTTTGTACCTACTTTCTTATATATGTTGTGTTGTAGTTGATGGGATTCATCCATTTTGATATACTTATAAGCTCAGGACATAAGCTTAGTGAAGTCGTTTGAGTGCTTCTTACTCCGTGAATCGCTAAAGTCCTAACATCTTGTATTTTAGATTAGGGTGTTTATTGCCACTTTGAGATTGAGATTTTGAATATCCATTTCCACCATGTTGAACCTCTCCACGTAGGCTTATAGGGGCTCACCTTTCTCCAAAAGTACTTGGTTTAGGTTAACCGACACCTTTGTAGGTCATATAGCAGCCACGAACTTTATGATGAATATATCACTGAACTGCTCAAAGTTTTTTACTGAGTGTTCAAGAAGGTTTCAAAAAAAATCTAGGCAGAGTCAGTTAGGGTTTGCCAAAAGATTTTACATAGTGTGACATCATTTGTAGTTAGTACTAACATCATGTGGTGAAAATTGTCAATATGGGAAGTCGGCATTTCCATTATATTTGGGCAAGTTAGAGAGTCAAATTTTTAGGAAAGGAGTAGCCAGGATTTCTCGAGATAAAGGCAATCAAAAGTTGCCTTGGTATTACAAGGTGTTCCTGTTATGGTACTTTTGTACCCGGTCTTCAACAAGTCTCTTAAATTGCTCATTGTCAAGGTAATGGTAGACCCAAGTGTGAGAGGTATGATAGATTAGAAAGGATCTCTGATAGGTGGTTGGAAAGGTCGTGAGGGTGTATTATGAGGCGCTAAAGCAGCTATAGCTGACAATGTCACTTAGATGGACTGGGCTTTTTCAAGGGCCAGTCCAGGGATATTAGGGATATCTGTTGTAGGAGATGTTGGGCTATTGGTTGGTAGGATGAATTGTTATGGAAAGGGGGAGCTTGATATCTAGTTTAGTCGTGTTGTTCTTCCGAGGAGGCAGGGATGAGACTGAGGTTTGGAAAAAGTTCTATGTTCCACGCTCACTGCACCAAATGATGACGGATCGAACTTATGTGGTGAACCAAACACCTGCAAAAGATGGAAAAGAAACCAATTAGGGTGTTCTGATAAGGGAAGCTCTGACGATCAAGTCAGTATATGATTAATTAGATAAGGTCATAAGGAAAAGCTTAGGGTTTCATACCTAAGTTGAGCCCCTTATAAGAGCTCAGATTCTCACTTTGTTAGGAAGCTACTGAGAGAATTCCTGTCTTGGAAGAACTTTGACTCTTTCATAATAGAATAACCCTTTTATTTTGTAGTCTCATGAATTATACTAGGGATCGTACTAATAGATTGAGCCCATAAACTTAAATGGACCAAGCTGCTGTTAGGCCCTGTTATCAAGATGGTCTAATCATTAAACCCAGAAGCTGTTGATTGGAATTTGATTAAAGTTTAAACAATTTCAAACTAAGCAAGCTTTATTAGAATCAACAATTAACTATCAATAATTAATTATTTATAAATGAATAGGTACAAAGAAGCATTGTATTAATTAGCATTTTTAATTTTTTTGGCTAAAAATTCAATTTATTAATTTCTATTATTTTCGTCCTAATCTAACATTTTCAGCAAGTTTAGCAGGTAATCTACCATACAATTAGTTTAGGGAAAAAATATAATAAATGATCATAGTTTACAAGAAATTTAAATATTGATCTAAAAGATTTTAAGTTTGTGTATCCATAATTTGTTTTCATGGGAAGGTAATATTTTATTAACCAATAAGTCACACATGTCAATTCAGGATTGGTTTGGCGTATGAGGGAAATTTCATGTACTGTTCAGGCAAAAAATTTTTGGCAATATAATTCTTTCAAAAACACATTTTCTTATTTATTTTAATTTCTTTTTTTAATATTCGGCTTAATTTCTTAGAAAGAAAACTGTGGAGGAACTTGAACTGCCGTGCTAAAGTTGATATAGCTAGGGGACGCGTATTGAGTTTACTTTTCTTACATGGATAGTCATTTTTTTTTTTATCAATATCACGTTTATGTGTAACGAACCCTAAATTTAATTATTTTGTAAATAAATTCTTAATAAACCATAATTCCAAAGCCGGTTGGGACGAGTAAGATTTATGAGTGCCTAATCGACCGACCAATGGCAAGAGAACTGTTGAGGTCTCTTTTTAATTTTTCTTGGAAAGTAGATATATTTTTCTTTATGTTTGCTTTTGAAGATTTTGTTATCAGTGCAACTGCATGGAAAGTGACTGATGCGCTTGCTTGGAGCCTAGATAGAAACAATTCCAAATAAATAATTTATATTTATTTTCACATACTAATCAAAAGTAAATATCTCAAAAACTGCAGTTTTTTTAAGGATAAAGTCTTCTTATAACTACCTTGCGGAATTGAATATTAAAATATCATCTAAGTATCTAACGGTTGATCATTTTAGCATTTTAATATTAGAAATTAGAACTAGAATCTCTTCCTCGGTTGCTTTGTGTTAATTTTATCACACGCTACTTGCGGTTGTGGAGCTTCTTGCTATTGTTTATTTGATCAACCGTGTCGGGAAAAAAATAAAAATAGAAACAATGTTTACAAAGCATGATATATATATATTCATTTTAACGAGCTAGACTTCTATTATAAAAGGAAAAAGCACTAAATCCCTAAGGAATGATTCTGGAGTAAATAGAAATTTTGGATTTGAGTTCTGATTATATTAGGCATTTTTAAATAATTATTTCGCCCTCTATGAACTTGCTCAAATGGGCAAGTTAGTGCAAAACGTGACTAATCAATAAATATAAAATTTTCATAAATTCATGAAACAACTAGCATAAGCTAATATAAATATTAATCAATAAATAAAAATAATTATTAAAAAGGACAAATATTAATAGTTATGAAAATTTTATGTATTTTTAAAATGATATTTTATTGGAAACTAGTTCACGGTATCTAATTACTATGTTTCTTGTGGTGTTTTGTCTTTGTTGTCAAGTAATCTTAATAAAGAAGAAAGATTCTGAAAATTCGTAATAGTTTCACAATCCATCTATCGCTTGCTTCTCTTGCCTTATAAATAGGTCCACAGATGAGGTTTTATTTTCACAATTTTGAGGTTTTACTTTCTTCAATATTTATCAAAATCTTCACAAATCTCCTGCATAAACTTGATCAATTAGATTCAAGCCTCTTTCATTAGCATCATATTTTTAACCGAGATATCACATCCAAGCCACCCACCACACCTTCTTTATCTAGAGCGTCCTTATGCACCGTTCCTTTGTGATGGATGCAGAGAGCTAGGGTTTGGTGCATGCTACCAATGCAAAATATGCAACTTTCACTTGCGCAAAGAATGTACTATTCCTTCCTCTACTTTCTATCACAATTTCTTCAAAAAATGTGAATTCAATTTCTACCAAGAGTCTCCAAGATTGAGCGGTACGGTTTGTGATGCTTGTGGGAAAGATGTAAGAGGACTTGTGTACCAATGCTCCCATAAGAATGCCTATGACTTGCACCCTTGTTGTGCTAAGCTACCCCGAAAATTAGCTGGTGAAGGTGTGAAATTAGAGCTCAAAGATAAGGTCAAATCCAAGTGCCTAAAATGCCAAAGTATGAGTAATTCAAGCAAAGGGCCTAAAGGGTGGTCTTATGTTTCTACCTGTGGGAATTATTGCTTTCATGTTGCTTGTGTAAAGGAGATGATTTGTGAGGCTTGGGAAATGGGTTATTTTGATCACCAAGAAACTGAAATTCCTGACCATAATTATTCTAGTGGTTTAGTTTTTGAAAATATGTCATCCAGCAAAGAGATAGTGCCTCAAAATGATGGATGGAAAAGCTTGAATTATTTGAAGAAAGTAGCATTGGCTCTAGAGCTCATCCTCTCTGTCATTTTTGGAAATCCAATCACTGCTTTTACATCTCTCATCATTGCTCTGGTTCAATCTCTGGTTGATTGATAAGTTTTAGTTTTGCTTGTGGAAATTGAGATATTAATGGAAGGAATTTGTAAATAATTAAGGACCTTAAGGTATACTATTTTTGGATTCAATTTTAAACACTGATTTTGTATATTTATGTAGAAAATGAGTACAATGATGGATCTTTTGAATGTTTTTGTTATATCTATCTATCTATCTATCTATATATATATATATATATATATATATATATATATATATATATATATATATATATATATATATATATATATATACGTGAGGAAAAAAGGTAACGTCCCATTGTTAAATGCTTATTAAGTATTGCATATCTCGATGCGTTATATTTAGTTTACACAACAGCAATTATTAGGTGAAATTCATCTTTTTACTCATTAAATTGTTGATAAAAGAAATACAGGAGGTTTTGATTTCGGTTCCTTCTAATGATATGTTTATAATTAAATATTATATTTTTCTTTTTTTTTTTAAAAAAAAAAGTCCATTTATATTTGAAGCAACATGATGTTATATACAATTTTAGAGATTTATTTAAAATAAATGCTTCAAATTAACTTTTAAGAACTACCCATCCACTTTCAGAATTTCAAAATATATACACAATTGAGTATTTTTTAATCGATCAAGCCACAGAAATTGTTTAAACATAATACATTATCTTATTAATTTGAATGCAAGATATATAATCTTAATCCCTTATCATAGGCACTTTTATGATTCTAATTATTGAGATTTGGAGGTGTTCCAACCGGTAAACGAACAAACTAAATAAGACAGTCGGTTGAGCAATTGCACCCCACAAAAATGTTTAAGAAACTTCCATGCCATTATTATTTTTATAATTTATATATTTATTTTATGTCTCTTTTTTATTTTGTTTTATTTTTTTTAACTTCCTTCTCTTTTCCCAGCAACCTACATTGTGAAAAAAAAAAAATGAATATCTTCTTGTTGTTATACGGCTAGTCATATCTATTTTTCCCTTCAATTTTCTTTTTCAAAATTTCGATTTTGGAACCATCTTCTCTAGTTCCTCGCATTAGGCAGCATCCTTCAATGTGAACAGGATTTGATTTTCTAATAGTGGCCTGCCTATATTTTATTTTTTACCTATAATATAGAGTTATACCTATAATATAGAGGTTACTTGAAGGCCAAACTGATTAATGATAACATTATATATTAGAAAACATTGAGCTAAGAATTAGTCAATTGATGGCTCAATTAATTGCATGGAACAATCAAACATTTATTCCTCGAAATTTCACTAGATATGCTCTTATCCTTGCAGGCAGTTTTGAGTCCTCGTCTTGCCGACTTTGATCATACCTTAATAATCATGATGTTGATATATGAATTTGGTCTTCACTTCAGGGTGATTGCTTATTCAGTTTCCTGGAAAGGGAACACATTAATTAGTTAAATTAAGTTTTAGGGACATAATAGAGTTGGAGACCCTGAATTTACTTACTTTCGAGAATTATACATAAAAATTATAAATATCTATTTTTCCTCTTTAATTTCCGTATGATTTCCCAATAATTTCTCAACGTTGCACATTGATGCGTTTCCTCTCGGGAGGAAAATTCTATATGAACAGCTCATCTCAACCAAGTTTTCTTCATATCAAATCATCAACTTATCCATCTCTTCTTTCTTGACAAAGCAAAAAATGGCAAAAATCATTCACCACAGCCATCCCCAGCACGAGCTCGAGCTGAAAAATTATCGCAAACCCTACAAATGTGATGGATGCAAAGAGCAAGGATTCGGATCCAGATACCGATGCGAAACATGCGACTATGATCTTCATGAAGTCTGCGTCTTCACTGCTTCAACTTCTACTCATAACTTTTTCCCAAATTGCATCCTCAAATTCATCGATCCACGTTGCACTTGCAGAGATTGCTTGAGATACTGCGATGCTTGTGGAAAACCCGTTTATGGCTTCGTTTATCACTGCGAAGACGAGGGTTGGGATTTACACCCCTGTTGCCTTAACTTGAAGGACAAGTTAATGGTTGATGGTGTGGAGTTTCAACTCAAAAATGGGAAGAATGTTTCTGCCAAATGCATTTGGTGCAAGAAGAGAAAGATTGAAGATTATCGGGAAACGGGAATACCTGGTTGGTCATATGTTTCCAGTTGCAAGAACTATCATTTTCATGTCCATTGCTCAACGGAGATGGTGCTCGAGGGATGGAAAAAAGGAGGGGACACTGTTGATGATAACGAAAATGATAAATGGTTGGCCTTGGAGAAGTTGGAGCTGCCAGTTCAAGCTTTGAAGAAAAATGGGGGAAAGCGAAACAAGTATTTGAGGATATTAAAGATGTTTTTCAAAACTATTGCTTGTATTCTTCTTGGTGATCCTACCATTACTCTTACTTGTCTCCTAGTGGATTCACTCACTTAACTTGTTGGGTCGTTTAGCCATATGAGCATAGCTTTTATTTTTAATTTATATATATGTCGAATTGCTAGCTTTTGGATGTACTTTTCTGATATCAATAATATCTGGCTTATCAAAAAATAAATAAATAAATAAAGTTGAGTTCCTAGCTAATTTTTATTGTTTTTTTCATATGCTCTACAGTTATTGTTGAATCACCATGAAGACAAATGCTTACACATTTTGATCCCACTATCTGATTTGATTAAAACACTATAATCGCAAGTAAATTTGACGTCTGAAAAGAAATAAAGTTGTAAATTTTCTTTTTTTAAATTAAACAAGAAAATTGATTTTCATCCAGTAAATTCACAGCAACGAAATTCATTCACTAAATGACCAAATGCCAATACAGAACACACACCTTCTTCCAACTAACATAAATCATGAAGGAAGTCAATGAATAATCCAACAAAAACTAATTTACCCCCGAGTGGATGCATTTAGAGTTAGAGACTGCATAAAATTTATCGGCTGCTGCAGTGGCTGTAGTTTCTTGATTTTGCGAGTCTTTTGATGAACTTTATGATTAGGTAGTGCAGCAGCAGGGATCAGGGGCACCGGAGTTGGTTCTATTTTTTCCGTTGTGGTGGTGCGTTGTTGCTGTGATAGTTTTTGATGTGGCGGCGCAGAGGTCCTCTGCCGGCAGTAAAAAGAAGGTTTCCCGAACGAGATATTTGTTTGGTGTTTGTGAAGTGAAATAATGGGTGGTGGGGAAGAACGCGGAAGGAGAAGATACAAAGGTAATTTCCAGGATGTATGTTGTTGTCTGTGATGGCCGATGCCAGGGGCAATTATTATTATATTTTGCTTCTGTTAAGAAATAAGTGAGGCGCAGTGTCAGCGTTGGAAACGGTCATACTGACGTGAAACCCGCAAGGGTGAGCTAAAAAAAATGAAAAATATGGGTAATAAAAATTCGGTATAAAATCAAATCAATTTTTTTATTATAAATTTAATTATAGTTTTAAATTTTTCATTATAATTTAGATTTTTAATTATCGATTAATTATTAGTCTATAGTTGATCGGTTTATATTTATTTATTTATTTATCTTAAATTTTTTATTTTTTTCTAAAATTTATAAAAAATAATATTTTAAAATATATTTAAATTATATTTTTATTTTTGTACCTTAATTTTTTATATTTTTATATAAAATTTATATAATATTTTTAAACTAAATTTATATTATATCATTCTCTTTAATCATATAGCAATATTTATATGTAATATCCAATTAATTTTTATATATATTATTTTTTTTATCATATATTGATATTTATATTTTACAATAGTATTTGATTACATTTTTTCATATTTTAGTATTTATTTTATAACATTTAATATTATCCAAAATTTTATTTGACTTAAAATCAATCATATTCATTTTTAGAAAATATCAAATATATTTTATAATATTAACTAGTAATTTATAAAATATAAAATTTGATTAATAAATTATATCTCTTCTTTAATTTTATATAATCATTCTTAGTTGAAGAATTTTTGTTCTTTTTTTTCCTTGAATCAATCTCTAGAAGATTTTCCTTAGAGCACTCAAGTTTCTAATTATTAATTAAACAAGTGTATTAGGATTATTATGTTAATTATGATATTTCAATAGCCAGCGGTGCATCTGCTTTGAAATATTTAAAGAATTCAAAATTTATTTCTATTTGGCAAAAAATATGTATTCAATACGAACTAAAAATCTTATATTTAATAGCTTATAAATCTAACCTAATACCTAACAATAAACCTTAAGAATCAGCAATTAAGCAATTAAACAGATCAAAAACAAAACCAAAGAGATAGCATCCCTGTACGCAGATTAGGGATGATTACGGGACGAAAATTTTCCGTTTGGGATGAAAAATTCCCGAAATTTCCCCTGGCAGAGATGGAAGGAAAAAAATTTCCATTCTAGAATCGAGGGCGAGGACAGGAAATGGGATATCCGGCCCGCAGGGGTTCTTGCCTCGCAAAAAATAATTTTTTTATTTTAAAATATAATATTTTATAAATAATTAAAATTAAAATTAAAATATAACTTAATTTTATAATTATTAAGTTTTAAATTATACTTAATTTTAAATTTTATGAATGGTTAAAATTTATATTAATTTAAATTATTATTGATTTTAAATTTTTTATTTATTAAATATTATATTTTAATTTTAATTATTTATAAAATATTATATTTTAAAATTAAAAAAAAATTCGGGCGATGGGGATCCCCGCGGGCGGAGATGGGGGAAATTTCCTTCCCGATATTGGTGGCGGGGGAGTGAGTGGAGGTGAATTTCCTGACCCCATTCCGTCCCGTGATCACCCCTAATGTAGATCACAATTGAAGGCAATCAAAAACTGAAGTTTGCAAAGAAACAGCCAATCAAAACCATAATATCTATTAATAATTGAAGGCTTTTTATCACGAATTGCAAATGTGCCAAATTATTATATCAATGTGCAAATAAATCCGTTAATTAAGATTATAATTGAATCTAACAAATGATACAGCTAAAGAAACAAAGGCCCAACCTAGATGCAAGAGCTCCGAACGACCTGCAGAAACAAAGGACAAATTGAAGACAGCTCCGGTGAAGAAGACGGCTGCGTGATATGGCAAAGAAGGAAAAATGAAACAAAAAAGGCAGTGTTTTGGCGTAGAACCGGATTATGAGCCGATTCAATGAATTTCGGTTCAATCCAATTTTTTTTTTTTTATCCAAACCAAGTTTTTACCTTTTATGTTGGATCAACTCAATTATCTTACTGATCTGCAGTCCAACCGGTTCGACCGGCTAAGTCAACTCGAATTTAAAAATGTTGGTGAATTATGATGCACTGTGTGAAGGTAAGGTTAATTTTTTTTTTTTTAAATAATGTTACTTTGAAAATCCACAATGAGACTGGCTGTTTTCAACCTATGTGAACTCTTCTATTGTGTCAAAATCTATACCAAAGTTTGAGTGATCGAATTTCAGTATTTGGAATCTATAACGATAATCAGCTGACACGGCACTGCCAGACTTAAGTGACAACTATATGTTTTAATACAGATTAAGTCTTTATTAATAAAATAAAAAATAAATAAAAATACAAATAAATTTAAAATTTTAAAAATATATAAGACGTAAAAAACTAATAAAATTATTTTAGTATATTTTTAAATTTTTTTAATGAAAACAGTATATAATGGTAACATGTTTGCAGATAATTTAATTTTTAGTAAAAAACTCAGTGTATCTGTTGTTTATTAAAAAATTTATTCTAGAAAGATAATAACCTTCACATTGAGAGAATAAACTTGGATAACTAAAAATTAAATTGCATTCAATATTAGTTAAACGAACTAAATTTATAAAAAAAAAACAAAATCTGAATAAATAAAAAATCATATCTAAAATAAAAAAACTTTAGTTTCGAATTTATTGAAATAAAAATAAAAAAACAAATATAAATAAAAAAATAACAAAAAAAATTAAGAATTTAGATTTATATCGATTTGAAAATTATTATAAAAATATTTCAAAAAGACAAAAAAATACACAGGAAATTAAAAAGTACAAATATAGAAATTTAAGAAAATAGCAACATGAATGAAGAGATTAAGTGATATCTATTAATACAAAATAGAAGACTAGGATTGGATTTTTTTTTTCAGTTTTTCTTTGTTTGACAAGTTAAACATATAATAAAGAATAAAGAATAAAATGAAGACGTAAAGAAACACATAAGAAAAACAGATAGTCTTCTATATTAATAATTTGGAAAGATATTTTTATAGCCCAATTAGGAAACTCAAAAAGAAAATTAACTACCTAATGCTAATTCTCATAGAAAGATGTTTTCAGCTGATACTTGCCTTGTGAGGCCATTGATCATTAATTGTGCTCTTTCGGCATCCGTGTGTGATTGGGCTTGAACTTCGTTTGGGCTAAATATTTGGCATCATGCAAACAGCGTCAAATTGAAAACATCTATAATGCATATTGGAGCCGTCTTGAAAAGACATCACCTCTTCTACTTTTGTGTATTGTATACTCCCCACGGATTTACAGAACCATTATGGTGTATTTATTTTTATTTTTAAATGCCTTGTTCAAGAGCCTCCAAAGATATACGGAGAATTATATAAAAGATTCAATTCAATCGGAGGGGGCGAATTTTAGTTTGATCGAAATATAATCTAAATTTAATTGGATTAGTCAATGATCTATTCATAATTCAACCGCTTCAATTTTTTATTTTTTTTCAATCGAATCTTGTTGTGCTTTTTTTTAAGATCATAGTCCATATTGTGTCACATTTAGAGCGAATTTAAATCAAATCTACGAGTTTAAATTAAAATTGATAGGCCTACTTCTAATATTTCAATTTTGTCAAACTCTTGTTAAATTGTCATATATAGCGTTTCTACATTTACGAAATCTTTAAAAAAAAATGTTATTTTCGTTGATTGCTGTAAATTATAAAGTTATTGATAAAGTCTAATTTGCCCAATCTTATGGGAACGTCGTGAATAGCGGGATTTGATCGGATTGGTAGCAAGTACCCGCAAAAAGAGTTTTTCCCGGATAGACCGGACGTAAACACTCCAAAAATTAAGTTAGAGATTTTAGAGAGAGAATAGTTAGGAGTGAAGTTTCTATGGATACTTGAAATCCCTGCTCAGGAGGCTATTTATATAAGGCGTGGGGTGCACTTGAGTACCTAAGATATGGCCATTGACATGTCAGAGTAGGTGAATGACGATACGATGGGGAGTAAACTGAAAGGCATGAGCTATTGTACCATGTCAGTGAACTGATGTGACCTTTAAGCATATCAATCCAATCGAACAACTTGAACTTGCCCTTTAATGGTCCTCTCATCGTATGCTGGGCTTTAATGTAATCGGGCCTTAGACTTTTGAGCTGAGACCTGCTCGAGCCCAAAGATTATCCGGTATTATCACATGTCCCCCCTCTTAGAGGTGTTCGTTTAGACTTGATGAAATCAAGACAGGTGTATCTGTTGAAGGGAGGTGCTTCAATTGCGAGGATGGCGTGATGTTTCCTTTTGAGCATGCGACAGAGCCTGATTAGTTTATTCATTTGGTTTATTCGAGGACTCTCGGCCTATTAATAGATAACTCTAAGGCCGTTCTTTATTTTGGTTAATTTATTTAGTGAAACTCTACCAAAATTTTCTCGCTCTAGTCCTTACAAGGTTCCAGGGTTTCTTCGGGGCGTCTAGGAAATCATCTTGGTAAGCAATTTTTCTTTGCATGTCCTGCATTTCCCTTTCATCTGATTGCTCATATAGTTGCATTTGTCTTGCTTCTGGTTCTTTCAAAGAATTTCGCATTTTGAGTTTCCAATCTTTCTTGAAATTAGGGATAATTTTGACTCTATAAGAATGAAGGGATTGCTCCTGCTCTGGATCTCTTTTCATATTTCTTCTATTTATCCAAGCAAAGAGAAGGGACCGAGTATTATTTACAAGTAGGGGGAGAAAGATGCTTTTTACCATCCCCAATTCGTTAAAGGGTTATAAAGAATTTTTCTTTTGATTGAGAGACCCATGGGTTTGGGGTATCGTTAATCCGATCGAGCAATATTGTTTACCAAAAAGATCGTGCCATAGGCCGAGCCTTATACACAACTAAATTGACAAATTATCAAAGGCAATGAAAAGGCAAGGTGGTCTTTATGAGTCAGCCGATTTGTTGGAGTCCTTGAAAGGGTCGTCAGGTGTGAACGTATAACATGAGCATTCGAAGATATTAGTAGAAACCTATTTTGCGATACTTGTTGTTGTGCATTGCATAAGTATGTTAATCTTTTCATCGTAGAGTGTTAATCCAATATTATTGTCGTGGCTTTCTCTCTCTTCTTCTCTTCTCTTTTTTTGGCAGCTACGATGGTTGGTGGAATAGATCTGATGAATAAGCTGGCTGAGGTTACCAGGCATGATCTCCGAGTGCATTTGATGGCGAAGGAGGAAAACCATGGTAAAAAGAGAACATTGGTGTTGTCGTCCAAGGTTAAAGGCCTTAATAAGCTGAAACGTGCACCAAATGGGTCTGTTCGGGAGGGGGCCTCTTTGAAGGGTGCTCATACTTTCATTACTGTCCCTACTAAGACACATGTAGAAAAAGAGGCCATTGGTGCTACCAAACCTAGCAGCCAAGTTAGTACTCGTGCCCAAAAGCTATAGCTTCGGGATGAGTCATCATCGGAGGGTACATTCCTAGTTTCAGATCCCTCTACTATGCTTGCAGCGCAAGGTCTTCCTCATAAAATCCTATTGACGTCGGCCTTGAAGGGAGAGAAAATAAGATCGGGTTAAATTTCACAGCAGGGAAGGAAATACATGAAGGAGTTGCGTCCAACAAGAAAGTGGATTCCATAAGGGATCTGCTGAGGGAGTAGTTTGGCGAAGGATTTACCACCCAAGATTCCAGGGTGGTATCCTTCATTCGTAAAGGCTGCTCAATGAGAAAGATGCTCAAGAGTTGAGCAAAGTAGGACCACCCGGTCGGGAGCTTACTGTCCTTTAATCACATTGCATAGAGATGTGTTGTATTGCTTTAATTCTTGTGTCAAACCAGCAATATTTACATCATTGCTAATTGCCACTCTTGTTTGCAAACAGTTGATCAAGCAAGGCATGCATCTCTACAATCAAAGCGCTTATTTTAAAGCAATGTGGGAGCATGATTCCTAATCGATGGGGAAGTGTAATGAAAGCTTATAGCTATTGAGAAAAGAAAAAACTCGAGCTACCAATCGAAGAGATTGTCTGGATTAAAGAGACTACCAATTTAAACGCTGACTTGAACATCGTGCGGGAGGCGAATGCCAAATTAAAGGTGGAGATAGAGTGGTTAATGGGAGATATTGTTTAGCTTAAGAAGCTGGAGGAAAATAATGCCATGCTAACGGCCGATCATTACCGCATCTCCTTCGAATTGGACAGAGTTGTTAGAGACAGAGATAGACTCTAGACCGAACTAGATTTTATAAAGGCCGCTTTAAAAGACAAGGAGTATAAGCATTGGAGGAACTAGCTGCACAAAGAGAGGATCTTGTGAAGCAATTGGGAAAAGCTCGAGGCAAAATACTCTCCCGACCTATTTTTTAAGTAGAAAGGCTGCTCTTTTTCTAGAGCTAATTTTAGTTGGATGGAGAACCCCGAGACCCTGATTGATTCGCCTTCCAGTGATGATGATCTTTCTGTAGGGGAAGCCATCGAAGAGGCTTAGATGAAAGTGACGAGGTTGCTGTGGTGGAGCCTAAGGACAAAGAGGTGGCCGATGCTGCATCTACTTCCAAACTTGTTGAGGAACTTGTGTCAGCGCAGCCCATACCCATCGAACTGGGTATCGAATCAGCGATGGAGCCTATAGTTGCTCTTTCTATTTTGCTCGCCAGTGTGCTGACAGATGAGCTTCCCAGCGTGCCTACTTTTGAGCCTGCTGTGTAGATGTCAAAAATGACATCTCGACCTAAACAATAAATAGGACTATAATGGCATTTATTTTGTATTTGAACATTATTCGGCGAACTAAATTTATATATTCTTTTTTGCATTCATTTCAGTTCTGTTGCTTTTGTTTTGTTTTGTGATATAGTAGTAGTATGCAATCAGATAAGTGAGGTACATATGAGGAGATGTATTTTAATACTTCCTGAATGCTTTAGGGAATTTTTGAATTCCCTTATTTTGAAGCGAACTCATTTCCCGACATTACAAGAAAATGTAAAAATAGCAATGGAATCAATTCCGTTGCTAAATTAGAACAGAAAACTAAATTCGTTGCTATTTAGTAACAAAAATTAATTAGCTAAACTTTTCAGATTTAGCAACGAAAATATATTTGGTTGTTGTCTGTTGCTAAAAGTGGGGGAATTAATGGCTAAAAAGGAAGTTAGCAACGAAATATGTAAATCGCTGCTAAAAAAGGTACTAAAAGCTGGCGAAAAAATTTTGGAAGAAAAAATAGCAACAAATATAGATTTTCATTGCTAATTTAGCACTGAAAAGAATACTCAATTGCTAAAATAGCAATGAAAAGAATATTTCATTGTTAAAATAGCAACTAAATATTTTTTCGGTTACAATTTACCAACATAAATTGAATACCGTTGATATTTTTGGATCATAAAAAATAGCAACGAAAATTCAATTCCGTTGTTATTTTACCGATGGAAAAGAATTCGGTTGCTATTTTTGATCCCCTAATTTTTTATCATTGTTTGCAGCAAAAAATACCAATGGAATATATTTTTATTGCTAAAATTACAACTGAATTAGAATTTCGGTGCTAGTTTAGCAACAAAAATTATTTTTGTTGCTAAAATTGCAACTGAAATCATATTCTATTGATATTTTTGGATCCATTTAGACTTGTAATTTGGGAGCAAAAATAACAACAAAATTATAATTTTGTTATTAAAATAGCAATGAAATTCTAATTCAGTTGCAATTTTAATAATCGAAAATAATTTCATTATATTTTTTACTGAAATATCAATAAAATTTAAATTTTACTGTTAAATAGTAATCGAATTAAAATTTCGTTGCTAATTTGGTATTTGCCATAGGTATAAAATGCTTTTTATTTTCTTTACATTGTGTTGCCTCGCTCTCTCCTTTTCTGCGATTCCTCATCTTCCTTTTTCGCTTCTTTGCTCTCGATCTCTGTGTTCCCCCTCTCTCCCAAATATTTCCCATGAAACTAGACCACACCGCCAACTCTCAACTAATCGAAGTCGTCGTAGTTGAACACCTCGATCTCTCGCTCTCTCCTTCTTCTGCTCTTTTATCATCGTCGGTTGTCTCGGATGACCTCAGCTTCACTCCTCTAAATTTCGCTATCGTCGATAATGGCATCTTCAGATCCGTATTTCCCAACTTCGCTAACTTCTCTTTTCTTCAAACTCTATCTTCGCTCTATCATGTAAGTTGTTCTCTAGTATATGTAGCCATTTGTGGTTCGAAATTCAGATTCATAGTAATTTAGGGTTTTTGGTTCTGGTGGTGGAGATGTTTATGTCCAGAGCCTTATCCTGAGCTAAATAATCTGAAAATAATGATGAAGCAACAGGGATCTAGGATTTGAGGGCAAACGAAACGCGGTGCACCGCTGTACCATCAACAGCAAGCAGCTCAACAATTGGTCCAAACCAGAGGGAGGAATAGCGGTAGGTCTTTGGTTTTGTCTTCCTCTGCTTTACCTCCTCTTCAACAGCAGCCCCAGCATTGCCAAAATCGTCAAGGAGGTTCTGGCATGCGGGCTCTGCTTCTTGCTAATTCTGGTGCCAAAAGGGAATGTGCTGGCACCGGTGTGTTCTTGCCACGCCATGCTGGTACTCCTAATGAACCTCGCAAGAAGCCTGGTAAGTTTCAATTCATTGAAATTTCAGTTTTCTATTCTTATTGGTGCATTTATGATGTTTGAATGTTCAAAAATTGCCATTTGTTTCAGATGGATGTGTGATATATTATCTTTAATAATGCCTCTGATTTTTTTTATATATGCTTGTGAAAATCTTGGAACAACTTTTCTTTGTTACAATGAGTTTGAAACTGATTAATTTTACTATGTATTTTTTGTATAGCTCCACAGTTTTGCTACCAGCTAGAGTGGTGCAAGCCCTAAATTTGAATTTGGATGAAATGGGTACCCAGCAGGCCCAATTTCAAAATCATCGTGTGAATGGAAATTTCATTCCTGACAGTGGTTAGTACATATTATTTATGTAATTTTTGTAAATTTACTGGGTTTATATGCGGGTGTTTGCTTAAATTTTTGGTGTGTTTGCTATGATGGCGTATGCAGATAATGTTTTTGGGTTTCAAAACTGTAATGTTCTTTCCCATCAGAAGCGTAACTTCAGGCCACAAGAAATCAACACCAGTGAAGTGAGGTTGGCTCAGGAATGGACTTACTGAACTGACCAGAGATGCAAAAAAGATTATCTTCTTGGTCCAACAAATTTTGAATATGCTTTATTTTTTGTCATAAGTTCAAAACAGTAGGTTCTTTTTTGAATTGAAGACTGAATGAATATTTTCTGTTAGCTTTGTTAACTCTATCATAGAATTTGTATGTGTCCTTATGTGGAAATTAGACGACGAATTTCTTAGACAGGTATTATTTTTTTCCTTAATTGCTTAGTAATCTTTTTGAAGCATGACAACTGAATAATTTGACTCTAATTGCTTGAGTTAGCTTGTATTTGTGCCCTTAGCCAGCTAATTTCGTGCAAATAATATAGAATAATTATTACGCGTTTATGGTACGATATGTTTATTTACATGTTCTTTGTCATCTTTTGGAACTTCCACCATTCTTTTTGTTCCAAAAACTGTTTGATTTCATTTTCTTTTCTTTTCTTTTTTCTTTTCTCCTTATATGCAATGCTTTCTAGGGTGGTTTGCACGTGATCCTTCTATATTACATCGCGTTGGACATGCTTTACTGTAGCTGAATGCTGTGGAACCTAAAAGGGTAAAACGCTTTGTTTTTGCTGATGATCTTTTTCAGCTTTCTAAGGTTCCCATGCAAAGGACTGAATATGTTATCAGCAAAGCCATTGAAAATCTCTCTGATACGATCATGGATGTCTATTCATCTCTTCAAGAGCAAGTTAGCATTGTTTCTAATTTTGCACCATTGCCAGATACCAATGGAAATATAGATGCCTCTGAACTTTTGAAGGAAAAACGTTGGTTCACCAGATGTATTTTGATAATGTACATTAGTGCCTTTTTAAAGTTTAGTGACAGTTTTATTCCTTCCATGGTAATTTTACTGTTTATTTGATGTGTTGTGATGTGCAAGCAAACTTGATTCTAATTTAAGAATTACCTTTCTTTGATTTATGGATTGCAGCACCCTATCCAAGGACCCAAAAAAGTTCTGTTGTTGCTGTACTCCAATAAACATGACCTTGGTTTTAGTGAATTTTGTTAATTTTTACACGTGTATATTTGATTGACTTGGAATTTTTCAAGGCATAGGCTGTAAAATTGAGGCAACCCATTAGATTTGGAAGTTAATGGTTCAATGGCTAGGATACTATTATCATGTCAGTTAAAAATGTGATTTGACAGTTGAATTACCAGTTTTGAACCCACCACAAGTACTAGGATGACTTGTCATGCTTCCTCTTATATTTGATAGATGGGCTGCATATTTTATTGGATCCTTCTTGGGTTGCCGAACATCATTTTAGCTTTGGGTGTTAGAAATTGAGAGTATCGCTATTTTAGCAGTTATCTTATGTGGTTGTGATAAACCCGTTTGATGAATGTTTGCACTTAAAATCTGTTTTAGTAGGTTTGTAATTTATGTGCCGTGAAAGGTTTGCCAAGCACATATTTGATGGCAATTACAATTTCTTGGCTCCTACTATAAGGTGCAATGGAGGTCTCCTACTGATCAGCTTAGTAGCATCGCTATAATCCATCAAACAAGTAGAATGAGTACTTTTTTTTAACTCCTGATGGAATGATTTTATTTTCAGGGGAATGCTGCATTTAAGGGTAAGCAGTGGAATAAGGATGTCAATTACTATAGTGAAGCTATTAAATTGAATGGGGCAAATGCAACTTACTACAGCAACCGAGCAGCAGCTTATTTAGAATTAGGATGGTGTGATTTTTTATCTGGTTCTTAAAGTGTATTTTTCACTACATGGCTCTGTATTTCTTGGTTACAACAACGATTGATCTCAATTTTTGCAGCTTTCAGCAAGCTGAAGAAGACTGCACCAAAGCAATATCACTTGATAAAAAGGTGATGAGTTTGTCTTATAAGATTGTTTTTCCATTATTTTATTATGCCAGTTTTCTTGTATCCTTTAAAATTGTAACTGACTTCAGAAAGTACGTGAATAAAGAGTAGGATCCTGCCTCTTTTTTTCATCTTTTTATTTTAAGTCTCTCGTTGTAATGTTCTTTTGATTGGATAGATTACAAGCATTTTATGGGACCTCTTGGGATGAGGAAGTAACTAACTATAGATTGTGCTATAAATGGGCCTAGCAACTTTGTTTTATCCATTTATTAATTGATTTATTTTAAGTTGTTTCATCATGTTATAGCTAAGATGAGGGTATGCAGAAGATGAGCTTACATTTTACAGCATACACTTGCAATTGACTTCCCCTTTCAATCCTCCATAAACATTCCTACAGCTTAACTTGGATTTTTCTGTAACCAAACCAAGAGGCTTTCCTAGAATACTACAAAAGGAAGGATGTCATTGCCTCTTTTGTGTTTATATAGTTGCACTTGTGTATGATTGTGTACTGGCAAATGCAAAAAACTAAGTGAAAAATGGTGGACATCTTCTGCATTGCTTCAGTGGCTATCATCTGTTTGTCTTGTGAGCTCACATTTTTGGCATTTGGAAATCTTGGATGAATATTGCCGTTCCAATATATGGTCCAAAGTTCCACGAGTCTCCTGGCTGATGGCCTGCACCTGTACTTTAGGAGGTTTATTTATATCACTCTTGTATGATAGAATGTAGGAAGCATGAATAGATAGAACACTTTAATTTAATAGATAAGCATTGCTGAAGAAGAGAAAAGGTTAGAGGAGGTCTTGAATGGCAAATTTTGATAATGTTCTGTTGCTTAATTATTATAGTGGTTATTTTATTTATTTTGAATATATTGGATATCTTGAAATTCAAGTAATTCTCACAAATCAATGGCACACATACACGCATTGATTTCAATTTTTTTTTTTCATATTCAATTTTTATTTTACTCTTGACCTTAAATGGATTTTCTTTTTCTTTGTATTTATTTTTTATTCACAGATTTTGGGCATGCTCTTGTTCTTGAACCACAAAATATGATAGCTAATCTTGCACAGAAAAGACTAAGAAAACTGATGAGTTAATGCTATACATATGCATCCTCTGCATTCTCACAAATAAAGAGGGTAACAATCACAGGGGATCCTGAAATTTTGGGTGAAAGAAACAAAAAGGAAGGTTAAGTTCTCTGTGCATAGCATTTTATACATTTCTACTTGTGCTATTTCATTTTTCATTTTTTCCTTGATTGGATAATGTGAAAAACATTAGTATAAAAGGCAGTTTGTTAATTGTGTGTGTATTTACCCTAGCTGCTCTGTGTTCAAGAGGAGGAGGACAAATTCTGATTAGTTTCTTGTTTTAATGTACCATTGTTCAAGGGAGCTTCCTGTGTCTATTCTGAATGAAATCAGCAATTTACAATTAATTTTGAGATTGTAATGGTGTCGTATTCATGTTCCGAGAATTTTGGGGTAGAGCTTTCTATCATTTTCTGATTAATTTTCCGATACAGTCTGATACTATACCATATCAAAATTATTAATTCAATGAGTTATATGTGTTGATTATACATAGGATTCAAGGGATTTACAAAGCTGATTAGCATTGAGTGAATAAATGCAGATCTTATTAATATTAGCCAGTGACTAGTTTTTCATTTTTATCAATAACAAAATTATAAGAATAGATTTCACTGTGGATTTTGTATATATATATTTTATTTTGAATTCTCTGCCAAATGAATAAATTTGTAATTTTTTTTAGTGAGTGAATGATTTGTCTCTTGAAATGATTAAAAAACTTATAAATTTATTGGCCCCTAAGCTGTGGGGCTGTTAACAATTCAAACCCAAATATTTTTCTCAACAATTAAGCCCCTAATATTTAATTTTTTTAACAATTCAGCTTTTATGTCAGAATTTTCATACAAAGATTACGAGCGTTGACTATAATCTTGATATTCCTCTTAACTTTTATAAAATAATTTATGAAAAATCATCTTTGACTGTTATTATAGTAATAGTAATATACTAGTTTAAATTGTGCAATAATTTCAAAAACTTTTGTATTCAAGATAACTTGCTAAATGTAAATTTTTTTAGATTGTAAATTTATTGACTGGTTATTAGCAGTTGATGAATGTAAAATTTTAGATGAGTATGTTATTACATTCAGGTTAACAGTTTTTTTGTGAATTTTTTATTTGTTATTGTGAGTCATAAACTTTTAAATTCTCTATAGAAAATTCTATCATTGTTTTTTTAACTGCAAAACTTTTGTTTAGCAAAATTTTGAAAACTTGTATTTGTATGGCACGTGGGTTCTTGGGTCAAGTTTTGTGTTGGGCAGCTTTTAAAATGATTTTGGAAAGGTACAATGAGTAAAGTTACTAGAATTACCTACTTACACATAGATATTTAGATGATCAATGAAGGTGACATATACTAACGTACATGTGAGATTTGTTAAGGTATACAAGGAGATTTAAGTCCATCATGTTATCTATTACAGTAGTGTAATTTTTTAAACAATATTTAATTAAAATTTGACAAGTATCCATTATTTTGCAGTGGCTCTGAAGGGGTTACGTGCCTGGATTACCGGCCAGAGGAAAGATTAGTCACCTGGTACTCGATCTCAAATTCCTATCGTTCAAGTGGACCTAGTTTTTGAGGGATTAGATGGTGGGAGTGGAAGTCTGATCAAGTGCAACCCAATGGCAAACGTTGAGGGTAAAGATGTGTGGAACTTCCTCCGGACCTTGGATGTGCTAGTGAACCCCTTGCATTCACAAGGTTATGCTTATTTCAGCACTACTAGTCATTATAGCAATGCAGCTTTTCCTTGGTCTTTATGTATAGTGTTAGTGTATACTTCTTTGTTCTTCCCCCATTTTTTCCTTGCTTGTTGTTTGGAGTCCTCTTTAGGTAAGAAATTTTGGTTCTTTTAAAGAGTCCTATACACATCTTGAATTGAGAAGTATAGCTATTTCAGTAGATTGTTCAATAAATAATTTCAGTTCTTTATATACTAATTATAGGCAATTATAGGCTTTTGCATAAATTGTGTAAAAAATTAACAGTAATTTAGTGACGGAATAGCGACGATAATTTCATTGCAATTTTGGCTAAATTTAGCAACGAAAATTGATTTCGGTTGCTATTTCAATTCGGTTGCTAAATACAACAACGAAAATTGATTTCGGTTTCTAAAAACAGCAACAAAAATTCTAATTTCGTTGGTAAAAATAGCAACAGAAATTGAATTTAGCAACGAAAAATAATTTTCGTTGCTAAAAATACCAACTGTCAAATTTGCATTTTCGATTGCTAATTTTTATTAGCAACCAAAATTCAATAAATTTGGTTGCTAATTTTCGTTGCTATTTGCTAATTTTCTCGTAATGCGAGGGTATTCGCACAGTTTGATCGAAAAGCATGATCAGTTAGCCGATCTTATCAGTACGTTGGGTTGTAAGCTCACGATATGATTGGGAGGTGAATTAGTCGACTGTTCAATCTTGATTGATTTAAAGACGTGACTTCTTCCCATGTTGAAAGCTTGCAATCTGATCTTGAGATATGATTAGTGGGCTATTCAATCATGGTTGAGCCAAGAACATGACTCCTTCCCATGTCGTAAGCTCATAATCTGATCGAGAGATACGATCAGTGGGCTATTCAATCACAGTTGAGCCAAAGATGTGACTCCTTCATATGTCGTAAGCTCACAATCTGATCGGGAGACACTATCAGTGGGCTATTCGATCATAGTTGAGTTGTTTAGTAGAACAAATAACCTTTTAGGTTTCTCTTTCTACCTTGAGACCTATTTTGTCTTTCAAGTCAAATGGGTGTGGCTTCCGATCGAAGTTGTTGCACCATTTTTGACTTGTGAGAAGATTAAGGTTCATAGGTAGTAGATATTTCAACCTTCATCCTATCTGCTCGGGGATTTCTATCGAGCATAGTATATAGGCTTTGTTCGTCGAAAACATGAAAAAAGAAAAGAAAGGAGAATTTTCATTCATGAGTAGAAAATATGATTACATTGTGTATTTTTTGAGTACTTCCACATTCTAGCTCTTGGGGATTTCTTCCCTATTTAAAGTTCGGAGCTTGTAGGTGCTTGAACTCATAATTTTGGATATTTCATAGGGCCCTTCCCAATTGGTCATGAATTTTCTTACTTCGGTATTTCCCATACCTATTTCGGCTTTCCAGAGCACCAGATTGCCAACGTTAAAAATTCTGGATCTTACCCTCCTATTATGATATTTAGCAACTTTCTATTTGTAGGTGGCAATTCTAGTATAAACATCCCCTCTCTTTTCTTCAGCTATATCCAAATCCTGGCATCTTTCATGGCTATTGCTCCTATCAGAGTAAAATATCGATCGATAAGAGGGAATTCCAATTTCTATTGGTATCATCGCTTCAGATCCATATACTAGAGAGAAGGGTATTTGATGAGTGCCGACTTTAGGCGTAGTTTTGTAAGACCATAGAACACTTTGTAGTTCTTCAGTCTAGTTGCCTTTTGCTTTGCCTAATCATTTTTTTTAGTCTCTCCAGGATCATCCGATTGGAGACTTCTATCATCCTATTACTTTGCGGATGGGTGACCGTGGTAAATCTCAAACTTACACTTAGGCAAGAGCAAACATTTCAAAAAATTGAGCTGTTAAATTTCTTGCTATTATCTGTTATGAAGATTTTGAGCAGGCCTGAAAATAATCTCCTTTATTTGGAAAAATGATCGACGGCTATTACAAGGTATTTCATTTGTCTTTTTCCTTGAGAAAAATGACCCAATATATCTAATCCCTACTGGTCGAATGGCCAAGCTGCTCCAATCGGTTATTGATCTGAGCAGGTCGTCTGATAATTCTTTCGTGAATTTGACACTGCGGGCACCTTTTAACCATTTCTTTGGTGTCTCTAAAGATGCTTGGCCAGAAGTAGCCAATTTGGAGTACCTATCTCGCTATGGCTCTATTGGTTTCATATCTGGCATCACACATTTGAACTAGGGGTGGATAAAGGCTTTCCTATATAACTCATCATCAATTATAGAATAACCGAGTGATTTTCAAGATACCTTTCGAGCTTCAGTTTTATCTTTAGGTAGTTCGCCTATTTGGAGGAAATGCTCAATCGGTGTCATCCATGTATCGCCTTATTGCTCAATTTCCATCATGTTAGGCTCTTTAAAAAAGGAAGAGTGCTGCTTAATGGTTGTCACTCCCTCATCGCTTTCCTCTTGATCCGAGGTGGACACCTTTGCAAGGCGATCGACTGCTGTCATTTTCTCTTTTGATACTTTCTCTAGAGTCTAGGTCAATCCGATATCCTCCAACTCTCGCAAAGTTGTTTTGACCTTTGCCAAGTATGCTTGCATGGTGATCTCCTTGGCTTCAAACATGCCTAATACCTGGCTGGTCATTAGCTAAGAGTCACTTTTAATTTAGAGAGTTTCTGGCCGGATCCCTTTGTCCAACCTCAAACCCTGCAATAATGCCTTATACTCGATGACATTATTGGATGCTTTAAAACTCAATTTTATTGCATACCTAATAATGATACAAAACGGGCTTGCTATCACAATTCCAACACCCTCTCTGGTAGTGTTGGAGGCTTTATTGACTAACATTCCTATTCGGGCTTTGGAAGTTGCTTGATTTCTGTAGCACAAGTGAATTCATCAACGAAGTCAACCAATGCTTGAGCTTTGATTGCACTTCGAGGTTCATACCTGGCATCCCAGGATTGCAGTTTTATCGCCCATTCTACCATTTTGCCTTCTAAGTTGGGCATTTGCAGGATTTTTTTGAGAGGTTGATCTAATCAAACGACAATAGTATGAGCCTCAAAATGCTGCCTTAATTTTTGAGTGCACATCATTAGTGCAATAATTAATTGCTCAACCGGACCTTTTCGCAATTTCGAGCCTCTCAATACCTGACTGACATACTATATCAAAAGCTGCTAGATGCCTTTTTCTTTGACCAAGACACTCGCAATAGCTTCACCAGATGTCGATAGATATAAGAATAAGCATTCACTCGGGACTGTTTACTCAAGAGGAGATAGTTCGTCAAAAATTTTGTGAGCTCCTCGAATGCTTGTTGGCAATCTACTTTTCAGTCGAAGGTGCCGCTCCTCTTAAGCTTCTTGAAAAATGGCGTACAACGCTTGGCCGACGAGGAGATAAATCGCCACAAAGTTGTAACCCTTCCGTTTAACTTTTGAACGTCTTTCATGCTTACTGGGGGTTGCATTTCCAAAATTGCTCTTATTTTCTCTGGATTGGCTTCTATTCCCCTTTGTGAAACCATGAAGCCCAAGAATTTACCAGATGGTATGCCACAAACACATTTTTTTGGGTTTAACTTCATTTAAAAGTGGTTCAAAGTGTGGAATACTTTTGCCAGATCTGCTGAATGCTCTTTTGAACTTTTGCTCTTGATGATCATGTCATCGATGTGGACCTCTATGTTTTTTCCGATATGATCTTTGAAAATTTTGTTCATCAGGCGCTGGTACATAGTGTCGGCATTCTTTAGACCGAATGGCATTACCTTGAAGCAGAAAGTCCTGTCGTTTGTGATGAAGCTTGTCTTTTCCTGGTCGAAGAGCCACATTAGGATCTAATGATATCCGGCGTAGGCATCGAGTAGTAAGTAGATGGCGTGATATGCCATTGCATCTACTAATTGATCTATGCTTAGTCGGGGGTAACTGTCTTTCAGGCAGGTCTTGCTGAGATCAGTGAAGTCGACATACATTCTGAGTTTTCTTGTCTTTTTTTCACCAAGACTATGTTCACGAGCCATTCCGTGTAATTTACTTCTCAAATCGTACCAGCCGTTAAAAGTCTGTCAACCTCTTCTAAAATGAACTTTCTCAGACGTATCAATCTGATTGGACAACTTGAACTTATCCTCTAATAGTCCTCTTATCGCATACTGGGAACTAATATAATAGGACCTTGGACTTTTAGGTTAAGACCTGTTCGAGCCCAAAGATTTTCCAATATTATCAGTTATTATTATCTAAAAAAATTTACTTTTCATTTACTTTATACTTTTAGATAGCATAAATAGACATAGATCTATATATAATCAAGCATCCGTTAATTGCAAAATCTGACCACAACATTCATCCATTTTTTAAATTAATTTTTTTTTACAAATTATAATCTAAAATTTCCGGGAATATATTGTTAAGTTAAATTCGTTGCCAAAGCCAACTTGAAAAATGAATGAAAAGTTGGAATAAAATACCTCCTAAATAAAAACTAGTATTGTAACATGAAATGAACAAATAAACATGATCACAACACGATTTCAATCAAACTGATCCAACCATGACTTAGTTGATAGGCCGGTCCGATTTTTAAAACATTAAAAAAAGTTGATAAGAAAACACAAATATTTATTTGATTATTAAAGAAGAAACAAACAAGTATATATAAACAAAAGGGCCTGCAATGAGCAACAATTAGTTAAATCAATGAGAAGCAACAGCAATAACTCCTTTTCCAGTTGCTTCGCCAGTAAAGAGTCGTTCTAAGGCAGAAGGGCCACTCTCAATGCCTTCATTGATTTCTTCGATATAAGTAATCTTTCCTTCTTTGACATAAGGTATCACATGATCCAAAAACTTATCATACACATCATTGTGGTCATAAACCATAAATCCTTGCATACGAATTCGATTATAAACGATGTTCATCAAGTTTTTTATGCCCTCAGGTTCTTGAAGATTGTATTGAGAAATCATTCCAGCAGCTGCAATTCGACCATGAACCCTCATGTTCAGTAGAACTGCATCAAGCATTTTGCCACCTACATTTTCCAAGTACATGTCTATTCCATTTGGAAAATACCTGCATATTATATGCTCTACTAAATTAATATGTTCAATTACAAAAAGAAATACTAATTTCATCATGTATAGAAACATTATTAATCACCTTTTCAGTGCTGCATTCAAGTCATGCTCTTCCTTATAGTTAAAAGCGTCATCAAATCCTAATTTGTTCTTCAGGATATCAACCTTTTTTGGTCAACCAAGCAAAAAAATAAATAAGCATATCAGTGATATTAAATTGTGTAATTAATAAAAAATATGTAACCAACTAAAATAAATAGTACCTTTTCATTGCTTCCAGCGCTGCCAACAACATAACAACCCATAAGCTTAGCTAGTTGACCAAAGATTTGGCCAACAGCACCATATGCCGAGGAAACGAACACATATTCTCCTTTCTTAGGAGCACATATTTCGTACAACCCAACATAAGCAGTATGCCCCGGCATTCCTTAATGTATCCAAAACGATCAGTAATTCTATATTAGAATCTTTTCTTAAGCTAATTAATAATAATTAAGTGCACCAAAAACTCACCTAGAAGTCCTGTATAGTAGGAAAGAGGTACATCAGTGTGCTGGATTTTAACAAGGCTATGAAGGTTTGTTAAGAGACTATACTCTTCCCATTTTGTTGGACCCCATACTAAGTCTCCTTCCTTGAAATCTGGGCTTCCAGAATCCAAAACTTTAGCCACTCCATACCCAATCACTGGCTGTGAATTATTATTGTTATTATAAAGGATGCGAAACTCAAATCCTACACCTGAAAATTGAGGAGTTATTGCACCGAAAGTCATTGAACTTGTGCTCAATTAGCAAAAAAGTAATTAGCAAAAAGTCCAATGACCTCCCGTATAATAAACTCGAGTAATACTGAACTGAAACTTATTAGTAAAATGTGATAATGAACTAGATTTTGTATGCATACAGATAATTAAAGGATAAAAATGCATATAAATATGCTTACAGAATCAGAAGCAAAGGAGTGGAAAAGGGCATCGCGCCTTTTATCCTTGACACCTCTCATATAAGGATCACATGACAAATAAAGATTCTTCACCAAAACACCATTGAATCCATCAGGAAGCTTAAGTGATATAGAAGTAGTTGTTATGTACATATCCGATTGTTTTGGCAATCCATATATTTCCTCTCTGCAAATCACCTGCTTGTTGCTTACCACATTAATCTCACTTTCCATTTTCACGCTCTCTGTCTTAACAACTGATCACAGCACTATATATACACACACACGTGTTTATATTTGGCTGGTCTTTGTTACTTGTGGGATTCATCCTTGATTTGTCAAAAGAAAGACTTATCTATGAACAATTACAAAATTTATGTCCGGGTGCATGTTATTAAAATACTTCCGCTAAAAAATATCATATGTCATAGACGGCTTGAATTTCATTGTCGGCCGCCTCCAATTTAATTAAGAGAAGCCAGCCAGCTGCCACCATACAAATAATCCACTTTTCAGTTGAGATGAATTATATACCATCCTCCGTTTTATATATCCTTAAATTATCCAAAGCATAGTTTTTGTTGCCAAATGTTCGATGGATTTGAATCCATCCGTTAAAGTGATCTCAATCCGATCTAAAAAAAATTAGATCAAATAAGGTTTGATAACGACTCGTTTTATATTTTTTTTTATGAATAAAAGTTATATTTTTGGAATTCGTCAAAGCTATTAAATTTAAAATTGGTTAAAATATATTTATATTTTATATTTGGAAATTGTTTATTTAGTCTGATATCGCAAAATGCAAAGTGGTCTTATCTGAAAATAATCCAAAATCAATGAGTTGATCATCCAATAATGATAGTCGAGATTTTAAATTAATTTGGTTTTCAGTAGGAGAAAAAAAAAGATAATTGATTTCATTTCTATAGAAGAGTATTGTGATACATTTTCACAATATACTTGAATTGATTTCATTTCTTTCCTATCAAAATGTTATATGGGGTTTCGCACAATATTTAGTACTCCATGCCAATCCAGCTTCAATCTTATTCGTCTTATATTAAATATGCCTTTTGGTTATACTGACATTATCACGAAAGACATCATAAAAATGACAAACTGTATGTATATCATGAAATGCTTCTTTGTTTGCCCTACGGCTCATCCATCTTGGCTCAAAGCAAGCATTTTTGGCTGGTGCGTAACAAAAAGCACGAAAAATGAAACAAAGCTGTACATAAAAGGAATTAGAGAAAGAGATTTAACCATGCCAAAATTAAAATATGACACTACATCAATAGTATCTCAACATAATGAAACAGATCTTGCCTTTCTCATTCCAAAACAATCTGAAATTATGATATCCGAGATCATTGAGACTATCAAGGCAAGCTACTACCCTCTAGAGATAACCTGAATAAACATAGCCCTCTTGCAAGTGATGTTATCAGGCATCAACTCTCAAAGCTATGATATGAGAAGATGTAAATATTTTACAATGACTGGCAAAAAAGAAAAAAATGATTATGATATGAGATTTAACGAAAATGGTAAAACAATTGCACCGTCACCAAGTAATTGAGATTATCAGTTACAGGGCTTCTCTCCTCCGTCTGCTAGATAATTTCACCAGCCACTTCTAGAATCGAGGCATTAATTTAACACATCCTCTGGACTCAAATGGCCCAAACTACGTTCTCTTGCAAATTTTTTATCGTGCAAAATCACTGATGCACTTAGAAAGAAAATATCCCTTCACGATGACCTTAAAATCAAATGGCCAATTGAAGTCCTGGTTATTATATCAAAAAGCTACATAGCAAAACAGATGCCACAGACTGTATCAGAGAAGATAAAGAGTTAGGATGCTTAGGCTTTATGCTGAACATTGCTTCATCAAGTCTCCCAGTTCTAAGAATGTTAAAAAGTTATTGCAAGATTGGGAGAAAAAAAAAATAAAAAAGAAGTTAAATAAGGAAAAAAAAAAAAAAAGAAGAAAACACAAGCAATTTAAAATTACCTTCATCCACCATGATTAGTGGGATATGCCAAATCTTGGACCACTCAAAGCCACTTCCCTTTGTGCAGGTTTTTTTAAGGAGTGGACATCTGTCAATAATCAGCTCCCTTAATTAGGAGAGGCCTTGGAGGGCAGCTGCTGAAGGTACATACATTAGATTCTTACAAGAATTAATGCCAAGGAATTGAAGAGAGGACAAGTTCCCCAGCCGCTCCGGAAAAACTTCGATTTCATCAAAATAAAATATAGATAATGACTGGAGAGCAGTGAGGCTTCCAATCTCACAAGGCAGACACTTGAAATCATCCTGACCAGATACGGTTAAATGGGTAAAGGAGGGGAGATCTTGGATTGAATTCCAAATAACTACCAAGTGATAAATCAGTTAATTGGGTGAGGGAATGAAAGATTTCCCCTACAAAATTGCTTACACTTGGACAATAGATTAATACTAATTCATTAAGAGAATGCAATTCCTTTAGGTCTTTTGGAAGATATGTCACCCTGCCACATGCCTAAATAGCCAAAAATTTCAGAGACGAGCGTAAACATAGCCCTTCTAGAAGAGACATTAATTTCGAATAGCCTCCAATGTCTAACCGTCTAAGTGAGGTGAGACCTTGCACACATCCAATGGTCATCAAATTACCATTTATGGTCTTCATCGAATAATAGCTCACTAAGTTCATCACATTTATGGATTCTAAGCTTCACAAGTGAAGAAAGATGAGTTATTGGGATGCTTCGTAACTTAAGACACTCGGAAACCTGCAACTCCTCGAGGCATGGAAATACATTCCATGTTGTAGGTGCCATCCATTCCAGTACACGGTTCATGTCACCAAGATTGAATCTTTATAGTGTAGGAAACAATTTCCATCCATGGCTTATACTTTCCCTATTGCCGCCATAAAAATGATCACCCAGGCAACTCACATTATAAAATCCCACAATCTCAAGATACTTGAGATGAGGGAGATGGCCTAGCCTTGGAATTTCACCACTCATTCTGCAGCCTTCCAGTTTCAGCTCTATAAAATGTTGAGTGCGCTACAATCACCATCATATCAAGCAATTTTCATTTCCAACAACCATGAGGGAAATTTTCCAACCGTATAATTCTTAATTCTCAAGGATTTTAGGTCCTTACAAAGACGGACCTTCCAGCACTTTCTCATTATTAAAGTTGAAGATTTACCTTTGATCACTTGCAGTCCATACAAATAGGAGTTCATCTATTCTCCTTTTACTTTGTAGATTCGCTTTCTTAGCTTCTTCTATATCTCTCGCCTTCTTAAGATTATATATCTACAATTCTCCACTTAGTTCATTCAAGCATTCTAATTCTTGAATGCTACCGCCTCTGTCTAGACCCACAACGAAAAGAGGAAGCGTTTGTGGATTTTTTAGGCTTCTCATAAGAAAACATAATATATCTCAAACTCGCCAAATTGCTAAAAGGTGGAATTTTTTCAAGTAATTTGCACTCAATCAGCATTAATGTTTACAGATTGTAGAGCTTGGCGAGGGAATCTGGCAACACCGTTATTTCACTACATGAGACATCAAAAAATATTAAATGTATCATCTTTACAATCGAAGCTGATAAATCTTTCACATTACTGCCCCTTAATCTTAAAATTTGCAAATTCTCAAACTTCCATGAGTCGTAAAAGACCTAAGCATGAGTTGTGAATAAAAAAGCTTAACCTTTTTGATTCTTTATTGCGAAATACTTGCGCTAGTCCTCCTGGCATACCATGGGGGGATGATATCTAGATGTTTAATCTGAGCATTTTCAGTTGGCTTTCCTTCTGTTTCCCAATTTAGTGTTTCAAACTTGGAAATAGATAATGCAAGGTTGTTAGGAATGGCTCATATACTAGCCGATCGACAGATGATGAAGCGGAGCAGAGAGTGTTTGCTCGGAGGAGAATCCGATCGAAATGACATATTGAATATGTACAGTGGGACAAGGACGCTCGGGAGAGCTGGTCGCTCGGGAGAGCAAGACTAGTCAATCGGAAAGCTGGAATAATCTGTCTAAGTTGCGTGCGTATGCGGCTAAAATTCAAGTGGGTTTGGAAAACCACGTTTACGTGTTTAGGCTATGGGATAATTACGTAAATTCATACCAAGTAGGTTATGTATAAATAATAAAGTTGTAACCTAATTTTAAAAGCTGTAGAAAAAGCTTCAAAAAAAACTTGAGATCTAATTTCTCTGGAATAAATGAATAGACGCCCACCTATGACGTAGGTATAATTGGCCGAACCTTGTTAAACTCTTGTATTCCCTATTTTTCTTGTTTGTTTGTTCATATTCCTGTGTTATTTAGCCGCGATTTCAATGCTAACCTCATGTTCTGAAACATTTAAGATATCATTGTCTTTTACTGTTAACCATGCTTCCTTCCCTATGTCTCCACGCATTGTCCCTCTTAAAACCCTCACAGCTAATGGCAACCCTCTGCACTTTTCTGCAATCTCCTTCCCAGTATCCACTAAGTCCAAATGGATGATGCTCTATTTTTTCCTGATATTATTTCATTGATAATGGACAAACATTCAACACTAGACAGTAACTTTAGTTTATGCATACATTGAGGGAAAGTTCTCACTAGTGAAGCTACTTGCTTATTGCGAGTTGTGATGAGAACAACATTCCTTTTACTCATTAATGACATATGGCTTTTTAAACTTTCCCACCACTCATATTCTTGATTCCACACATCATCTAGCATAAGAAGAAATTCGTAGTTTCTTTTCAAGGTGCTGAATTACTGCATCTATCAGTGTATAGATGTTATAAATTGTAAAGTTGACTTTTCTTGTAAACTTAGGCTAACAATTAAAATAGTTTTCTATTTTAGATCTAAGGTCTTGTACATATACTATGGATTGTAAAAGAGAAAGGCAACTTTTTTGGAAAGCAATTTGGATTATCATTCAATATTTTGTCATGGTATCAGAGCCTCAGTGGCTATTTTGAGTTTTTGGCTTTTGGGTATTTTTTGGGTCTTCGTACTCTATGCCTATCGGGATCTCACCGCCCACCAGGGAAGCTATGCAAGAGCTTTTTTGACCTATTCCCAAAGTCCGATGACCGATTATTGTGCGTGTGTAGCTCACACGCCACTTGAAGCTTTCGAGTATTATTATACGCACAGGCAAGTGGTGGCAATTGAAGGCATGTGCGGCAATATTTTTTTCCCGATCTCCTTTCTTAGGTCGCGATTCCTTTTTCAGTAGTTCTCTGGTGTCAACTTGGTCATCTGATTTTGTTAAGAGGGCGGTTAGTTGATTTTTTTAGGATTTTAGTTTATTGTTTTCTTCTCTGCTTGCATTTTTTTGTTGTTTGGTCGGTCAGTTTTTGGTTTTATTCTCTGCTTGCGACTTCTTGTTTGGTCAGTCATTTTATGGTTTGAAACATGTCTTTTTTCGAGATCTTGGGAATCAAATTTATAGGAAAAAATTACGCAGCATGGGAGTTTCAGTTTAGGATGTATGTAAAGGGGAAGGAACTTTGGGATCACATTGACGGGTCTTTACTTGCTCATATAAATGCGACAGCATGCAATGAATGGGAGATAAAAGATGCACATGTTGTTTCCTAGATCCTAAGCTCCATTGAAGCTCATATGGTGATTACTTTGCATTCTTTTACTACTACTAAAGAGATATGGGATTATCTAAAGCGCATACATCATCGAGATAATATAGCTCTTCGATTTCAATTAGCTAAGGAACTTCGTCAAGGTAATCTTTGTATTGAGCAATATTATTTTGAATTTCTAAATCTATAGAGTGAATATTTTGGTATTATTTATGCAAAGGTTAACCGTCCTTCGAGCAATTCATGATGATAGTCGGCCTGATAAGTTTTTGATGAAATTGAGATCAAAATTTGAGGTTGCTCGAGCTGTATTGTTGAATAGAGATCCTGTTCCATCATTGGATGTATGTTTTGGTGAATTATTGCATGAGGAGTAGAGATTGGCTACACAAGTTGTTATAGGTGCATCCAAAGAGTCATATGAAGTTGTCAATGTGGCTTATACTGCTAAAGGAAAGAACAAAGAAAAGGGGCAGATGCAATGTTCTAGTTGCAAAGAGTATGGGCACATTGCTTGTAACTGCAGTAAGAAATTTTGCAATTATTGGAAGCAGACTGGATAAATCATAAAAGATTGTCCTATTCGTCCAGAAAATCGTTGAATTCAAGGTTTACAAGCTGCTGTTTTGACTAGTAATTGTGATATTCCACCATCTGCATCATCTTTCAATGCTATTCATATTATTGATCGGCCTATTGTTACTCCAGAAATGGTACAACATATGACTTTATCAGCTTTTAACCATTAGGGGCAAAGAATAAATGTTCTTTCTCTTTGGCTTGTTGATTCTGGTGCATCTAGTTATATGATTGGCTTTTCTTATTTGTTACAAAATCTTTGAAAATATACTGGTACACAAAATATACAGATTGCTAATGGAAATGACCTTTCTATTACTCCATTGGTGATATTGGACCTTCTTTTCGCAATGTATTTGTTTCTCTTGAAGTGTCTACTAATTTGGTTTCGATTGGTCAAATGGTGGAAAGTAGGCCTAATGAGTAATTTTGTCCGTTAAGTTTTTCAAAAAGAGCAATGTTGCCCCTAAGGTTTAATTACATGCAATGTTTTCCCGAATGTTTGGAAAAATGTGCAACGTTCCCCTTGAGCTAATGGTGCCGTCTAATTGACTAAAAATCGTTAGTTAACCGCCCACATGTGCACATGTAGGATGACACACGGACCAAATTTTTTTAAACATCTGGGTGAACATTGCATGTAAAGTAAAATTTAGATGCAACGGTGCTATTTTTAGAAAACTTTAGGGGCAAAATTGCACATTAGGTCAAACCATGTGTCATCCTACATGTGTACACATAGGTGGTCAACTGATAATTTTCTGTCAATTAGACGGCACCATTAGCTCAAGAGGAACATTGTACATTTTTTCAAACATCCAGGAGAACATTACACGCAAGTAAACTTTAGGGGCAATATTGCTCTTTTTGAAAAATTTCGGGACAAAATTGCATATTAACCCTGGAAATAACTATAACATAAAAATTCTATCATGGTGGATGTCTTGTGCAGGATCAGATGTCGGGGAAGTGATCGCGAGGGAGCCTAAAGTGGGTAGATTGTTTCCTTTGCAGTTTTCTGTTCCTAATAATTTGTCTTTACTTTATAATGGGCCTAATGTGCAATTTTGCCCCTGAAGTTTAATTTCTAAAAAGAACAATGTTACCTCTAAACTTTAATTACATGTAATGTTTTCTCAAATGTTTGGAAAAATATATGATGTTCCCCCTGAGCTAACGGTACCGTCTGATTGAACAAAAATTAATTTCCTATGCGTGCACACGTGGGCCAAATTTTTCCAAAAATTCAGGAAAACATTGCACATAAAGTAAACTTTAAGGGCAACATTGCTCTTTTTGAAAAACTTTAGGGGCAAAATTGCATATTAGCTAGGCCAAACCACATGTCTTCCTATGTGTGCATGCGTAGGTGGTCAACTAACAATTTTTTATCAATCAAATTGTACCATTAGCTCAGGGTGAACATTGCACATTTTTTCAAACATCTGGGAGAACATTGCGCGCAAATAAACTTTAAGGGAAACATTGCTCTTTTTGAAAAATTTGAGGGGTAAAATTGCACATTAACCCTTTATAATATTGTTAAAAATAAGGCTGAAGTTTGGCATAAAAGGTTAGGCCATCCGAATAATGTTATTTTGAATATATTAATGAAACATGGTTTTCTTGGAAACAAAGTTTAGTCTTCTGGTCATATATTTTCTCTTGATTGTTCTACTTGTAAATTAGAAAAAAGTAAAATTTTGCCTTTTCCTACTTGCGGTAGTTGTGATGATACTTGTTTGCAATTGTTCATACTGATGTTTGGGGTATTACTCCTATAATTTCACATGGGCAGTATAAATATTTTATCATATTCATTGATGACTATAGCCTTTTCACTTGGATATACTTTCTACATTCCAAAACTGAGGTGCTAATTGCATTTCATACTTTTATGGCTTATGTTGAGACACGATTTTCCATTTGTATTAAATTTTTATGGTCTGACAATGGTGGGGAATATATGTCTCATTACTTTCAAGGTTTCTTAAAACAAAAAGGTATTGTATCTCAACGATTATATCCTTACAATCCTTAACAGAATGGATTGGCTGAATGGAAGAACCGTCAATTGGTAGATATGGTTTGCACTTTGCTTTTGCAGTCTTCCGTTCCATCTAAATTTTGGATGGAAGCTTTGGGTACTATAGTCTATTTAATCAATCGTCTTTCTTATCAACAGTTGAATTTTGATTCTCCATATCATCAACTATTTTACATGCATCCGGATTATCATACACTGCGCACATTTGGTTGTTTGTTTTTTCACTTGCCTCTTTATGAGCGTCACAAGCTTACAACTCAATCAGTTTGGTATGCTTTTATGGGTTACGGTACTGCACACGAGGGGTTTTTTTTGCTGTGATGTTATTTGCCAATCGTATGTGTGTTTCTAGAAATATGATTTTCTTCTAACATGAGTACTACTTTCAGCAACATGTTACTTCTTCAAACTATGTTCTTTTTCCCGACTTTGATGACATCTTTTACCCCATTGAGTGTTTTAAACTAGGCATGATATATTAGTGACAACAGTATGTTCTTCCCAATATCCTAATCTGCTGCCATCTCATATAGCCATTAAAAAAAGCACTCGTGTCCATCGTCCCCCAGATAAGTATGGTTTTTCTGCCACTTTATCTCATGCTACAGTCCCTACTTCTTATTCTCAGGCATCTAAATAAGCATGTTGGTTCAAAGCCATGCAAAAAGAACTTCAGGCTCTTTAGGAGAATCGTACATGGGATCTTGTTCCTTGTCCTACTGGTATTAAGCCCATTAGTTGTAAATGGATATATTCCATTAAGTCACTCTATGGCTTGAAATAGGCTCCTCAGGCCTGGTTCAATAAATTTCGTGATGCTCTTCTAAGCTTATGTTTTGTTCAAAGTCAATATGATTCCTCTTTGCTCCTGTGCAAAACCTCTAAGGGAATTGTCATGCTTCTGGTATATATTGATGACATTGTTATTACTGGAACTAATTTTGAATTGATTTCTCAGCTTCAAGAGCAACTTCAAAGTGTTTTCCATATGAAAGATTTGTGTCCTTTACGCTATTTTTTAAGTCTTGAAGTGTGCTCTACATCGGTTGGCCTTTTCCCACATCAACATAAGTGTACTCAAGAACTTATTTCTTTGGCTGGTCTTCAAGATGGTCGTTCGGTTCATACTCCCTTAGAAGTGAATGTTAAATATTGTTGTGATGACGGTGACTTTCTATTTTATCCTTCTTTGTATAGAAGCCTAGTAGGCAGTTTAAATTATCCAACTATTACCCGTCCAGATATTTCTTTTTATGTTCACAGGTGAGTCAATTTATGCAAGCACCTAGACATCTTCATCTAGTTGTTATCCATCGGATCATTCATTATTTGCATGGTACATCTACTCGAGGATTGTTCTTTCTAATAGACTCTTCACCTCGTCTTGTTACTTATAGTGATGCTAATTGGGCTGGGTATTATGATACTCGACAATCCATTACTGGTTGGTGCATGTTTCTCGTTTCTTCACTGATTTCTTAGAAAAGCAAAAAGCAAGATCGCATATCTAATTCCTCCACTAAGTTTGAGTATCGAGCTATGTCGTCTAATTTTTTAGAATTCTTTGGCTTCGAGGACTTTTGGCTGAGCTTGGTTTTTGTCAAACCAACTCTACACCTCTCCATGCTGATAATATTAATGCTATTCAGATTACAGCTAATCCAATATTTCATAAGCGCATAAAGCATATTGAAGTGAATTATCACTTTATTCGTGAAGCATATGATTCTCATGTCATTTCTCTACTTCATGTCACTATTGAGCATCAGATTGCAGATATATTTACTAAGGCTCTTTCTACTGGATGCCATCAGTTACTTGTTAACAAATCGATGCTTTTGGATTGCCCAACATCAATTTAAAGGGGGATATCAGTATATAGATGATGTAGATTGTACAGTTAACTTTTCTTGTATACTTATGCTAACAATTAAAATAGTTTCCATTTTTAGATCTAAGGTCTTGTACATATACTGTGGATTGTAAAAGAGAGGCGATTTCTTTGGAAAGCAATTTGGATTATCGTTCAATATTTTGTCAACATCCATGCTGGTTATCCCTCCAGCATTTTTGTCAAGAGTCTACAACATTTCTCCTACAATTCTTTTGACATGAAAGTCAATAGAAACACAAACCCACATTTTTACGTCAAAAATATTCTTTTCTATTGCTTTTTGACAGACCAATTTAGCTACAGTCGTCTTTCCAAGACCAGCCATACCCACAATTGCTACAACAGTGAGACCTTGTTGACCACAGGACCCTGCCAACAAGTTCACAATTTTAGAGACTTCATCATCGTCTCTTGTCAAATGATCCCAACTGATCAGAGACTTTCTATCAGCGGAGAGGACTGTAAATCCGAATCTAGAAGCATCATTCTTAATTTTATCGAGCGACTCATTTACATTCTTGACTTTGTGGGCCATTTTGATATGGAATGCAGTCTTCCGGGCAAAACGAATGCATTTGTAGATTTTTAAGAAGTTTCTTACTTTTGCCTCTGCTCGGTTTTGAATCTTCACTTTTCGTTGAGGAACTTCATAGGCCAAATAATCAAGTACGTCTTCAGCATCGTAGGCCCAATCTTTGAGCTTCCTCAGCCAACGTCTCACAGCCATTTGTGTCTTCTGTTGCTCTTCTGCATCTTCCAACAAGTCACCAACTATGACCAATGAGTCTCGAAGTCTATCGAGTTCTTCATCAAGACCACAAGCCAGTTTGATTTCTTCAGTGACAAGCAAAAACACCCTCCTCAATGCTTCCTGCACCATGGAAGAGAGGACTAGGTCAGCCATATTTCCTTCTATTCCGTTTGCTGGTGAAGTGGGGAAAAATTTCAGCGAATTTATACAAGAAGATGATTCAGAAACATACATTCAATATGCGAAGCCAGTATTGAATTGACTTGGCAACTGTGACCTGCTCTGGCTAATGAAAGCCACTTAATATAATTTTATTAATTCTTCATCGGCTTCTATCAAGCCACTTAGTAGAGCAAATTTCTTTATACAAAATTATTCTTAACTGCTGAAATTTTCCGTTGATTATATCAAGAAGTTGCTATTAATATTCTTGTTGTTATCTAATATGATTAACGTCACATTTCATTTCATTTGACCCATTGTTGGCCTGAAACCATTCACTAAGAACTTATAAATTCCATGAACAGGTAAGATGAAACATCCACAAAATATTTTCTTTTGTCAGGTTTCATACGGCAACAGCAAAATTACACCCAAGAAATAGTTCTTTTAAGGTTCCTGCCAAAAATAGGCAAATATATGAAAGAAAATAGAAAAAAAAAAAAAAAAAAAACAACCCAACAGAATTGAAAATTTTGAATTTCTTTTATTATAACGGAAAAAAAAAATCTCTAGCTGAAGAAAACATCACCCGACAATGCTGAAACATCTTTTTGAACTAATTGTATTTCCATCCTACAATGATAAGAATTATCCCGGATGATCACCTTCCTACACTCGATTTGCAAGCCTTGATTTCCCCTGCCTCAAACAAATCTGGGATAGACTTAATGACAATAATTGCCCATCTGCAGTTCGATTATGCTTATTAAGCAACCAAATTTGAAGTTTAAATTCTGAAAAATTCTCATGGTCTTATGTTTTCGAATCCCACTTTTTAATAATTGGACATCGCAAATGAGACTATACATTGGGACCTCAGATACTGCACCGATCCCCAAAAAGTATAAAAGATGAATCTCTACAAGAAGAAAGAATATAACAAACAAAACAGACATAATCATACTTTTATTTCAAGTTTGAGGAGGATACAGTTCCCAAAGTGCAACTGTAGTGTCTTCGGAGGCATAGGCAAGTAGCCTACAATCAGATGAATATGAGACAGCATTACACTGCAACAAATAATGTGTACGTTCAGAGAAATATTTTTTCATGTACTTCGCTAGTGTCAACCAAATACCATAACAATCAACATATGCTTTCAGTGAAACAAACCAAAATGTATTTCATTGGTGTGAAGCATTTAAAGCATGGAGGAAGATAAAGAGTCAGACAACAGAATGAACCAAGCACAAGCTGCAAAATGACCAACCCTGTCTTGAAACCTTAGTAATGGATATAGCAAATCTTATTAGGCACATGATCACCTCAGTTTGCTTATTTGTGTTGTGACCAAGTGAAATGAATCTTATATACAAGCAATAATTAACTTGGAGCAACTCTGCCAAGTGTCACGGGCTAACTTTCACACAAGCTCTAACCACATGCGGCGCTAGCAAGTTTAACTAGAACACTTCAAAGAATGATAGTAAGCTTTCCCACACACGTTTGACTTAGACTTGAGAAGCTAATTAAGCTAAGTAAGAAAAAGAGCACATAAAAGAGTTTGGGAAAATATTTTCTATTACTCAAAGCTAGTAATATGTTACAAATGAGATTTTATCTATTTATAGTCCTCCACTTCCTTAATAGATGGTGAGGATTGATTTGATCCTACAGTTCATATTTGCTACCTAGAATTCTCTATATAAATATCTAAATATATACAAGGAATGGTGTGGAACATTCTAGAGAATGTTCTAAAATTCTAAAAAATACTATATAAATATAATTAGGCATACCAAACCTCCATTTGACTAGGCTTAAGGCAATTTTGGTGACATTCTCCCCCACCTGATAGGGCGACATCCTCGTTGCCTTCAAATCTTCGTAAACTCTAATTTGATCATTGAACTACCACAAGTGTTGGATAGACTCCCAACTAGCTTCGCTTTTAGGAAGTCTCTTCCATTTGACAAGAAGTTCATGGGTGGGAGGTTTATTTGGGTGACGCACCACATATCGAAAAGGAACTCTTCTATTTCTTTATCATGTTAGACCCTTATATCCATTGGTGCTCTCTGTAAAATGCCCCTACTTGAATCTCCGTCATCCCCATAATAAGTTTTAAGTAAACTTGTATAAAAAATGGGATGAAATTTGATGTTTGGAGGCAACTCCACTTTGCATGCTTGAGTCCCCACCTTCTTAATGATAGGAAATGGCCCTTCATATCTCTTTATGAGGCCTCAATGTAATCCACTAAGCCTCACATGATTGTGCATCTTAACAAGCACAAGATCTGCCACTTGAAATTCTCTTGGTCGCCCCTTCTTGTCAGCCCATTTCTTCATCTTTTTGAAAGCATTTTCCAAGTATGCTCTTGCTTCAGTGGCTTGATCGTTCCAATTCTTTGAGAACTTATAGGTCGATAGACTTGTTCCTTTGTAGGCAGTGGCAATGGTTAAAGGCATCAAGGGTTGTTGTCCCATGACAATCTCGAATGAACTATATCCCGTCAACTCGCTCCTTTGCAAGTTGTAAGAAAATTGGGCAACATCGAGCAACTTAATCCAATCTCGTTAATTGGCACTCACATAGTGCCTCAAATATAGCTCCAAAAATGCATTCACCCTTTTGGTTTGCCTATGGGTTTAGGGGTGAAAGCTAGTGGAAAACTTGAGCTCGATCCCCATAAGCTTGAACAATTCGGTCCAAAATCGACTAGTGAAGCGAGTATCTCGATCACTTACAATAGACTTCGACACACCCCAATACTTCACAACATGCTTCAAGAAAGTTGGGTGGTTTGCTCGGCGGTGCACTCCTTTGGTGTGGGAATGAAGGTGGCATATTTGAGTATCGATCCACCACAACAAGGACCCAATTGCATCCTTCACTTTAGGCAATCCCACAATGAAATCCATGGACACACTTTCTCAAGAACTTTAGGGATGAAAAGTGGTTCCAAAAGACCCACGGATGCACGTTGCTCCACTTTTATCTTGTTGACATACTAAGCATGTCTTCACATATGCTTCAACATCGTTCCTCAAGCATGGCTAATAGCAAGAATCTTCCACCAAAGCCAAAGTACAATGCATACCTGGATGGCTCGCCCACTTGCTATCATGGCACTCCTTCATGACTTCACACCTTGGGTTGTCGTGGGGAGGAACATAAAGATGCTTGCTCTTCACGAACACCAAGCCATCTTCAACCCAAAATTGCTTTGTCTTTCCCTCATTGACAAGTGAGATGATAGTTTGAACTGTGAAATCATGCTCAAGTCCCTTCTTGATTCTCTTCAAAAGACATTGTGGCCTACTAATGTCGGCAAGTTCACCTTTGCGACTTAAACATCGGCAACTAGGTTGGCTCGACCAGACTTGTACTCCAATACATAATCAAATTCGGCTAAGAAGTCTTGCCACCTAGCTTGCTTCTGCAAGGGCTTCCTTTGCGTTTGAAAATAGCTTGTGGCAACTTTATCGGTCTTCACTACGAATTTGCTCCCAAGCAAGTATTTTCGCCACATTCGTAAACAATGTACCATTGCGGTCATCTCCTGCTATTGCACTATGTACTGCCTTTTGGTGTCATTAAGCTTTCTACTTTCAAAGGCGATGGGGTGGCCTTCTTGTTTCAAAACTCCCTCAATAGCAAAATCGAAGGCATCGATGTGTACCTCGAATGGCATGCAATGGTTGGAAAGTGCCAATACGAGTTCCTCCATAATCACCTTCTTCGATGCTTCAAAGGCATCTTGGCACCTTGAACTCCAATTCCAACTTTGGCCCTTTTTTAATAAGTCGATGAGAGGTGCGGCTACTGAGGAATAGCGTTTGATGAACCTTCTATAGTAGTTCACCAAGCCAAAAAAATGATCTTAACTCGATGACTTTATTAGGTGGCTCCCAATCTTAGATGGCTTACACCTTGAATTTATCCATTCGTAGCATGCCCTTCCCTACGATGTGGCCTAAAAATGCCACCTCTTCTTAAGCAAATGAGCATTTTTCCTTCTTGACATATAACTCGTTGTCCCTCAAAATCTTGAATACTTGCCTTAAATGCTCAATGTGCTCCTCCGAGATCTTGCTATAAATGACAATGTCGTCAAGATAAACAACAAAACGACCAAGAAAAGGAGCAATAACCTTGTTCATGAGAGTACAAAAGGTAGCCGGCGCATTTATAAACCCAAATGGCATAATAAAAAACTCGTATGAACCATAGCAAGTAACGTATACGGTCTTTGGCTACGCACTTGATAGTACCCACTTCTCAAATCCAACTTCGTGAAACAGCTAGCATCGCCAAGTTGATCAAACAAATTGGCAAAGAGTGGGATGGGGTATTTGTTCTTGATGATAATCTTGTTGAGAACTCGATAATCAATGCAAAGCCTTAAAAATCCATCATGCTTTTTTTGAAATAAGACGGCGCACCATAAAGAGCTTTGGAGGGACAAATATATCCTACATCGAGCAATTCTTTTAATTCTTCAAGCTCGAAAGGTGCCATACGATAAGGAGCGAAGACGGGTGGCTTGGCTCCTTGCTTCAATTCAATGACATGATCCACCTTTCTCCTTGGTGGAAGTTTCTTAGACAACTCGGTGGGCATGACATCTTTGAACTCTTCAAGCACCTTTTGAATCTTATTCGGTGCTTTGTTGCCACCATCTATAGTTCCTTCTTCCAACTTAAGAGTAGCCTAGTAAATTGGTTCTTTCTTCTTCACACATTTTGAAAGTTGAAAGGCAGATAGCATGTTCTCCTCAATCTCCCTTTTTATGGGCACATCACAAGGTTGACCCTTCTCCATAATGCATATGGTGTTGGTCCATGGAACTAAGAATGCCTTCATCATGTCTAGGAAATCTATCTCCAAATAGAACTTTTTATCATCAATGGAAGCAATAGTGATATTGGCCTTACCTTTCCATTGGCCAATTTGAATGTGGGTATCTCGAGCTACACCATCAATAGGTAGACTCTTTGTGTTGACTCCCTTTATGAACCCCTTTTCTTTGGTGTATTTTAGGCCAATTTCATCAACTAACTTCCTGGCCATATAGACGGTGTCAGCCCCTGTGTCCACCAATGCTTTCAAAGACTTGCCTCCAATGACGGTCTCCACGTACATTTGACCATGGGGTTGATTCTCAACCTTTGCTTGAATAGCATTGAGAAGCTTCATGGAGGTGATCTTTTCCTCATCATGCCTCTCCTCCTCCATTAGTAATGCGGCATGTTTGCCATGCCTTAGGCACTTAAAAGCACGTTAAGGCCCATTGCAAAGAAAGCAAGCTACTTTGAATTTGGAGGACTCACCTTTGTCTTCCTTCCACCAATTGCTCTTATCCTTTGAAGGCTTGTCCTTCTTTGGAGACTTGTCCCTTTCTCCCCCACCTTTACTACCATGGTGGAGCTTTTTGTTTTGCCCCTTTGTGGATTCCCTCTTGAACTCTATTAAGGATTCGGCAGCGGCCATCACAATTGCAAGGTCTTACACACCCCTTCTCTTTAACTCAAGCTTGGCCCAACTGCTTAAGCCACCAAGGAAGCAAAAGAGAGTATCTTGTTCGCCCAATGATGGAATTTCTAATAAAAATTCAGAGAATTCCTTTACATATTCATGAATTTGGCCTTCCTTGTGTTGAGGGCATCAAAGCTTTGCCCTAGCTTCATTTTTGGCATCCTCGAGGTAGAACTATTTCTTAAGCTCCACTTTAAATACATCCCACGTGTCGATGGTGCTAGCCCCTCTCTTGAAATCATCGCACCTACGACACCACCATGCAAGGGCAATATCTTTAAGGAAAAGGAAAGCGTTGTTTACCTTTTGTGCTTCTTCCACAATGCCCATTGCTCCAAAATATGCCTCGGGCCCCCAAATAAGGTTGTCAATCTCCCTAATGTTCCTTGCCCCACTATATGTTGGAGGCTTGGGTGCATTTAATTTCGAGAATGGTGTTACTTGAATAGCTATCCTATTAGCCACAGCGACCATACACAATTTGACTTGAGCCTTGAGCTCTTCCATATGCTCCTTATGGGCAAGCTCAAGTGTTTCAAGCCTTGCCTTGTAAGACATAAGTTCATCATCTCTAGCAACCAACATAGCCTTGAGAGATTTTACCTCATTGGAGAAGTCATCTATCACCACATTCAAGACACCTTGCATCTCCACACTGAGCTCCTCCCTCTTGAATTTTAGCCTCTTGATGCGTTGGTCCATGTCCTCAACTTTATCCCCCAAGTAGGTCATATGGCATGCATCCTTGCCAACCTTTCCTCCACAAAGATGATTAAATCCCTTGACTTCTCCTTGCCCTTCATAACAACACCTTCTTGGTTGTTTTCCACGAAAGTATCGGTCACGTTCGACATCCTTTGATGAAGAAAATGCTACCAACCCCGAGTTTCAAGCCCAAAGGCCCACCATATGGAGAATTTGCGCCAAGAAATCAAAAAGAAATGCAAAAAGAATGAATGATGGCACAAGAAATGAATGAGCTAGCAAAAGTTAGTTAAGGGGGAGAGTTTAAATAGAGCAGTAGCTGAGAGGAGATGGTATCATTTGGAATATTTGTATTTGGATCAGCAGGGGTTGATTGGGGGAGAGAGGGAGTGTAGGTGCACCACCTTGCTCTTGGACATTTGCTCATAGATTTGTTATTGTTATTTTTTCTTATTTCTTTTCTTGGATTGTAATAGTAAAACGGAGGTTGATGTCTTCTTTTGTTCGAATTGTAAATGCCATTTGAGATACAAAACATCAACTGTGTTTTGATATTTTCATTAATACAATCCTTTTCCATTTGAGCTACTCATTTATTTTTCGATTTGGCTGTGTGCTAATTGTGAGTCTCCATCATTGGTCCAACCTGCCGGATCCTAAAGTGACCGGAGCAAATGGAGAATCAACTACAGGCATTGGAAATACAAATCGATAAAACGAAAAACCGAGTGAGGGAACTGGCAGCAAGTGTAAAGGAATTAACCAAATCGGTAACCAGATGCAATCTTGTTGGGCTTTGTCTCAGCAAAGCTATCAAAATGATAGAAAAAGTAATGAGGAGTTTCGGAGTTTTGTTCTTAGTTGGATGAAGAGAATGGAAAAACAACCATCCTTGGAAGAGAAGCATAGTTCAAAAGAGGAGACGGATGTTGAAGGTTCTGGATACCCATAAGGATAGAGTTCAGTACCGAAAATGGATTTTACTAGACTCAAATGTCCCTTTGAAAAAGGTGAAACTGCCTAGCTTTAATGGGTCAGTAGAGAAGATCGAAGTTTTGTTGCAGCTGGAAAATAATGGGAGAAATTCACCGTTGACAACAAAAGAGAAGGAGAGCCCAGTTAAGACTCAATTAACCCCATCCACCCAAAGCGCATCGACTCGGCAGGGATTAGTAAACCTAATTTCCCATTATTTCAATCCGAGACCCCCAAGTCGATGTTTCCCAAATTTTGCTACTCCATAGACCCACAAACACCACTCGTCGATCGACGCCAATCGATGGAAAACAAGAGATCCCCAATCCAATAACTCTCTAAGACCGAATGGAAGGAGAGGCGCCGCAAGGGGCTGTGTTTTCAATTTAGGCTCGCTTACTGATGGAAACTTTGATATCCAAATAGACCAATATAACAACAATTAGTAGAATTGTAGGAAATGTATGTATTGCTATTCAATGGAATAACGTACACGGATCAATTCCAATGTTGCAACCCAATGAATGAAACAGTACGAAAGAAAAAGATAAAAGAAACAACAATGAGCCACACTCCAAGAGCAGGGATGGACTACGCCCCTCTTTCCCTCTCCCTTTCAGCCTAACAACTGAAACCACAAAATATTTCCCAACATGTCTCGTCCCCTCTCTCCCTCCTCTTATTCTATTTCCCACATAACTAACTCTAGGCCAGCTCAGCTGCCTTCTTCTTGGGCCTCTTGGAATAAACTCCCCACATGGTGTGCCTTTGGCCTTGGACCTCCTGGCTGATAGCAGTGTCTCCATTATTGCCGTCCGGTGGGGAAACAGTCTTGTCTTCAAGACTGAAGTGTAAATGTCGGGAAAAATCTGCTTCAAGATACCTCCTCCAATCCATCAACATTGCCTGATACACTATCGGGCTACCAGAAGCAATAAGATTATTTAAAGGAAGCAACCATTTTAACAAGTCGCCGCAAGGGTCATAATTCATGTGGTCTTGATGCTTAGGAGACAGATTTCTATTTCGATAATTTTTGAAGTGTGTATCACCTGTAATAGAATATATGTGCAGTCTACCATTCTAGCCACCTACGATTGCTTCACTTCCATCAGGTGTAATTGCAGATGCTATTATAGAAAAACCAAGATTGATCGTTGACACAACTTTTGTACCACAAAGCATGACAACACATGAATCGATCGTCGCCAAAGCAAGCTTTAGATTCAGATGGGCAAGACTCAAATCTTTCTGTTGACTACCAATGTCAACAGAATCAGCACCTCCATACCGATCCCCATGAAAAAAACTCTCCATATCTTATTATCAAATCCAGATGTGACAATTTCTTCTTCTACAGCAGCTAAACACTTGATTTGCATGCTCTCTTTTCTCTCTAATTTATTATTGTATCCGGTGCCTTGAATCCATTTAATTATTAGACCATCATAACTGCTAGATAGTATAGTTTTTGGGACACTATTAAGCACTGCTAATGGTGTAACATTCTTCATGTGTCCAGATATTTGTCAGGGAGCTTTATCAAGATCACTTGCTGAGAAGATACTAATTGTGCCACCAAGAGGGACAGTTACAACATGATCATTCTGCCAGAAGCAACCGACTAACATGTTATTCAAACCACCTAAGCCAGAACATGTCAATGTTTTCTTTAATCTTCCATTACCATCATCACAGATCCCCCATACTTTTGCTGACTTGTTTGCAGAAATAGTCAGCACAGTTTTTGTTGTTCCATTTGCAGCGACATTCTGTCCATCCATGTGAAATGGGTATGTAAGAGATAATGAAGCCGCCGAAAGAAACATAACCCAATCTGAACCTTCAACTTCTTGTTTTCCATAACATGTATCTTGCCTAAGCCATCACAAATATGTTCATTGAGAACTGCAAAAAACTAAATTCCCTTTGGACTGCGATCAGCTCTCAATTCCAATGGAATCCTTTTTCCAGAACTACTTCCCTCCATTATAATCTGACCAGAACTATTTATGTAATAGTGATGATTTAGTTTGCTATCTAAAGACAGTAAAAAATAGAGACCTTAAGTTGCTTCCAAAAAGCTTTATTACAATTACTTGATCAAGGTTAGAAGCAAAATTCTCTCTCGTAAATTCCACATTGTCCGCATAATACTTCACGCTTGCTACAGCAGCATCCAACTCTAGCTCTCTGATAGAGAGTAGCTGGCCTTCAACTCCTACTTGGATCGAATTGCTGGTCCCTTGGGCTGCAGTATGTCCTTTTAATAGCACCCATTTCCCTTGATCACAGAACTTGAGACGCCCCAAAGCCAAATTTGTGGTCACAACACCCAGAGTAGATAGCCATTCTACCCCCAATATAAGGCCCAACCCTCTAAGCTCAGTTACTAACGCATCAATAATACTATCCATCCAATTGAATGGGAATCCCTGTACATTTTTATCAATTGTGATCAAATTTCCAATACCCAATCGTATACCCAATTTTATAATTCCCGTTACTGTTAAACCCATTACCGAGACCGAGTGTTGGAAGACACAATGTTAGGCCCCCGATTGTGAAGACATATGTGAGGGGCAAAGGCAGAAATATTGGGAGGGACAAATAAGGAATTTCTACTGTGGGTAGTTAGTTATTGCATTTCGTATTTTCTGTTTCTTATATAGGGGTGTTTAGTGTGGGAAAAGAGGAGGGGGGAATTTGGGAACTAAAGCATTTTGTTTGGGAAAGAGGTGAGGCTCTCGAATTCCTCACTACACCTGTATTTTCTTTTTTTTTTACAGAATCAATACAATATACAATATCCTTCATTTAGCTAGTTCTTTCCTTCTTGTGTTGTTGTGTTTGGTGATTGAAAGCAGGGTCCTAACAGTGGTATCAGAGCACCAGTCCTTGTATGAAAACCCAATTTCAGCAGATGGAGAGCAGGGTAGACGCCATTGAAGCTGATCTACAGCAGGTTTTAGCTCGCCTTGATCGATTAGAACGCTTGGATGTTGACTCAATTAACCAGTCCTTGGAGAGATTGTCCCTGATCGAGGATGGAGTCAAGACCGTTCTCCTCAAGCTCAACATGACTCAACCAGATAAGCCCCAATTTCCCCAAGACCCATTTCATGAGACCACACATCTAAATCCAGGAAATCGTAGTATCGGAAAATACTAGCAGGAACAGATGGAGACGGCGGATACAGGAGAACACTCCAACCCCGTTCCTATTTGGCAAAGATCGGAGGGGATGCCAAGAAAGCTGGAACTCCCTGTTTTTGATGGAGATAATCCAGATGGATGGATCTTGAGGGTTGAGCATTACTATGATCTCAACGGTTTCTCACCGGAGGATAGACTCCGGTCAGCTGTGGTCTGTCTTGAAGGGGAGGCTTTGGCGTGGTATTATTATGAAAGCAATCAAAGGAGTTTTCATGGGTGGGGTGAATTCAAGAAATTATTGTTGGAACGGTTCTGTAGCATTCAAGTCGAAAATCTAATGGAGCAGCTCTTCTCCCTCCAGCAGACATCCACGGTGGGTGATTATCGGAAGCAGTTTGAAATGCTATCTGCTCTTTTCCCTGATCTACCCGATGCTGTGATGGAGAACACATTTATCAATGGGCTGCAAGATGAAGTGAAATCAGAGCTGAGGCTGTGGAAGCCTCAAGGATTGGGCCGCATAATGAAGGTGGCCCAAATGATTGAAGACAAAAATGAAGCTGCAAGGTCTCGAGCCTTGTCCAGTCACCAAGGATTCAGCAATCGAGCCCGACCTTTTTCAGGTATGCCATTGGCCACTAAAAACTTAATTTCCAACTCCTCTTCTAAGTCCAGCCTGATGTCGCCTAAGGCCTCATCACCAACTTCTTCTACTTCTTCTTATTCTGTCGCTGCAACCGGGCCCAGTCCGCAACCACCACAAAAATTCCGGCGACTCACTGAATCGAAAATGAGGGCAAAGCGAGAGAAGGGCCTATGTTACCGTTGTGATGGCAAGTATAATTCGGGCCACCGATGTCCAAACCGGGAGTTGCAGATTCTGTGGGTAGATGAACCTGACTCCGTCGAAGAAGGGGACATACCAGACTTGGGGGCAGAGGAGACAGTGGACGTGGGAGACCTGGACCACTTAGAAATCTCTCTCTTCTTTGGCTGGCCTAACAGCACCTCATACTCTGAAGTTGCGAGGGACAATCAAGGGGCATACAATGGTGGTCCTGGTGGATTCGGGTGCATCCCATAATTTCCTCTCATCCCGCTTGGTCTCCAACTACACTTACCAGTCACTCCTACCAAGCAGTTCGGGGTCACCTTGGGCACGGGAAGGCAGATTAACTCAATGGGAATATGTAGACAAGTTTGCCTGCAGCTTCCGGGAGTAGAGGTAATTGCTGACTTCTTTCCTCTCCAGTTGGGTAGTACAGATGTAATATTGGGATACCAATGGCTGCTGTCAATTGGGGAATCATTTATGAACTGGGCTAAAATGACTATGGAATTTAAGGTGGGGCAGCAGCGAGTACAACTTGTAGGGGACCCTGAATTGTGTAGGTCACGGTTGTCTTTACATGCCATGGAAAAAACAGTTAAGCGGGAGGGGCACTGCATTTTGCTAGAGGGTAAGGTGCTGGAGTTGAACTCCATGGAAATGCAAGTACAAGTACCCGAAGAAGCAGAAATCCACCCCTTGACTGCACCCTTGTTAGCTGAATTTCAGGATGTTTTCCATCTTCCCAAGGGACTGCCCCCGGAAAGGTCACACGACCATGCTATTACCCTGAAACCCGGCACTGCACCTATTTCAGTCCGCCCCTACAGATATCCCCATTTCCAGAAGATAGAGATTGGTGGCTGAGATGCTGGCTACAGGAGTAATTCAGCCAAGCCATAGCCCTTTCTCCAGCCCAGTCCTACTGGTCAAGAAAAAAGATGAAAGTTGGAGGTTTTGTGTTGACTACCGTGCATTAAACCGAGAGACTGTCCCCGATAAGTTTCCCATCCCAGTAATTGAGGAGCTTTTGGATGAACTACATGGGGCAGTCATCTTTTTCAAGATTGACCTCAAGACTGGATATTTCCAGATTCGAATCTGTCCAGAAGACATCCCTAAGACAGCATTTAGAACTCACCAGGGCCACTATGAGTTCAGGGTAATGCCATTCGGGTTGTCTAACGCCCCGTCCACATTCCAGTCCTTGATGAATGAGGTATTCCAGCCCTACCTCCGCAAATTTGTTTTAGTTTTCTTTGATGATATACTTGTATATAGCAAGAGTGTGGAAGAGCACCAGGTGCATTTGAAGCAAGTCCTTACTTCCTTATGCCTCCACAAGCTCTTTGCCAACCCAAAGAAGTGTGTGTTCTTCCAACAAAGGGTGGAATATCTGGGGCATATAATAGATTCTGCTGGGGTAGCAGCTAACCCAACAAAAATTCAGGCCATGGTGGATTGGCCTATCCCCACTACTCTGCATTCCTTGAGGGGTTTTTTGGGACTCACGGGCTACTATAGGTGGTTTGTCCAAAATTACAGCAGGATTGCTTAGCCTCTTACACAGCAACTTCGCAAGGATGTTTTTCATTGGGATGTTACTGCCCACACGGCATTCTAGCAGCTCAAGGCAGCCATGACCACTCTTTCGGTTTTGGCTCTCCCTGATTTTTCCTTACCATTCACTATAGAAGCTGACGCCTCAGGATTTGGGTTGGGGGCAGTGCTCATGCAACAGGGTCGACCATTAGCTTTTTACAGCCAGAAATTGAGCCCTTCTGCACAAGCATCCTCTGTTTATGAGCGAGAGTTGATGGCTATTGTCATGGCTATTAAGAAATGGCGTCCTTATTTGTTGGGGCATCGATTTATAGTAAGAACTGATCAAAAAAGCCTGAAATTTCTGTTGGAACAAAGGATAGTGGAGGGGGATTATGCCAAATGGCTCAGAAAACTGATGGGGTACAACTTCGAGATTGAGTACAAACCAGGATCCACTAACTCGGCTGCTGACGCCCTCTCCCGTGCCCCACATTTAGCCTCCCTTACAGCCCCGATTCTGCTAGATTTCCAGGACATCCCAGCCCAGCAAGCTGCTGACCCCTTCCTCTCCAATATTCTACAGACCATTGCACACCAATCAACTGCTCATCCTCACTTCTAGCTGGTGGGAAACCTACTTAGGTATAAAGGGAGGCTTGCTTTGCCATCGGACTCACATTACGTTCCATTGCTGCTCCAAGAGTTCCATGGAAGCCCTATTGGGGGTCATGCTGGTATGCAGCGCACTTATCAGCGTTTAGCATCCGAGTTTTACTGGAAGGGCATGAAGAAGCAAGTGCAAGATTTTGTGGCAGCTTGTGACATTTGTCAACGTAGCAAACATGAGGCTATGGCTCCTGCTGGATTTTTACAGCCCCTACCTCCACCTGACAAGGTATGGGAAGATTTAACCATGGACTTTATTGAGGGTCTTCCAAAATCCCGGGGGTATGGTGCCATCCTAGTGGTCGTTGATCAGCTCACCAAATACGCTCACTTTATTGCCTTGAAACATCCATTCACAGGCCCTGTCATTGCCTGCATTTTCTTGCAAGAAGTCATCCGTCTTCATGGCATCCCAAAGAGTGTCATCTCGGACCAGGATAGGATCTTCATGAGTTATTTCTGGCGGGAACTTTTCCGCCTTCAAGGGTCTGAATTGAGAAGAAGCATAGCGTATCATCCCCAAACCAACGGCCAAACCGAAGTGGTCAACAAAGTATTGGAGACGTACTTGCGGAGTTTCACCATGCACCACCCTTCTCAATGGTCTTCTTGGTTGGCATGGGCTGAATATCATTACAATACTGCCACACACTCCTCGACTGGCATCACCCCATTTCAGGCAGTCTATGGAAGACCTCCTTCCCCCTTAGCCCGGCATGAGTGGGGCTCGGCTGCTAATCAGGAAGTTGACTCCTATTTGACTAGCCGAGATGCCATTCTCACAGAACTGAAGCACCAGCTGCAACGGGCACAACAACAGATGAGCTTGTATGCTGATGGTAAGCATAGGCAGCTGGAATTTGCAGTTGGGGACTTGGTTTACCTCAAGTTGCAACCTTACCGGCAATCCTCACTTGCTTCCCGCCCAAATGAGAAGCTGGCCCCCCGATTTTATGGACCTTTCCCCATTGAGAAACGCATTGGAAAGGTCGCGTATGCTCTCACTCTCCCTCCTTCCACTCACATCCATAATGTTTTTCATGTGTCAGCTTAAAAAAGCCATTGGTGAACACCCCTGTCAACCAGCCATTCCCCCTTCCCTCACCTCCAACATGGAACTGTTGGTGGAACCACAAGAAGTGCGGGGCATTCGACCTTCCCCTACTGCTGGTCCTAACCACCTAGAGATGCTCATTCGCTGGAAGGATCTGCCACCCTTTGAAGGCTCTTGGGAGCCCTTCGACATCATCTCCTCTCAATTTCCAGCATTCAACCTTGCGGACAAGGTTGATCTTTGGGCGGCAGGTAATGTTAGGCCCCCGATTGTGAAGACATATGTGAGGGGCAAAGCTAGAAATATTGGGAGGGACAAATAAGGAATTTCTGCTGTGGGTAGTTAGTTATTGCATTTCGTATTTTCTGTTTCTTATATAGGGGTGTTTAGTGTGGGAAAAGAGGAGGGGGGAATTTGGGAACTAAAGCATTTTGTTTGGGAGAGAGGTGAGGCTCTCGAATTCCTCACTACACCTGTATTTTCTTTTTTTTACAGAATCAATACAATATACAATATCCTTCATTTGGCTAGTTCTTTCCTTCTTGTGTTGTTGTGTTTGGTGATTGAAAGCAGGGTCCTAACACAAAATCGTGGGTAGCACCCCTGTCCACCAACACCTCTATCGACACATTATTAGTGGTGCCTAGGAGCTTGATGGCACTCAATCCCGACCCTTCTACCATAGAAGTGCTATAATTGGTCCCTATTACACTTAATTCAAGGATCCGACACTCGCCTTCAACTTGCGCATCTTGATCATTTCCCTCCATTTTAAAGAATTCTTCCTCGATCTCTGCTTCATCACCCTCTCCAAGCAACAGCACCATTAATTACGCTTTGGAACACTGGTGCCGAGGAGGATCATTATGGATGAGAAGTTCCTTCAAAATTCCTCTCTTCTTAACCTGGTCAATTTTGACGAAGTCAGCATCCCAAGTCTTAAGCTCGTCATTGGAGTTGTTAGGTCGGTCATCAGACTTAGAAGTCACGACTTGTTTCTTGCCATTCTCAAGCACCTTCACCAAGATCTTGCTTGTGACATTAGGAAGTGGAATGCGGCTGTTGGCGCATTCATCTTTGTGCTTAATCGTGTGCGATTCCAACACCACCGCCTCCTCTACCTCGACAACCTCCCCCTCGCTTCTCTTCGAGACAACCTTCCTCGGCGACGTCACCATTTCGGACACAACAATTCTTCTACGGAAAACAAGCCCTTTCTTGCATCATCGTGCTTTCCACTCAGTCTTGGTCCGTTGATGAACACCTGCTCTTTTTGGTTCCCTTCAATGCAACTCAGTTGAAAGAGAAAGGGCTTGTTGCTGGTAGGCTGGAAGATATGGGAAGGTTGTATATTGGGTTGGGCTCAGTATGGGCCCTGATCCCTTCCAACCATCTTGATCCATCTGAATTTTAATAAAATTGCCTCTTCTTAAAGAAAATTTACAGCGATGGAGTCGATCTTCCTTTCCCAATCTGCAGCGACGCCTCCATGGAATGGGTAGGTCTCAAGGCTTCCATGCGCTCTTCAAGCTCCTTCATCCCTCCCCTGTTATCTTCTCTCAAATCGTCGGTACAATTCCCGATGTCCTGTTGTTCGAGACACCCAGGCATAGAGCATCCCCTATCTCACAAATTTCGATGTTCTCTTCTACAATTCCTGCTTGCTGTAGATCTACAAAGTCTTTATAAAAGTTGTGAGAGCAACTGCTGTGATATTGTTCCACCATCTCTTTCGTTTCATCAGTCTGGATCTTGGAAGCGGATTTGGTTAATTCATTTAGACGAACAGTAAGCTTTACCAATCGCTGAGGATTTTCTTCCATTCCGACTTACCAGGATAGTTGACGGTTCTCAATTGGCATCCGACAGGTCGGACCAATGATGGAACCTTTGATATCCAAACAAAACAATGTAACAACAATTAGTAGAATTGTAGGAAATGTATGTATTGCTATTTAATGGAATAACATACACGGATCAATTCCAGTGTTGCAACCCAATGAATGAAATAGTACGAAAGAAAAAGATAAAAGAAACAACAATGAGCCACACTCCAAGAGCAGGGATGGACTACACCCCTCTTTCCCTCTCTCCTTTTCAGCCTAACAACTGAAACCACAAAATATTTCCTAACATGTCTTGTCCCCTCTCTCCCTCCTCCTCTTATTCTATTTCCCACATAACTAACTCTAGGCCAGCTCAGCTCCCCCCTCAGCTGCCTTCTTCTTGGGCCTCTTGGAATAAACTCCCCACATGGTGGGCCTTTGGCCTTAGACCTCCTGGCTGATAGCAGTGTCTCCATCACTTACTCTCCTCAGCACTGGTGTTCCAAGGCAAAACTGAAGGTGATGTTTCTTGGCGAAGGAAAGGAAGCCGAGACTGAAGATGAATTTTTCGAAGCAGAGGGGGACAATCTCGAACCGCCAATTGATGGTGAGTGTCATGTTCTTGAATTAAATTTCATAGGGACCGACGATGGTGCCTTGATGGTAGAGGGGTCAAGATTGAGCGCCATCAAGCTCCTGGGTACTACTAAAGGTGTGTCGATGGTGATGTTGATGGGAACCACCAACGAGATTCCTACGATGATACTGGCGGATAGCGACGCAACGCACACTTTCATTTCGCCTCAGCTGGTGTCTGTGTTGGAATTTCAGGTAAGCCGAATTAAAACCCTTGAAATTAGACTTGGGAATAGGAACTTGATTTGGAGAGATAAGAGATATATGGGAATTTCTATTCAAATAGATGACTACCATAGAGACATATTTTGGAGGGTTGGATTTGATATTAGGGGTGGATTGGTTACGAACGTTGGGGAATATTACTGCTAAATGGGCATTGGGTTGCTCGAAATGTGTAGACTATGGGAGAATAAAAGAGATGAGGGATATCTTTCCTCCACTTACAGATACTAGATGGGGAGAGAACTCTAATATTGGATTCCTCAAAAAATATATGGTTGCTAAGTTTGAAATACGTGCTCAGCCATGGATTACCAACATCAGTGTTGATGATATTCACTCTGGAGATCTCATTGCAGTATCAAAAATTCGCGGGAGGTGGGGTGTTTTTGAGACCTTGGAAAAGTACGTAACTAGAGCTTTTGCCGCTCATACCGCTTTCTGCTTGAGGGATTCTGAAGGAAAATAGTGGGTTGGTGAATTAGGACATGAAAATGAACAGGGAGAGAATATTGTGACTGTCATACCATGGGATGGGTGGAGGGAATTTGAGCAGACAAAGGTTAATTCTGATCAGCATACTGCATTGGTTCCTCTGCATCCTAATGTGCGAGCTAAACTTAATGAGACTGCTGCATGGGAATATGCAATGAGCATGAATGGCCATAGCTACGAATACCACAGCATGATTTTTAGCTGGATAGACACTATAGAAGGGAACGATCCACTTCCCTTGGATGTTCACCTGGTTGCATCAGCCATGATAGTTTGGAGCAAAATACAACCTACATCATCAGCCGACATGTGGAATGAAGCCTTGAACAAGCGACTTGGAACTATGGGCTTGACAACCTCCTCGGATGATCTTGATTATTGTGTTGTTTGCCTAGAGAGATCGTGCAATGTTGCTGTAGGATTTGCTTTAGGTCTTGTTGCTTTGGGCTGAGGGGAAGATGCACTTGGTTTAATGGACAGTTTAGTTGATCGATTGCTCTTCTACATGGGTGGCAAAGACGTTCATCATGAAAGACCTTTTTTCTCCACCTACTGATGAACATCATCATGGTGTTGGGCAGATGATGGATGGAACTACTGTCAATGCTAACATTACTGCACCTGGAGTTTTCATTTCTCTCACTCCAATGTTTTTGAAGAGTGAATCGAAGACAATTGCATCAAGGATTTCTATTTCTCAGACTCATTTTGAGTTGCAATATAAGTCCATTGGAGCAGCTTCAACCTCATCATCTTTACCGACAGGTCTGGAACCAAAAGTGGAACATACAATCAACCCTTTGTATTTTGGCTAAGAGGACAGTCAACAAGCATGGAGGACTAATTTCTCAAGGGTTGATCTAATGGCGGGAGGGTGGAACAGACAAGGCTACTTGGGAAGATGAATTTAGCACTTGCAATCAGTTTCCTCAATTTAGTCTTGAGAACAAGACTACTTCCCCACCCGGTGGCAATGATGAAGAAAATGCTACCAGCCCAGAGTTTCAAGCCCAAAGGCCCACCATATGGAGAACTTACGCCAGGAAATCAAAGAGAAATGCAAAAGAAATAAATGATGGCACAAGGAATGAATGAGCTGGCAAAAGTTAGTTAAGGAGGAGAGTTTAAATAAAGCAGTAGCTAAGAGGAGATGGTATCAATTGGAATATTTGTATTTTGATCAGCAGGGGCTGATTAGGGGAGAGAGGGAGTGTAGGTGTACCACCCTGCTCTTGGGCATTTGCTCATAGATTTGTTATTGTTATCTTTCCTTATTTCTTTTCTAGGATTGTAATACTAAAACGGAGGTTGATTTCTTCTTTTGCTGGAATTGTAAACGCCATTTGAGATACAGAACATCAACTGTGTTTTGATATTTTCATTGATACAATCATTTTCCATTTGAGCTACTCCTTTATTTTTTCGTTTGGCTGTGTGCTAATTGTGAATCTCCATCATCCTCTTGCGTACGTCTTCACCTAACCAGGCTCTAATACCATCACGGGCTAACTTTTACACAAATTCTAGCCACATGCTGCACTAGCAATCTTCACTAGAATACTTCTAAGAATGTTTGTAAGCCTTACCACAAATACTTGACTTAGGCTTGAGAAACTAAGCAAGAGAAATAGAAAGAGCACACAAGAGAGTTTTGGGGAATGCTTTCTATTACTCAAAGCAGTGTGTTACAAATGAGGCTTTACCTAATTATAGTCCACCTCCTTAAGGATTGATTTGACCCTACGATTCCTATTTGCTATCTAGAATTTTCTATACAAATATCTAAATATTTACAAGGAATGGTGTGGAACATTCTAGAGAATGTTCTAGAATTCTAAAGAATACTATATATATATATAATTAGGCCTATCAAACCTCAATTTGGCTAGGCTTAAGGCAAATTTGGTGACACAAGGCAATTGTAGAAACAAGAAACGTAAACTAGGCATGAGAAGTCAAGCTCAACCTAATACAAAAAAATAAAATAGACATGATAAAAGGAAGGACAAGAATATGACAAGGAAAAATTTTTTTTATTATTTTCAAGTTGATCACTATGAAGTAAAATAAAAAGGCATATACAATCATAAACAATTTCAATTAGAAAAGTAAAAGAATAATAATTATGCTTTCGTTAGGCTAAAGGATAATAAGATACCATGGCATTATGATATTTCAATATTGCCAATGCATTGCCTTTGCAAAAATTATATATCCCGACTCTGTTATCAAAAGAAACATATGAGAAACAACATAACTATAATCATTAACATTTCAAATTTCTTGTTTTTTTTTCCCTGAAAAAGGACTCTTAATTCAATAGAGCAATATACTACCAATATGCTCAGTGAAGATTGTATAAATCCTAGCCTCCAGATTTGTTAGAATCTAAATAAGTTGCATAGTTTTAGTTAGATTTGCTACAACTAGAGCATAGTTTCTGACAACTTGCTATAGCTAGAGCATAATTTCTAATAACTGAAGTTTTTTTTTTGCTATGAACATTCAATTTTAAACACTTAAATGAATGGAATGGGGTTATAGAATATTAAAGACGAAATATCAAATATTTAAAATGAGTATTGATTAAATTAGGATAATGCATATAAGAAAGCTAAGGTTGTCCAATTCATAAGCACGGGAAAAGCTAGTTCAAGATTATTTTACAGCATAAACCAATGCAAGTTATTGCATCAGCCATCAAATAAAATAGATGAAATGGGGTAAGAAGTAGACCAATGATTTAAATGTAAGTTTCGCGAAGAATTTGGCTTCAGACAAGAATACAGAGAAAAGGAACATACGTAAGATTGGATTGGAACCAAATAACTGGGGTTTAAGGTTTAGCTGAACTGAGCTAGCCATTCCATTGTTTTCATGTGAAAATCATTTATTTTGCTCTCTGTTGGTAGTATTTGAACCTTGAAAACTCCATTCAATAAGACACGTTGTCATCAGGCGTTGAGTGGGAAATATTGATGGCTATCAATATGGGGAAAGAAGCACCAGAGATACCCTAATGCTTTAATATGCATCAATGTGTGTGTGTTTCTGTCTACATATATAAACTAAATAAAGAGCCCTTGATAAACCAATGAGGTTTCTCCCCCTCCTCCTCCTCTCCTCTACTTTCTCTTCCTCTTCCTCCTCTAAAATGGCTAGAGAGGAACTATTGCATGAGTATTATCAACAAGCTCTCACAGATTTTCATATATGAGAGAAAAATAAGCAAATGTAAAGCACTTTATGATGTTCTCAAGAACAGTACCACTATTTCATCTACACAAGCCTTCCAACAAGCAAAAGATTTTACCAATAAGTATGTACAATCCAATATCCTATAGCAAAACTGAATGATATCAACACTTTCTCCATAGAAGCCAACAGCATGTAACCCCCTATTAAATTCAAACATCACTTTTCAAGACCTCACACAAAACTTCCAACATATACAAATGAAATGCTCACTCAAATGACAAATTGGTTGAACCAACCTGTAATCCCAACCAGCAGTTGCAGCAATTTTGTCATTTGGACGGATTGAGATGCCCAAAATACCAGGCCTTTCCAAGGTAATCTCTTTCCTGATCACACATGAACCCTATGACAATAAAAGGCAACTTTTAACTTGAAATCAAAATAATAATACCTGTCCAAGTCTTCCTCAATTTTATTAAAACCAGTAGAGTTTATACAAGTAGACATTCTTAAAAACTAATGTGAATTACTGTAGAACAATCTAAACTAAATAATACGATTTTGTCATCAGCAAAACCAGAGATACCTCCCATGCACGATCCATCAATGCATAGGCTCATAACTACAATGCATAGGCTCATAACTACAAATAGAATACTCAAATAAAATCAAATTCCGGAAAGAAATGAAATACATAAAGGGTCTCCAATTGCAGTATCTGACCTGACTCTGTATGAAACTTAACAGCATTTAAAGGAACACTCTGGTTTCGCATGTCCAATTACAGCATAGAACCATCCTCATAACTACCATATGTGCGGAGAAAAAAGAAACAGAAATTACACAGAAATTCAACGTAACTTTGACAATCAATAAAATATAGTCTATCTCATTTTATGACACCAAAGTACTCAAGTTAAGTCAGGGTTATAGCTACGATTTGAAATGTCAAGGACCGGCAACATTAGAAGGCTAAATTACATTCGATTTCTAAATATTGTAGCTAAAAGGTGTGGCCAAGGTTTTAATTTTATTTGCACTCAAAAGCTTTTGTGAAGGATTACATGAACCAATTATAGCAATTTATTTAATTGACTGGAAAAAAGGATGGACGACAACAAAGACAATACTGAGTTCTGGATATAAAGGTTCATAGATGAGAATGAAACATGTTCATAAAGATGATAGAAAGAAACTCTAGATGTCCTTTACACAATTTAAACAGTCCACTCTTACCTTTAAAAAAATGCAGAATACTCCATACCTAAAACTAGTCAGATCACTTTTTAACAGTAGAAAATGTGGCGACCTAATGTGAATGAATCAACAATAACAGAAGAAACAATAGATTATTTATAATCCAGCATCATCAGATTATAAAATATGAATTCCCTGTTGTAAAATAGTCTGCGCATAATGACAAAGTTTATGATGGAAAAGCTCCCCTTATTCAATAAAATCTCAGAATATATACAAGAGTTTGGAAACCAAAAAAGGAAAGATCAACAAAGGAAACTAACAAATATTAGCCTAAATTTTAGCCTAGAAATCAACTATACAAGGAAATCAGCTAAACTATCTAAGGAATACATATATACACTGATATCCCCCCTCAAATTGATGCTGGGCGATCCAGAAGCATCAATTTGTTAATAAGAAACTGATGTCGACCGCTAGAAAGAGCCTTAGTAAACACATCTGCAGTCTGATGCTCCGTAGTGATATGTGGTAGAGAAATGACATGGGAATCATATGCCTCACGAATAGAGTGACAATCCACTTCAATATGCTTTGTACGCTCATGAAAAACTGGATTAGCTGTAATCTGAATAGCACTAGTATTATCAGCATGGAGAGGTGTAGGATTAGCTTGACAAAAGCCAAGCTCAGCCAAAAGTCCTCGAAGCCAAAGGATTTCTGAACAAGCAGAGGACATAGCTCGATATTCAGACTCAGTGGAGGACTTAGATACACGATCTTGCTTCTTGCTTTTCCAAGAAATCAGTGATGTACCAAGAAACATGCACCAACCAGTAATGGATCGTCGAGTATCCGAGCACCCAGCCCAATCAGCATCACTATAAGCAACAAGACGGATTGGAGAGTCAACTGGGAAAAACAAACCTCGTGTAGAAGTACCATGCAAATAACGGATGATGCGACGGACAGCAGCTAGATGAAGATGCCTGGGTGCTTGCATAAATTGACTAACCTGTTGAACAGCAAAAGAAATGTCTGGACGAGTAATAGTCAGATAGTTTAGGCTGCCGACGAGACGTCTATACAAAAAAGGATCAGAAATAAAATCACCCTCATCACGACAATATTTAACATTCACTTCCAAAGGAGTATGAACAGGACGACCATCCTGAAGACCAGCCAAAGAAATCAGCTCTTGAGTATACTTATGTTGATGCAAAAAAATACCAACCTTGGTAGAACACACTTCAAGGCCCAAAAAATAGTGTAAAGGACCCAAATCTTTCATATGAAAGGCACCTTGAAGACGCTCCTGAAGCTGAGAAATCAAGTCAGAATCATCCCCAGTAATAACAATGTCATCGACATATACCAAAAGCAAGACAATTCCCTTAGAAGATTTGCACAGGAACAGGGAAGAATCATACTGACTCTGAACAAAAGAGAAACTAAGAAGAGCAGCACGAAATTTATTAAACCATGCCCGAGGAGCCTGTTTCAAACCATATAGTGACCGCTTTAACTTACAGACATCTGAAGAGGGAGTAGAAAATAATCCAGATGGTGGCGTCATGTATACATCTTCCTGAAGATCTCCATGCAAAAAGGCATTTTTCACATCCATCTGTCGTAAGGGCCACCCCTTTGAAGCAGAAATAGCAAGAATGAGTCGCACAGTCGTCATCTTGGCAACAGGAGCAAATGTCTCCTCATAGTCTAGTCCATACTCTTGCCTATTACCGAGAGCGACCAACCTTGCTTTATAGCGGTCAAGTGAGCCATCAGATCTGAGCTTAATGGAGTATACCCATTTACAACCAATAGGCTTAATTCCAGCAGGACAAGGAATAAGATCTCATGTATGATTCTCCTGAAGAGCCTGGAGTTCTTCTTGCATGGCTTTGACCCAACATGCTTGTTTAGCTGCCTGAGAATAAGAAGTAGGAGCTATAGCATGAGATAATGTGGCAGAGAAACCATACCTATCTGGAGGCCGACGAACACGAGTGCTTCTTCTACTGGTCACTGAAGATGGCAATGGATCAGGGTCGGGAAGAACATGTGATGAGGGAGGGGGCTGTCGTCGCTGATAGACCATTCCCGGCCGAAAACGTTCAATTGGACGAGATGGGCCATCAAAGTGAGGTAGAAGAACACATTCCGAAGGAGAAACATGTTGTTGAAAGTAGTACTCATGTTCAAAGAAAATCACATTTTTAGAAACACGCATGCGATTAGCAACAGCATCATAGCATAGAAATCCCTTGTGAGCAGTACTATAACCCATAAAAGCACAGCGAACAGATTGAGCTATTAGCTTGTGACGCTCATGAGGAGGCAAGTGAACAAAACAAACACAACCAAATGTGCGCAATGTATGATAATCAGGGTGCCTGCGAAATAGACGATAATAAGGGGAATCAAAATTCAACTGCTGAGAAGGAAGACGATTGATTAAATAGACTGCAGTAGCCAAAGCTTCCACCCAAAATTTAGATGGAACTGAAGACTGCAGAAGCAATGTGCGAACCATATCTAACAAGTGACGGTTCTTCCGCTCAGCCAACCCATTCTGTTGAGGAGTGTAAGGATATGATCGCTGAGATATAATACCTTTTTGTTGCAAGAAACCCTGAAAATCATGTGACATATATTCCCCACCATTGTCTGATCGTAAAACTCTTACGCAGGTAGAAAACTGTGTCTCAACATAAGCCACAAAAGCGCGAAATGCATTTAGCACCTCAGCTTTGGAATGCAAAAAATATATCCAAGTGAAACGGCTGTAGTCATCAATGAATGTAACAAAATATTTATGCTGCCCATGTGAAATTACAGGAGTCATACCCCAAACATCACTATGTATAACTGCAAAACAAGCATCAGCACGACTTCCACAAGCTGGAAAAGGCAATGTCTTACTTTTTCCCAATTTACAAGTAGAACAATCAAGAGATAATATATGACCAGAAGACTGAACTTTATTCCCAAGAAAACCACGTTCCATTAACTTATTCAAAATAACATTATTCGGATGGCCTAACCGTTTATGCCAAACTTCAGCCTTATTGTCAACAATATTAGAAACTAAAGACAAAGTACTAGGAACAGTAAACTGCAATGGAAACAATCTGCCCACTTTAGGCCCCCTCGCGATCACCTTCCCCGACACCTGATCCTGCACAAGACAACCACCACGAGAGAAGTTTACATTACAGTTATTTTCCACCATTTGACCAACCGAAATCAAATTAGTAGACAATTCAGGAGAAACAAACACATTACGAAAAGAAGGTCTAATATCACCAATGGCAGTAATAGGAAGGTCATTTCCATTAGCAATCTGAATATTTTGTGTGCCAGTATATTTTCGAAGATTTTGTAGCAAATGAGAAGACCCAGTCATATGATTAGATGCACCAGAATCAACAAGCCAAGGAGAAAAAACATTTTTACCTTGCCCCTGAAGATTAAAAGCAGAGAATGCTGATAAAATCATCTGTTGTACCATTTCTGGAGTAACACTAGACTGATTAATGGTAGGTACAGCATTGGGAGACGGTGTAGGTGGTGAAAAATCACAGCTACTGGCTGGAACAGCAGCTTGTAAGCCTCGAATTCTTCGATTTTCTGGACGAGTAGGACAATCCTTTATAATGTGTCCAGTCTGCTTACAATAATTGCAGAATTTCTTCCTGCAATTACGAGCAATATGCCCATACTCCTTGCAACTAAAGCACTGCACTTGTCCCTTTCCACGGTTCTGTCCTTGAGCAGTATAAGCAACATTGACAATTTCAGATGACTCCCTAGATGCACCAATAACAGCCTGTGTAGCCAACCTCTGCTCCTCACGCAATAATTCACCAAAACACACATCCAATGATGGAACCGGATTTCTATTCAGCAATCCAGCTCGAGTAACTTCAAATTCTGGCCTTAATTTCATCAAGAACTGATCACGCCGACTTTCTTCATGAATTGCTTGAAGACTGGTTAAAACCTCTCTTGGAACCTTTGCATAAATAATACCAGAATACTCGCTCCATAAATTCAAAAATCCAGAATAATACTGCTCAATAGAAAGATTACCTTGACTAAAGTTGCTAAGCTCAAGTTCCAATTGAAATCGACGAGCTGTATTATCTTGATGGTATATTCTCTTAAGATAATCCCACATCTCTTTGGCAGTAGTAAAGGAACGCAAATTATTCACCATATGAGCTTCAATAGAACCAATGATCCAAGAAGCAACCCTGGCATCTTTTGTCTCCCAATCATTTCGTTCTGTCCCATCTGCTGGAGCAGGTGAAGACCCGTCAATGTGTCCCCAAAGCTCCTTTCCCTTCAAAAACATCCTGAACTGAAATTCCCATGCTGCATAGTTTTTGCCAGTAAATCTGATACCCAAAATCTCTGAAGAAGACATGTTTCAAGAGCCAAGAAGAAAACTGACCCACAAACAAAGGCAGAAACTCAAATCCAGAAGCAGAAGTGAGATCAACACCAAGACCAGAAACCGAAATCCAGAAGCAGAAGTGAGACCAACAAGACCAGAAGCCGGCAGAAGCAAGACCAACAAGACCAGAAGCCGATCCAAAGAAAATCAACTAATCACCCTCCAAACCAAGTCCGATGAGCAAATAGACACCGTAGAACTGCCGGAAACAAGATTGCGACGGCGGAGGAGAAATTCGAGAAGAAACCGTCGCCGGACGTACAACCACGCGCCACCACGCGCCGGAGCGTGGAACAGTGCACAGAAATTTGCGACGGCGCGTGTACTCCACTCGCTCAACACCCGGTGACCGGATTTGGAGAACAGACCGGAAATAGCCCTGCGCTCCTCCTCTGATGGGCGGTGAGATCCCGATGTGCACCGTGAATGACGACCCAAAGAATTTCCAAAATCCAGATTCAAATAAACCCTAGCTCTGATACCATGACAAAGTTTATGATGGAAAAGCTCCCCTTATTCAATAAAATCTCAGAATATATACAAGAGTTTGGAAACCAAAAAAGGAAAGATCAACAAAGGAAACTAACAAATATTAGCCTAAATTTTAGCCTAGAAATCAACTATACAAGGAAATCAGCTAAACTATCTAAGGAATACATATATACACTGATACATAATAATTAGGAAAAATAATAGCACTACCATCTGCATATCATAAAACCACTATAGATGCAATCTTTAGAGAAGAAGAAAACACACACAGCCAAGACATCTAGGCATCTCTGTGATTCTGATGGTAAAAATGCTTGAACAGCCATGCACAATCCTGCCAACAAACACTTAGTTACAAGTTTGAATGTGCTGAACTCCCTACATGTCATGTCAACATTTCTTTTAATAAACCATTGATCAAACCTGGAGTTTTTCGGTGGAAGCACAAATATGCATTTTGTTTAAATATATGATAACTATTCATCGGTATATCCTATTACACAAGCATATAGACAGTAAGAGAAGACCACATAGATGTACATAAGGCATCCAATAAGACTGACAAAATCTTGAAGGAAGAGAAATAAACAAACAAAATTCTACATACTTTGACCATCATGGTGACTATATGATGAGGAATCCTAAGCAAACATAGCATATGCTACCAATACTGTTATCTTGTTACAATTTATTCCAAAGACAACATATTAAACTAGTACCCAACTGTCTATCAATTGAATTGTAGCCAATATAAATAGTTGCTCCAGCATTGCAAAGTCAACGAGCATTGAATTAACAACTAATAGCAGTATCATAATTAAGAAGTTAAAAATGTTAGAAACAAACCTCTTTTGTTGGCAGAACTACCCGGTGGGCCACCAGAATAGTTATCAGATATCTGAAAAATCCTTTTTGCAGTATTAAGATCCCAAATCTCGACCTTCGCATTTCATTAAAATTTGAACTATGAGCAATTGGAAACCCAAATGCTAGAAAATACCAATAATGAAACAAAATGGTCCAAAGATGCATGCTTACCTCAGAAGGCTGCTCTCCTGCTATAGCAATACACTTTGTCTCACCAATATGCTTATTTTCTGAGAACACAATAGTTTTTTAATGCACATACTAGGAAATGCTGCAGAAACCAGGAAAGAAAAGCTAACAAAATCTACTTCACAGATGAAGGAAAACAATTACTTTCAGGGAAAGCTACTGCAGCTATCTCCTTTATATAATGGTATACCAATTTTAGACAAACTTCTTATATTTTTGCAAGTATCTTCATTTGGCATCAAATTCAAGAGGCTGATAAACCAAGCTGGTGACAAGTCTGGTTCATACAAGTATCTTCCAATTTTCAACAGATTATACCTCCAATAGAAACTTAAATAGAATGATGGATATTTATCTAATTTTTTAATTTGATAACTTGATTGTCATAAAGTACAAAAAGAATTTTTATTATCTGAAAATCTCCATTTGCACATTGGATCAAGTCAACCAGAATCAAAATTTGCTAATTTAGGCAACCTCAAATTATTATTATCAAGATAAAATATAAATTCTCATGAAATCTCATTCTATGCATAACAGGTAGTAATAGTACTCCAAAGCATACCTTTAGAGGTACTTGAGCACTCTAGAAGATGTTTCGTTTGCTTTCCTTCTCCATCGTACAACTGTTAAGTCCCTGTTTATAATCACCAATCACACAACACGAAATCTCAAGGAGAAGAAATGAATTAGCCAAATAAAGGCTATACTGTATTGTATAAATTCTGTAAGAAAAGGAAACACAAGCTTAGGAAGGAATTTGAGAGCCTCACCTCTCTCCCACACAAGTATTCTCAGCTAAAAACAATCATGCCCCCTTTTCCCACACCTTTCACCCCTTATAAGAAATAGAAAACACAAATCCCAATACTAACTAACTACCAACAGCAATGGAATTCCCTATTTATCACTCCTGATATTTTTGCCCCTACCCCTCACATAAGTCTTCATAATAGTAGGCCTAACATTACCCACCGCCCAAAGATCAACCTTGTCTGCAAGGTTGAAGGCTGAAAACTGGGAAGAGATGGCGTCAAACGGTTCCCAAGAGTCCTCAAAGAAAGGTAAGTCCTTCCAGCAAATGAGCACTTCCATTTTGTTGGGACCAGCAGTAGGGGAAGGTTGAAGAACAAACACCTCTTGCGGTTCAACTAGCATCTCCATGTCTGAAGTGAGGGCAGGAGGAATGGTGGGCTGACAAGGATGTGCACCAAAGGCTCTTTTAAGCTGACACATGGAAGACATTATGTATGTGAGTGGAAGGGGGGAGAGTGAGAGCATACGCAACCTTCCCAATGCGTTTCTCAATGGGGAAAGGCCCATAAAACCGAGGGGCCAGCTTCTCCTTGGGGCGGGTGGCAAGGGAGAATTGCCGGTAAGGTTGCAATTTGAGGTAAACCAACTCCCCCACTTTAAATTCAACCTTCCTATGCCTACTATCAACATGGAAACTCATCTGTTGTTGGGCCTGCTGTAGCTAGTGCTTCAATTCAGTGAGGATGGCATCACGGTTGGTTAGATACTGATCAACCTCCTAGTTAGCAGCAGAGCCCCATTCATGTCGTGCTAAGGGGGCAAGAGGTCGCCCATACAGTGCCTAGAATGGTGTGAGACCAGTGGAGGAATGGGTGGCGGTATTATAGTGGTACTCAGCCCATGCCAGCCATGAGGGCCATTGAGATGGTGGTTCATGGTGAAGCATCGCAAATACGTCTCCAATCCTTTGTTTACCACTCATGTCTGCCCGTCGGTTTGGGGGTGGTAAGCTATGCTTCGTCTTAATTCAGACCCTTGGAGGCGGAATAATTCACGCCAGAAATAACTCATGAAGATCCTGTCCCGATCAGAAGTTATACTCTTCAGAATACCATGAAGGCGGATGACTTCTTGCAGGAAAATTCGGGCAATAACAGGAGCTATGAATGGGTGCTTTAAGGCAATGAAGTGGGCATATTTGGTAAGGCGATCTACAACCACTAGAATAGCATCATACCCCCAGGATTTTGGGAGTCCCCCAATAAAATCGATAGTTAGATCTTCTCATACCTTGTCGGGTGGGGATAGGGGTGGCAAGAATCCAGCAAGGACCATAGATTCATGATTGCTGCATTGACAAATGTCACAGGCAGCCACAAAATCTTGAACTTGCTTCTTCATATCCTTCCAGTAAAACTCTGTAGCTAGGCGCTGATAGGTTCGCCGCATACCAGCATGCCCCCCAATGGGGTTACCATGAAATTCCTAGAGTAACAAGGGAATGTAAGGGGAGTCAATTGGTAAGGCTAGCCTCCCTTTATACCGTAGGAGGTCCCCTACAAGGTGGAAGTTAGGATGGGTAGCTAGTTGGTGGCGAATGGCCTAGAGAATATTGGATAGGAAAGGGTCAACAGCTTGCTGAGCTGGAACATCTTGAAAATCCAGCAAAATAGGGGCTATAAGTGAGGCTAGGGTAGGTGTGTTTGGGACACGGAAAAGGGCATTAACAGCTGAATTTGTGGATCGAGGTTTGTATTCAATCTCAAAATTGTACCCCATTAATTTTCGGAACCATTTTATATAATCCCCCTCGACTATCCGCTGCTCTAACAGAAATTTCAGACTTTTTTTATCAGTGCGCACTATGAACCAGTGACCCAACAAGGACGCCACTTTTTGATTGCAAGACAATAGCCATCAGCTCCCGCTCGTAGACTGAAGAGGCTTGTGCTGTAGGGCTCAACTTTTGGCTGTAAAAAGTTAGTGGTCGACCTTGTTGCATGAGCACTGCACCTAACCCAAAATCGGAGGCATCAGCTTCGATGGTGAAAGGCAAGAAAAATCAGGGAGAGCCAAAACCGGGAGGATGGTCATGGCTGCCTTCAGCTGCTGGAATGCCATGTGGGCGGTAGCATCCCAATTGAATGCATCCTTACGGAGTTGTTGTGTGAGCGGCCTAGCAATCCTGCTGTAATTTTTGACAAATTGCCTGTAATAGCCCGTAAGGCCCAAGAAACCCCTAAGAGACCGCAGAGTAGTGGGGGTTGACCAATCCACCATAGCCTGGACCTTCATTGGGTCAGCTGCCACTCCAGATGAATCTATAATATGCCCCAAGTATTCTACTCTTGGTTGAAAGAATACACATATCTTTTTGTTGGCAAAGAGTTTATGGAGACGTAAGGCAGCAAAGACTTACCTCAAATGCTCTTGTTGCTCTTCCAAACTCTTACTGTACACAAGTATATCATAAAAAAAAACTAAGACAAACTTGCGAAGATAGGGTTGGAATACCTCATTCATCAATGATTGGAAGGTAGATGGGACATTAGTCAACCCGAACGGCATCACTCTGAACTCATAATGCCCCTGGTGAGTCCTGATTGTTGTCTTGGGGATGTCCTCTAGGCAGATACGGATCTAAAAATACCCAATCTTGAGGTCAATTTTGGAGATGACAGCCCCATGTAGTTCATCCAAAAGTTCCTCAATTATCGAAATGGGAAACTTGTCAGGAACAGTCTCCCGATTCAAAGCTCAGTAGTCGACACAGAACCTCCAACTCCCATCTTTCTTTTTTACCAGCAAAATTGGACTGGAGAAAGGGTTATGGTTAGGCTGAATTACTCTTGCTGGCAGCATCTCAGCCACTAATTTCTCTATTTTAGTTTTCTGGAAGTGGGGATATCTATAAGGGCGGACCGAAATGGGTGCGGTTCCTGGCTTCAGTGATAGCATGGTCGTGTGACCATGCCGGAGGGAGTCCCCTAGGGAGGTGAAACACATCCTGGAATTCGGTTAGCAAATGGGCAGATAGGGGATGGTCAACTTCCTCCTCGAGTGTGTTCAAGTCCATGGAATTCAGTTCTAGAGTTTTACCCTCCAGTAATATACAGTGGCCTGCCCTCTTGAACGTCTTTTCAATTGCATGCAAGGACACTTGTGATCTACACAATTCGGGGTTCCCTGTAAGTTGTACCTTCTGTTGTCCCACGGTAAACTTCATGGACATCTCAACCCAATTCATATAGGATGCCCCTAGGTAGCCAAGGATTACATTTGTACTACCTAACTGGACGGGAAAGAAATCAATAGTTACCTCTACTCCTAGAAGGTGAAGGCAAACCTGTCTATGCAGCCCCATTGAGTTGATCTGCCTCCCAGTACTCGAGGTGACCTCGAATTGCTTGGTAGGGGTGACCGGCAAGTGAAGTCCAGAAACCAAACTAGAGAAAAGAAAGTTATGGGATGCACCCAAATCAATTAAGACAACAACGGTGTGTCCCTTGATCGTCCCTCATAGTTTCAGGGTATGGGGAGCTATTAGGCCGACCAAGGAAGAAAGGGATAACTCCAAGTGGTCCAAATCACCCATATCAATTGCCTCTTTTGCCCCCAAGTCTGTTGTCTCCCCCTCCTCAACGGATTCAGATTCTTCCACCCATAAAATCTGCAATTCCTTGTTGGGACAGCGGTGACCTGGATTGTACTTCCCATCACAGTGGAAGCAGAGGCCCTTTTCCCGTTTGGCCTTCATCTCTGCCTCCGTGAGCCGTCGAAATTTTTGCGGAGGTTGAGATGTGGGGGCGGTAGCAGCCATAGAATAAGAAGAAGATGTTGGCGATAATGCCTTAGGAGACGTAAGGTTGGACTTAGAAGAAGAGCTAGGAATTAGATTTCTGGTGGCCAAAAGCATACTGAAAATGGCCGGGCTCGGTTGCTGGATCCGTTGTGGTTAGACAAGGCCCACGATCTTGCAGCCTCATTCTTGTCTTCTATCATTTGGACCACCTTCATTATGCAGCCCAACCCTTGGGGCTCCCAGAGCCTCAACTCAGATTTAATCTCGTATTGTAGCCCATTGATGAAGGTATTCTCCATCACAGCATCTGAGAGATCGAGGAAGAGAACAGACAACTCAAATTGCTTCCTACATTCACCCACCGTTGACGTCTGTCAGAGGGAAAAAGCTGCTCCATCAGATTTTTGACCTGGGTACTACGAAATCATTCCAGCAAAAGTTCCTTAAATTCACCCCACCCATGGAAGCTCCATCGGCTGCTTTCATAGTAGTACCATGCCAAAGCTTCCCCTTCTAGACAAAACTATGACTGACCAGAGTCTGACATCCGGTGAGAGACCGTTGAGGTCAAAATAACGTTCAGCCCTCAAAATCCATCCATCCGGATTCTCTCCATCGAACACAGGGAGTTCCAGCTTTCTTGGCATCCCTTCCGATTTGGGCCAAACAGACAATGGGTTGGAGTTTTCTCCCATCTCCACTTTCTCCGTCTGCTCCCGCTGGTTTTCTCCAACGCTGCGATTGGCTGAATCCAGTCGTGTGATCTCTTGAATCGTGTCTCGTGTAACCGAGGACTTGTCCGTTTGAGTCATGTTGAGTTTGAGAAGAATGGATTTGACCCCTCCTTCGATCATTGACAAGCGCTCCATTGACTGGTTAAGGGTGTCCACATCCAGGCGTTCCAGACGGTCTAAGCAGGCTACATCGGCTTCTAAGGCTTCAACCCTATTCTCCATCTGCTGATACCAAGTTTTCATGCAAGGATCGGTGATATAATACCACTGTTAAGTCCCTATTTATAATCACCAATCCCACAACACGAAATCTCAAGGAGAAGAAATGAATTAACTAAATGAAGGCTATACTGTATTGTATAAATTCCGTAAGAAAAGGAAACAAAAGCTTAGGAAGGAATTCGAGAGCCTTACCTCTCTCCCACACAAGTATTCTCAGCTATAAACAATAATGCCCCCTTTTTCCCACACCTTTCACCCCTTATAAGAAACAGAAAAAACAATGGAATTCCCTATTTATCCCTCCTAATATTTTTGCCCCTGCCCCTCACATAAGTCTTCACAATAGGGGGCCTAACAACAACATTTTTGCATCAAAAATTTCTATAAACTCCTCATGTTGATCAGGAATCCCTTCATATCGTCTCATGCTAGCATAAGGATTCTTCACCAAGGAAAGCTTGCAAAAATGGTATGAGTTTGTCTTGATTGTAAGTTTAGGATGGCGGGTCCAACAAAAGAAAAAAAAGGTGACACATATATGTAAAGATTCCAACGTCAGTCACTGATATATTTCTTTGTAAAAATAAGAGATTGGAAAATAATTTTCTGTATATTTAAATGAAGGAAGAATACAGGATTTATACAAGTGTAGAAACCTTAACTAGGAAACTTTCTATTCTGTACAAGAAAAGAAAATAAAAGGAAATAGAATATTATAGCTAATTTACAGCTAATCTTGTAACAGCCAATCTTGTAACACTCCTCCTCAAGCTGGAGCATAGATATTAATCATGCCCAGCTTGTTACACAAATAATCAACTCGAGAGCCATTTAAGGCTTTTGTAAACAAATCGCCCAACTGTTCTCCTGTCTTCACATATCCTGTTGAGATAACGTTATCTTGAATCTTCTCACGAATAAAGTGACAATCAACTTCAATATGCTTGGTCCGTTCATGATACACTGAATTAGAAGCAATATGAAGGGTAGCTTGATTATCACACCAAAGTTTCACTGGAGACGAGTGATTCATATCAATTTCATCAAGCAAATGATGGATTCACAAAATTTCACATGTAGACTGTGACATAGCTCTGTATTCGGATTCTACACTAGATCTGGATACTACAGTTTGCTTCTTACTTCGTCAGGACACTAAATTTCCTCCAACAAAGATACAATAGCCTGTTGTTAATCTCCTATCAATCTTAGAACCTGCCCAATTAGCATCTGTAAAGCACTCAATGTGAGCATGTCCATGATCACTGTACAGTATACCCAGTCTAAGAGCCCCTTTTAAATAACATAAGATATGCTCTAGAGCTTCCCAATGTTTAATCATAGGATCAGCCATAAATTGACTGACAATACTTACTGCAAATGCAATATCTGGACGAGTTACAGTGAGATAATTTAATTTTTCAACTAACCTTCGGTATCTCTCTGGATCAGCAAAAGGATGACCATCATCTTTTGTAAGTTGTATATTGGGACCATAGGAGTATTGCATGGCTTAGCTCCTAACTTTTCAGTTTTCGAAAGCAAGTCAAGAACATATTTTCTTTGGGATAGAAGAATTCCTTTCTTACTTCTCGTCACTTCCACTCCCAAGAAATATTTCAATTGACCCAAGTCTTTAGTATGAAATCTACCATGCAAAAAAAACTTAAGTCAAAAGATACCTGTAGAATCACTCCCTATAATCACAATATCATCAACATAAACCACAAAAAGAATAATGCCATTTTCGGATTGTCTATAAAAAATAGAGTGATCGCACTGACTCTTCTTTATCCCAAACTCTTGGACAACTTCACTAAATTTACCAAACCAGGCACGAGGACTCTACTTCAATCCATACAAAGACTTCTTCAGATGACAAACTTTTCCATACTCCCCCTGAGCAACAAAACCAGGTGGTTGCTTCATATAGACTTCTTCCTGAAGATCGCCATGAAGGAAGGCATTTTTGATGTCAAGTTGATGTAAGGGCCAATGATGAGAAGCTACCAAAGAAATGAAAAGATGAACAGAACTCAATTTGGCAACTGGAGAGAAAGTATCAGAATAATCCACCCCATAAGTCTGTGTATATCTTTTAGCAACAAGTCGAGCTTTTAGCTAAGCCACAGAACCATCTGGATTAACTTTGACTGTAAAGACCCATTTGCAACCCACAGCCTTCTTTTCCTCTGGTAAATGCACCAACTCCCAAGTATGATTTGAATCCAAGGCATTCATCTCCTCAATCATAGCATCATACCATCCAGGATGACTCAAAGCGTTTTTGACTGTCTTGGGGATAGATATAGAATCTAAAGATGCAATTAAAGAACATATCGAAGGAGACAGGTGATCATAGAAAATAAAATTAACCATGAAATAAGTGGATTTACAATTACGTGTACCTTTACGAAGAACAATGGGAAGATCGGGATCAGTAGAAGCAGGATCAAATGACGAAGGTGCTGGTGCAGGACATGTATCATTAGTGTCTCTTCATCTAGAGTAGACCTGAACGATCTATGGTCTTGTTAATGTTGAAGGATCATCACTTGCTAGCTGCTCAGTACAAGAAAATGCAGTAGACACATCAGCTAATTCTCGGAAAGATGTCACCTTATAAATGAGGCACTCATCTTCCTCCCCCTGACTTGGAAGATTGGATGGAGATGAAAAGAAAGGTTTATCTTCTGAGAATACCACATCAGCGAAAACCAAATGTCGCTTTAGATTAGGAGAGTAACATCTATATCCCTTTTGAAGACGCGAGTATCCCAAGAACACACACTTCAATGCCTTAGGATTAAGTTTGGTAACATGAGGACGAACATCTCGAACATAACAAGTACTGCCAAAAATTCGGGGTTCCACTGGAAACAGTATTTTATTTAGAAATAATACATTATAAGGGACATCAGCATTTAACACTGTAGAGGGCATCCAATTGATCAGAAAATAAGCTGTAGAAATAACATCAACCCAAAAACACTTAGCAACATTCATTTGAAACAATAAAACTCTAGCTGTTTCAAGTAAATGTCGGTTCTTTCTTTCAGCAACTCCATTTTGAGAAGGAGTATCAACATAAGAGGACTGATAAAGGATACCCTGTTGAGACATATACAGCTGAAAAGAATCTGACATATTCCTTAGCATTATCACTTTTCAAGATATTCACGGAAGCATTAAATTGGGTTTTAACTTCAGCACAAAAGGCAGAAAAATGAGAAAATACTTCAGAACGATTCTTCATAAAATAAATTCAAGTCACACGGGAAAAATCATCCACAAAAGTAACAAAATATCTGTATCCAGTTTTGGACATAACAGGATAAGGACCCCAAACATCCGAATGAACAAGTTGAAAAGAAACTCAGCTCGTTTATTAATTCTAGGATCAAATGAGCTACGATGATGTTTAGCAAAATGACAAGACTCACAATCCAAAAAAGATACATTATAAAACTGCGGACATAACTTCTTTAACATAAGTAGAGAAGGATGCCCCAATCGACAATGTGTTTCAAAAGGAGACCCTACACTGGAACAAGCAACAGGTCGTGGTACCCAAGAATACAGAATGTATAGGCCACCGAATACATGTCCCTTACCAAAAATCTGTTTCGTCATAAGATCCTGAAAAAGACAATGATCAGGGAAAAATGAGATACAATTGAGTTCTTTGGTAAGTTTACTCACAGATATCAAATTAAAAGCTAAGATAGGCAAATTTAGAACAGAGGGTAAAGAAATAGAAGGAGTAGGTTTGACAGTGCCAGACCCCACAATGTTGTATGTTGTCTCATCAGCAATAGTAATAGGCAAAGGGGTTTTATGGGATCGAAAATCAGAGAAAGTATCAGGATTACCTGTCATATGATTTGTGGCACTAGAATCAATGACCCAATTATTGCTAGAGAAGATAAGACATGTGTTACCTGCTTCAGTAGTAACAGAAGTTGAAGATCCCTTTAACAATTCTTGGTACTTGGCATACTCTTCGACATATATAGTAATATTATGCTCAGATGATGAACCAGAAGTCGCAATATTAGCAACTTGTGACCTCTGATTGCGATTCTGCAATTTCTTGCAATAGCGCTTTGTATGACCTGGTTCTTTACAATAATAGCAAACAACATCAGTATTCCGATTATCATTATATCTATTTCCCCCCTTCGACAGATTCGTTTTACCATTATCACCTCCACTTTCTCTGACAACAAAAGCACTATTGAGCTGACTAGATGAGGCATTATCAGCACGCAATAACCTAATAAACACATCTTCAAGAGTAGGAATTTCAGAGCCAGAAAGAATATAAGATTTGGCTGTCTCAAATTCAGATGGCAAACCAGCTAGAAAATTCATTACTGCCATTTTTTCTCTCTGAGTCTGTTGCTCTCTAATATCCATACTAAAAGGTAGAAGCATATTCAATTCCTCATAAATTTTCTTAAACTCCATAAAGTAAGTAGTGAGCGATTTTGCTTCCTTCTCAGCACGATAAAAGGCTTTACAAACATCATAAATACGAGACTTATTTCTTTTTGCACAGAATATAAAAAAGTCAAATAATCCATTAACTCTTTTACACGCTCACAATGAGAAATTAAGCCAAGCACATTTCTTTCAATTGAATTTCGAATTTATAAAAGTAACCGAGAATCATCTCTCATCCAAATATACTTTTCAATTTTATCAGTAAGAGGGTCATCAGTTAAATGATCATCTTCATCCATACTACGAAGATAGATTCTAATTGTTCTACTCGAATCAAGATAATTGGATCCATCTAACTTTTCTTCTGTAATCTTAGATAAAGGGATAATTTCACTAACAGTTTTCCTCACTCCTTTGTTATCAGCCATAATACCCGCACAGAATAAAAAACAATCAAAGCAGCCAATAAAAAAACTTAGAACACCCAGCCAAAAACACAATCCAAACAGCCAACAAGATTCTTAACAGATTGAATAACACATACAGAGAAGGACAATACCTTGTGGGAGACAAAAGTACCAGCAGAAGAGAGAATCAAGCCAGGACAGTACCAGAATCTAACCAAAAATCTTCAAGCAACGCCGGAGAAAAAATCGAAAGGCCGAAGGTGAGGTCACGCTTAGCTTGTGGCGACGTGTGAGGTCCACTCGCTGGTCGGAAGAACATCGGATTTTGGGAAATGGCCGGAAATCTCCTTGCGCTTCTTCTGTCGCCGGCGGTGAGACAAAATGGTCACCGAAAAATGGGTACCCAACCCAAACAGTAACCCTAACTTTAACCCAAAAGTTGGAACAAATTATCCAACCCAAAAGATACCAGAAAATACCCCAAATCAAGCCTAGAAGGCTCTGATACCATGTAAAAATAAGAGATTGGAGAATGATTTTCTATATATTCAAATGAAGGAAGAATACAGGATTTATACAAGTGTAGAAACCCTAATTAGGAAACTTTTTATTCTGTACAAGAAAAAAAAATAAAAGAAAACGGAATATTATAGCTAATTTACAGCTAATCTTGTAACAGCTAATCTTGTAACATTCTTTAATAAGAATGGTGGCTTGTAATGGAAGATACAGGTAAACATAAAGGTCTTTTTTCAGATAACTAGATAATGGCATAACAAGAATGTAAAAGTTTCTGGAAATTCTGTGCAGTTCATAGAGCAAAAAATAAGACTTCATCATAGCCTTGAAAGCACGAATATCCCAATTCCATTACATTCTGCAAAAACAGCTTGTCATAGTTTATCTCACTTGTGTTTTGGTAAACTACTGGTTTTGCATCAGTAAATCTACATTTAACATTTGGAATTCAAGTCTAGGCCTTTGGAACATGTCAGTGATTTTGTTACGCTATGTCAGAGAGATGTTATAAATCTAAAACTTGGTGATTGAAAAAAAAAAAAAAACAACTCAAATACCTAGATAGACCTCCTTGCATATCCCATAACTTAACAGTCCCATCCCTACCCTGGCTACACAGAAAACAAAAGCAAAGGAAACCATTAGCTGATAGAAAAAAAAAAAAATAATAATAATAATAATAATAATAATAATAATTAGTAGTCTTGCATAAGCCAGAAAAATGAGGTAATACCTAATTACTTTGTCAACACCAATGAAATTAATACAGAAAATAGATATTATCCCATGAGCTGCACTATGCACCCTTCAGTCAAAATCACATTAGTGGTATTCTAAAGAGTAATCAAATCAAAACGGTGAACATATGTTAAAAATGATGATACCAAGCATATGATATTGCTTGATGCCGAACTGTATCCCAAATTCGCAATTCACCATCCGTTGAACTGCAACATCAATCGGCAAAATTTTATTCAAATTCACAAATAAAAGCCCAAACAATGGTAGTTAAAAAAGAAAAAAAAAATATTGAACACACACACACACACACATATATATATATAGAGAGAGAGAGAGAGAGAGAGAGAGAGAAAGCGTTACCCAGTGAAGAGTATAGGTTTAGATGGATGGAAAGAAACGTCCATGACAGAGGCGCGATGGCCTCTAAGAATTGTGACAGGATCAGGTGGTGGCCTCTTACTCATATTATCAGATATATACTGTAACACAAGATTATAACAAAAACAAGCAAATTAGAAGATGCAAAAATGACGGCCCAGAATACACACAAAAATAATGATCAAAATGCCATTTGAAGTTCACCTGATTCTATTGAAGTGATTACTGGTGACTGGTGAGATTATCAAAATGAAATATCTTTTCTACCCATGGAGTTTCACCATGGATGACGGCGAAGTGTGTTATGTATCATCTTCTTCTCTATGGTCTTCTCCAGACGTTTTAATTTTAATTTATTGTTCGATTGAAATGTTGCTGAATTGCACAGTAAGTACTAAGTAGCTACATATAATTGATTCCGTCGATACTCAATAATTTGAATAACCAACAATCTCTATTATAACATTTCTCTATATTAATTATTAACAGAATGGATAAGGCAAAAGGTATATTTTCTTTCTTAGAGAATTGAGGTTATTATTTACCAACTAGATGGAACGTTTGTATAAATATTATTGTTTTCTTTTTTCCAACTAGATGGAACGTTTGTATAAAGATCATAAAGATCTCAACGCTTGTCGTCATCCCCTTCCTAAAGCACCAGATGGAAGAAATGCATGCATGGTAGCCTTTGAATTAGATGACGTCCCATTTAAAATCCTTCACTTCATATGTATTTGTAGCCAAAGTCATGCTGTTGTACCCCCAAACTATTGATGGCAATAATTAGCAGCTGGTTTTTGGTTCAACTATAATATGTTCAATGCCATAGCTAATATTTTTAGAACATAATTATAGTGAAATTTTCTCAATTTCAACTTCCAAAATAGTAAAAATTCCTCTCTTGTAAATATATATTCATGAGTTAAAAACAAAATGAAGTCAAATAGCATGATTAAAATAAGGACTACAAAAAGACAACAAATTGTTAAAAGCCTAAGAAATATAAAAGAAAAAAATGAATAAAAGAAAAGAAAGGGAGTGAATATGAATATAAATATGATCCACATACAACTAATGAAATAAGTGATATTATAAGTTAAGAATCCTTGTACACCAAAAACAAATTCCATTGATCCACAGCATAAGTAAAGATAAGAAACTAATAAAAGCTAGAGAGAAGTTTTTTTATAGCTCAGTAGAAACTTTTGCAGCACAAAGACTAGCATAAAGTTCTGTTATATATTGCTCTCATTTGCAGCACTTTTAACTGGTTTCTGCTTCAATCTATTTAAAAATAATTTAGGCTTATGTGTGAGATTTGCAATTATATCAAACTAAACAAATTTTCTTCAATCTACAAATATAAAACTAATTATGAATAAACTTTGTTTCGGAATTTGAAAAATCATGTCCATATGAAAAATCATGTCAAGTGGAGAGAGCATTTTGTGTGAAATTTACAAAAAAATTGGCTTCGTGAAATTTCTCTCTTTTGAATGGAATTCCTCTCTAGTTAATATCTATTCAAAAGGAGATTGCCACTCTGTAACAATTATAGTGAAATTTTCTTAATTTAATTTAATTTGTTTCTCTAGAACTTTGGGTAGATATTACTGTACAAATATGATAATAAAAATTCCACATGAGCAATGTATAGAGAAAGCAACAGTAAGTTCAAAAGATGACATCTGGCTCGCAATTGGCCTTAAATTCACACTTTCACCTACCACTATACCCAAGCTTTTGGCTTTAATATAAACCCTTTTTTTTATGTTTGTATATATAATCACTTTGTATTTATTCCAAAAATTTAAATTCAAAATCATACTAAACAACTGATTTATTTTTGTTTAGCAATGGATTAAAAATTTAAATCAACTTATTATTAATGAAATAAGCAAAAAGCTTAGCAAGAGATTGAAGAATCTAAATTCCTAAGGATTAAAGAAGACATTAAATGGCACTGCTCCAACTAGTTACTAATACTAAGTTATGTTTCCATTATTGAAGAAGAAACCAAATCCTAAACTCAGTTTCCCAAAAACCCTTAGTTTGAAGTTATGACCAAGTCTTCAAATAAATGTATGAAAAAACATCAATCAAACCCAACCATTTCCAATATTTTGTCGACTAAAAAATCATCAGTGCACAGAACCATCTGACATTGTATCAATTTCAATAACTTTCCTACCGGTAATACAAATATCAAATATTGACATATTGATAACACTATAAGGTTAAGCGTATGAATTATGTAAGTCAATTGGACTTAAGCAAAATGACAAAGAAAGAATGAGAAAATCACAATAAACCTTTATTCTCATTTGAATGCAAAGAAAGTTTACATAATCAAAATGATAAAGTTCCAACATTATACTTTCAAGTTCATTCTAACTTAATCTAAATTTGTGTCTCCAAAAACAACTCAAACACAATTATACAAACATGTGGCGAGCATCATCAAATTTTACAGAATAACATGAAAATAAATGAAGTCATAAACTCAAAATCCCATATCTCGTATGGTTTACTTTTGTTTAAATGTGACAGAACAGAAAAAGTTAGACTGAGCTGTTTTGTTTCTCCATCAAACATATGAAACGCGTTAAAACTAGCACATATAAAAAGAAGAAACGGTATAAAGATGTCCAAGTAGATCAAACGATATGTGCCTCTCGTGTCCATATAGGCCATTAATTAAGAAGTAAAGAGATGATACATAGGGCTGTTCTGCATTTTTTCCTCACTTTCTATCATTTCGTCAAGACACAAAGTGAACACAAAAGTTGCATCTAGCATTAATAAGGATAGAAGATGACTAAAGCTACTAAACAAGACTCTCGCCATATTAATCCCAGAGCACATTAAATCCAATCAAATCAGCTCAAGCTTATGTTAGGAGCAACTCTCAACTTAGTTACCAAACAGAAAACTGAATTATGAACACAGGGCAGTAAACTGAATCCTAACCTTGTTATTGATGCTAGAAACAGCAGGAGTGGCAACCACAGAATCCTAGTTTGGCCTAGATGGAACAAGATCAATAGCTTTGCTTTCAAAAATAGCAGATACAATTGCCCAATATTCAGACTCTTCTTCCTTTGCTAGGCCAATCACTTGGATGAAGTTTGGTAACAGGCGCTCAAATTGATATTGCTGCACGAAAAAACTTATTTGTTGCAGTCTGCAGTACTTGTAGGAGAAATAATTTTTCACGCCACAAATTGAAAAGGAAAAGGAATGAGAAGCAGAGATTGATCTTTAAAGCAACAATTCAAACAAGCATATCTGCAAATAATAATAATAAGAATAATAATAAGAATAAGAATAATAAGAATGGTGAATGATATTGATACCACACTACATTTACTCGATGTAGCTACTTTTTTATTATATAAATGGTGCTGGTTTTGTTGCATTTGGCATAGAAGTGCAGCAATTTTATTCAAAAATATCACAAGTTATATTAACAGATCAAAAAATTACAATTTTGCATTTTAACAAAAAAGGAATAAAAAAAGGAGCAAAAACCATATAGATAGGCCTGTTTCTGTTTCGCATACAGTTGACAATTCATAATTTGACCATTTAAAATAGCCATTGTGGTTTCATCAGCAACGGCAATCAAATGGGGAAAAACTCAATCCTTTGTGAATTACAGACCTGTTATTGTTTCAGGACTCCTAGATAGAAAAAAAAAAAAAAAGAACTAGAAACCTACACAACCTATATTCCTAAAGATGAAAAACTTAAATAATGTAAATTCCTAATTATTAAAGAAGACATTAATCGCACTGCTCTAACTAGCTACTAATACAACGTTCTGTTTCCATCAAATCCTAAATTCCGATAGCTAATAAACAATGACAAAACAACACGGTAGAAAAAAATAAAAAATAAAAACCCAGCAAAAAGCTAATGATTAAAGAAGACATTAAATGGCACTGCTCTAACTAGTTACTAATACTAAGTTATGTTTCCATTAATGAACCAGAAACCAAATCCTAAACTCTGTTTCCAAAAAACCCTTAGTTTTAATTTATGACTAAGTCTTCAAATAAATGCATGAAAAAGCAACAATCAAACCCAAACATTTCCAATATTTTGTTGACGCCAAAAATCATCAGTGCAGAGAACCATCTCTATAAAGTAAGGGAGAAAAAAAAAAAGTAGATAAAAGCAACCAAGAATGCAGACAAAAGTAGATAAATAGGAATTTACAACATCAGGACAGCCATCTTCGTCCTCCAGCTTGGAGAAGACATCAAGCAGAACAATATGAAACAGAAAAGAAATTCAGGGGAAAATGGATAAAGAGAACCAAATTGGTTACCTATTTTACAGAGTCAATTCCATTACCACCATCACCCTCAAATCTGAATGGACTGTTTTCCCCTGAAGAAATGCCCTATTGTTCGATCGATTCAACAGGAAGAAGTAAAAGAAACAAGATATTGACAAAGAAAGGCTCAGGTTTCTGTTTCAAAACTTCTGGGGAAAGGGTATGAATACAGAGATTTTTTTTTTTTACGCCAGACAAATGTACAAACATCTTTTTTGAAATAACTGTGTTTGCATCCAACAATGATGAGATCATCACCTCCTATGTACAACCATATCTTGGAATCTCTGAATTGTATTCTGTAGGTCTTAAATTGAAACATATTACAATTAATTATCTTCCAATTACATGAGATGCTTGGTCAATTTGATTATATTTTGGGTTTTATTTGTAGTATAATTTTGTTGTTCTCTCTCGCTTTTTATTTTTATATATTTTATTTAAAGAATCGGTTCATAATGCTTTGCTCCAATCTGATTTATTCTTTTATTTTCTTGGCATGCGATACGATAACAAGCACCTTATGCTTTACCTCTTTTTGACTTCTTCTTTTCCTCTGCTCATCATTTATTCTTTCAAACAACACTCCCCTTTGAAGCTAAGAATATATCAATGGATATAAGTTTACATTTGTGAATGAGAACTGCAAATTAGGTGCATTTCTTATTACCCACCGAGAGAGAGAATATTGCAAATGGAATTGTCTAAGGCAATGGAGAGTGGTAGCCAAACCTTTCCCATTATTATAGCCATGAAGGGTCCATCAACAGATAAAAAGAGTGAAATAGCTCGTGAATTATCTGCATATCTTCAATATCCTCTCATCGACGAAGAGGATATAATTCCAATTCTTGAAAATTTCATTCTCAAACCTTCCATCAACACCACCAACAGTGATTTATCTTTCAAAATTATCACTCAAATAGCTTCAACCCAACTCAACTCGAAACTCAAACTGATCATCAACACTCCACTCTCTAAAAATGACGAGTTCATGCAATTGGTGCAACTAGCAAGTTCTAAAGATTCATCGCTCATCATCATCGACTGCTTAAGTCACGACAATGCTCAGGCTTCTAATGTGTACGATACTGGCAACCTTCCAAATCTCAGCATTGACATGGAAAAGGCTTTTAAAGTGGAAGATTTTTCTTCCAAGTTATTAGGCATTGCAAACTCACATCAAAAGGTGGATCTTGAGGCCATTGAACGCAAGGAATTAACAGGTTCATCATCTAGTAGACTTTTATTTGATGAGAAAATTCGTAATCAATGGCATGCGCATGAATTTTCTATCATCAATGATACAAATGTTAATATGTTTGAGAAATCCTCTTGCAACTATTGTCAAAAATCAATTTCTGGTTCAACCTACAAATGCTTGGAATGTGATGAGTTCATTTTTCACACAGAGTGTGCTGAATTTTCAGACAAACCATTAGATGGTCACTTTAAAGAGATTTTTCCTCGATATTGGTGCTTATACCCTCCTGAGTATGGATTTGAGAGCAAATACAAGTGCAAGGTTTGTGAACATTTTTCTGTATCATGTCCAAATTGTGTTTTCCAAACCCACATTGGATCTAAGTTGTTACCAACCATTTTAAAATATGAAGGACATGAACACCCATTGAATTTTGTGATAATGCCATCTTGGGTGAATTTTACATATAAATGCTCAAAGTGTGATGAATTAGGAAATGCAATATCCTACAAATGTTATAACTGCTGTTTTGATCTTCATCTAAATTGTGCTTTGCCTACAACTGAACTTGGATGTGTGGTGATACTTCCCCCTGAACTTGGATGTCGATATAGCTCCCCCAAATACACAGTTATAGTTCGAAATGATTTGAAGCCTATGCCTTATCAACTTCGAGGCCTTATTGACATTTGGAGACTAGTAATTGAGGGTTTTGATGAAGTGGAAGTTTTGCCAGAGTGGTTGGGCCATTTAACTCTTAAAATTCTTCAGATCAAAAAATGTAAGAATATGAAGCATATTACTTCAGTTACAGCCCTTCAGGCTCTCCCCCAATTAGATCGATTGATAATCTACGAATGTCCACTCCTCAAACAAACCTGCGCAAAAGAAAGTGGCACCGAGTGGTCCAAGATTTCCCATATCCCACGTATCATTATAGATGGAGGTAATTTTTAATTTCTCTTCTGCTCACGTTTTTGTTTTCCTTTCTCTTCTCTATTCATTTCAATTGATTCTTTTTTTTTCTTTCTTTTGCTTGTCTTACAGAGTGGGTGCAAGGAACTCTCCCATGGTGAATCCTAAATAATTGAAAAAGTTATTAATTAATTGTCTTACAGAGTATGGTGAATCCTGCTGTGTTGTGTCATCAATTTTTTCCCAAAATAATTTATAAATTGTCAGAGTACCATGTTAATTACAAACACATATGGTACACCAACACCATTTTAGTAGACCAGTTCAGCACCTGGCCACCTCAACTTCGTTAATAATAGACTTATAAAATAGTAATATATAATGCAATTAAGTAATAAATATTTAACAATAATTAAACAATGACAGTCTACGATAGCATAAAGGAGAAAGCAAAAATTACTTGATCAGAAAGTAAGAGAGATCAGATTCAATCTCTGCAATAGATGTTGGCATAAACATACAACCTTGCTCAGGCAAACATGTACATATTACCATCAGAATCACACTCTGCAATAGCACTTGGTATAAAATCTCAAGGAAGATAGAGAGCCGGGCATCAGAATGAACTAATCACACTCACTCCCACCAACACCATTTTAGCAGACCAGTTCAGCACCTGGCCACCTCAACTTCGTTAATAATAATGGACGTATAAAACAGTAATATATAATGCACTTAATTAAGTAATAAATATTTAACAATAATTAAGCAATTATCAGTCCAGGATTAAGCAACATTTAACAATGATTAAACAATGAAAGCCTACGATAGCATCAAGGAGAAAGCAAAAATTACTTGATCAGAAAGTAAGAGAGATCAGATTCACACTCTGCAATTAGGGCTGTTCAAAAATGGTATAAACCACTAAACCAATTAAACCCAAACCACCAAATCCATATAATCTAATCCATATAATTCATTTTACCATTTTTAAAAAATATTCATGAATTATGGGTTATTATATAACCCAACCACCTAACCCATTGTTTTTACAAAACAGCCCAAGCCTCCAAATCTCTTGACAACACAACCCAAACCTCTTTTTCCAAATCCCTTACTTTAATAAATTTAAAACAATATTTAATACATAATTTTTAATTTTACATTCATATAATATCAAAAAAATATTTAATATCTTAATAAATATTTCTTTTATTACACGCTTGGCTATAATAATATAAATTAAAATGAAACATTTTAGTATAATCAATTTAAATTTACATAAAAAAATTAATAAAATTAATAATTATCTTAGTATTAGTAATTTGTATAATAAGCGATAATTTGGTGGGAAAAATAGAGTACCCAACTAATTGACAAGACTCTACTAATTGGCAAGATTAAGAAATTCATTAATTGAAAATAACATGTAGTTGAAATAGTTTAATTACTTTTTCAGTTGTCCTGAAAATGTAACTATAAAAAAGTTTATCAATTATTTATTATTTTACTAATTTGTTATGACTAAATTTATTAAATTAATTGAAAATTTAGGTTTTAAATATTACTTCTATTTTAAAAATTGAACAGTAAATTCATTATATTAGTAGCACAGTTGGAATAAAATATTCAAATTTAGCATATTTTTGCCAAGTGTTATGAATAAATTTTTTAATTAAAATGGAGAATAAATTGTGAATGGAGGAAGCATTTAGAGAATAAATTGTGAATGGAGGAAGCATTTAGATTCCCAAATAATGAGAAAAAACTAAAAATAAAAGAAATAAATAAATAAGTAAATAAGTAAAAAACAGTGATTGATTTATTCAATTGGAAGAAACAAAATCATCTCCAGCCAATTCGTAGACAGAGGCAAAAACCCTTTCCTAGACAAAAATTAACACCAGCAAAAACAAGACCAATAAAATAACAGAAAAAACAGAAAACCAACTGTAAAATTCTACATATACTTGATAAGTCCATTAAGACGCGTAGTCAGATTTCGCCAGTTTGTACCACCTGGATTTTATATTTAATGCTCTTTTTTTATTTATTATTTTCTATTTTGTTTATTTCCTTAACTTAGTTATCTTTTTTTCTTTTTTGTGTATCTCTACTTTTTTTCTCAAAACCTACTTCCTCGGCTACACAATTCCAACCCATTCGCTCTATATTTCTAACATCTATATTTAGGTCTTCTATTTTTTTGAATTTTTCATAGTTTAAGAATTTATATGTAATTTTAAATTTTAGGTCACTATTAATTTTTTTATGAATTTTTTATGTAATTTTTAAATTTTATGGCACTGTAAATTTATATGCATGAGGTATTTAAAAAATATTTATAAAAATAAAATTAATACTTTATATTTAAAAATATATAAATATGAATAATTTATATATTTATAATATAATATAAAAATTAACATAATTCATATAACCTACGTAAACCAACTAACCTAACATAAAAAATTTAATTCATAATCCTATTGGTTTGGGTTGGGTTCAACCCATCTAAATTTTATGGCACTGTAAATTTATATGCATGAGGTTTTCTTGGGTTTTTTTTTTCTCTTCAGTTTGTGTAAGTGAAATTTGGTTTCTGTAATTTGTTCTTTTCTTCTTTCTTTTAATTTTCTGATTCATTTTCATTTTTCCTAATGCGCACTAAATGCATCACAATTGCCTTTTGATTTTCTTATTCTTGCTTTTTTTTAAAGCTCCATTTATATATATAATAATTAAAATTTATTAAGTAATTCATAATTTTGTTTATATTTATAGATCGACTCATATTGTAACAAGTAACTTCAGTTAGTTTAACATTAATTTATAATTTGTTTTAAGATGATTGTTTTATTCATTCTGGTGAATATATATTTTTGTATGGGGGGATATAGTGAATGCGATAATAAGTATGATTATTATTGGAAGGGTTTACTTTAATTTTTGGTTTTGTTTTGGTTATTTCATGTCATATGATTTTTATGTCTGTAGGCAATCATTTTTAATCAATTTTTTGGGTGCATAAGCACGTTTTCTTAGTAGATCAAAATTTTGAACTCCAATGATTTTTAATTATGTGATGATACTAAATTATAGTATATTGAATTTTCAATGTCACAATGCTAGACTAAGATCTTAATTTGAAGTCTAGTAATTTTTAAGTTGATGAAAATTAAATTTTATTATGTCACATAGGCTTTTTATGACTTTGAAATTACGAAAAAAAAAATTAATCTTTAATTATGCACTTGCTTACCATGGTTAAATTATAGCATACTGAATATTTAATCTCATAATACTATGATATATTATGGTTCTAATTTGACCACCGATGATTTTAAAATTAATGAAATAATAAACTCAATGGCTATATGACAATACTATAGTCTAGCAGAATTCAATACTATATGATTGTTTTGGACTCTCTTACAGCTCCATTTTCGTTACAGTTTGTGCCATAAATGATCCAATAACCAATTGGTCAACCAGGAAGCTAAAATTAAAATAGGCTTATTAAATATAGTCAATTTTTTTTTATTAAATTTGATCTAAGTAAATTTTATAAAACAGCCTAATAATACATTAACATTCATGCAAAATTAGTTGAAAAATAAATGAAGTGGTAATTAACATTTACGGATCACAATTTACTATTAATGAATTTTCATAATGAAGGAACATAAAAAAATGACACAACTATAGGTAAACCCAAGAAGAAATGGTTCTTTTAAGGTTCCTGCCAAAAATAGGCAAATATATGAAAGAACATAAATAAATAAATGCCAACTGAATTGAAAAATTTGATTTTTTTTTTATTATAATGGACAAAAACATCTCTTGCTGAAGAAATATCATCGTCCTATGCTGAACATATTTTTGAATTAATTGTATTTCCATCCTACAATGATAAGAATTTTCCCGGATGATCACCTTCTATTATCAACAATCATATCTCATGTATTGGAATCTCTTTAGAAGGCTCGATTTGTAAGCCTTGATTTCATCTGCCTCAAAGGAATCTAGGGTAGACTTAATGACAATAATTGCCCATCTGCAGTTTGATTATGCTTATTAAGCAACCAAATTTGAAGTTTAAATTCTGAAAAATTCTCATGTTTTCGAAATTCCACTTTTTAATAATTGGACATCGCATATGAGACTATACATTGGGACTTCAGATACTGCACCGATCCCGAAAAAGTATAAAATATGAATCTCTACAAGAAGAAAGAATATAACAAACAAAACAGACATGATCATACTTTTATTTCAAGTTTGAGGGGGACACAGTTCCCAAAGAGCTACCGTAGTGTCTTCTGAGGCAGAGGCAAGTAGCTTACAATCAGATGAATATGAGATGGCATTACACTGCAACAAACAATGTGTACGTTCAGAGAAATATTTTGTCATGTATTTCGGTAGTGTCAAGGACTTCAACCACAACCAAATACCATAACAATCAACATATGCTTTCAGCTAAGCAAACAAAAATGTATTTCCTTTGTGTAAAGCATTTAAAGCATGAAGGAAGATAGAGAACCAGGCATTAGAATGAATAAGCACAAGCTGCAAAATGATCAACCCTGTCTTGAAACCTTAGTAATGTATATAGCAAATCTTATTAGGCACATGATCACCTCAGTTTGCATATTTGTGTTTCTCCAAAAACAATTTTTTTCTAAGCTTGTATTGCCCAAGCAGGCTTAAGAAAAGCAAAAAACGAAAAATGGAAGGGGACCCTAGTGAAAGGAATCTTATATACAAGCAATAATTAACTTGGAATGGGAAAAAATCGGAAATTTACAAATAAAATGCGGAGCAACTCTGCTAAGCCAATTGTAGAAACAGGAAACGCAAACTAGGCATGAGAATTCATGCTCAACCTAATCCAGAAAAACAAAATAGACATGATAAAAGGCAGGGCAAGAATATGACAACAAAAAACTTTCTTTTTTTTAAATTTCAAGTTGATCAATATGAAGCAAAATAAAAAGGCATATACAATCATAAAAAGGCATATAAAATCATAAACAATTTCAATTAGAAAAGTAAAAGAATAATAATTATGCTTTCATTAGGCTAAAGGATAATAAGATACCGTGGCATGATGATATTTCAGTATTGCCAACGCATTGCCTTTGCGATAATTATATATCCTGACTCTGTTATCAAAAGAAACATATGAGAAACGGCATGACTATAATCCTTAACATTTCAAATTTCTTGTCTTTTCTCTGAAAAAAGGACTTTTAATTCAATAGAGCAATATACTACCAGTATGCTCAGTGAAGATTGTATAAATCCTGGTCTCCAGATTTGTTAGAATCTAAATAAGTTGCATAGTTTTAGTTAGAATTGCTGCAGCTAGATCATAGTTTTTAACAACTGAAGCTTTCTTTGCTATGAACGTTCAATTTTAAACTCTTAAAGCACGAACACATGAACTTAAAAAGTTAATGGCAGAAGTTACTGTTGCAAGATACACGGGATAATACAACATTCACGGGACAAGATTATTTTCTTTCCTAAATAATTTTGATTGTATAGCTGTTTTTTATTCTGTAATTATTCTCTTTGATTATTTCTTCTTTTAGCTCCATTGTACAGCTATAAATATGTTCAATACAAATCAGGAAAATATATATTCCATTCTATCATTAAAACTTTCATGGTATCAGAGCTGGAACCTTATTTCCTAGTTCTCTAAATTTCATCGATTCAGTCCCTCTACCTGCGCCCTCATCTGCATTCTCTTCTTCCGTTTCACCATCATCATGTCTGAAAATTCAGAAACAACCATTATTGCTGATCCACCTACACCTATTCAAGTCCCCACCTCAGAATCTCACTCCATTCAAATTACCACGATTAAACTAAATGGAGAAAATTTCTTACGCTGGTCCCAATCTGTGCGTATGTATATTCGTGGCAGGGGAAAGATGGGATACTTAACTGGAGACAAGGAGGAGCCTGCACCTGATGAGCCTGGCTATGCCAAATGGGATGCAGAAAATTCTATGGTGATGACATGGCTGGTGAATTCAATGGAGGAAGACATAAGCTCCAACTATATGTGCTATCACACTGCCAAGGAGCTATGGGACAATGTGAACCAAATGTACTCAGACTTGGGAAATCAATCTCAGGTATATGAGTTAACCTTAAAATTAGAAGAAATTCGTCAAGGTGAGGATACTGTTACTAAATACTTTAATTCCTTAAAACGTCTTTGGCAAGACTTGGATCTTTTTAATGATTATGAATGGAAGTGTACTCTTGATTGTAATCATTATAAGAAAATGGTGGAGGATAATCGTATTTTCAAATTTCTTATTGGACTTAATATGGAATTTGATGAAGTTAGAGGCAGGATTATTGGTAGACAGCCCCTTCCCTCAATCGGTGAAGTGTTCTCCGAAGTCCGTCGTGAGGAGAGTCGCCGACTTGTTATGCATGGTAAGAAAAATTCTGTCAGTTCTGTGGAAAATTCTGCTCTTGCAGTTGGGGTGAATGCTAGCCGAAATACTTACAAAAAGTTCAATGATAAACCTCGTATTTGGTGTGATTATTGTAACAAACCACGTTATACACGTGAAACCTGCTGGAAACTATGTGGAAAACCAGAAAACTGGAAGGGATCTCATGAAGGACTGTTTAATAAGACTCCTACTGCACATGAGGCAAATTCGTTTCCTCTTAACAAAGAGCAAATTGATCAAATTCTCAAACTGCTGAAATCTAACTCAGGTTCATCTAGTGTTCCGACTGCATCTGTGGCTCAAATAGGTAATAACTTTATCATAGATTCGGGAGTCTCTGATCATATGACAAGTTTTTCTAGTTTGTTTCATTCTTACTCTCCTTGTTCTGGTCATGAAAAAATTCGTATTGCGGATGGTTCCTATTCTTCTATAGCTGGCAATGGTTTGATAAATATTTCACCAAATATTTCCTTAAAGAATGTCTTACACGTTCCTAAACTTGCTTGTAATCTTTTATCGGTTAGCAAATTATGTAAAGATGCTAACTGTTGTGTTACTTTTTTTGAAACACATTGTACTTTCCAGGAGCTGAACTCGGGGAAGATGATTGGCAGTGCTAAATTAATCAATGGCCTTTATTACTTTGAAGATGATCAAAATTACAAAATAAATGAAACTCAAGGTTTAAGTAGTGTTAGTTCTAATTCTGTCAAGGATGAGATTATGCTTTGGCACTATAGATTAGGACATCCTAGTTTTACTTATCTTAGAAAATTATTTCCTGATTTATTTAAAGGTTTGGATTGTTCTAAGTTATTTTGTAAAAACTGTGTTTTGTCTAAGAGTCATAAGAATGTTTATTATCCTAGACCTTATCAAACTTCAAAACCTTTTTACTTAATTCATAGTGATATATGGGGTCCATCCAAGATTAATACTCTCACTAATAAAAGATGGTTTGTGACATTCAATGATGACCATACTCGTGTATATTGGGTTTATTTGATAAAAACAAAATCTGAGGTTGAACAAATATTTAAAAAATTTTATTTGATGATTGAAAATCTCTTTGCTACCAAGATTGGGATACTTCATACTGATAATGGAAGTGAATATTTTAAAGGAACTCTTGGAAACTTTTTTACTGAAAAAGGGATTTATCATTAAACTACTTGTGTTAATACTCCTCAACAAAATGGTATTGCTGAGCTTAAAAATAAACATGTTCTTGAAGTGTCTCGGGCTATCATGTTTACCATGAATGTGCCGAAATATTTATGGGGAGAAGCAGTTCTAACTGCATCATATCTAATTAATCGAATGCCCACTCGTGTTTTGAACTATGTGACTCCGATTGATTGTTTAAAACATTTTTTCCCTGATTCTCGTTTAGCTTCAAACCTACCCCTCAAAATTTTTGGATGCACAGCTTATGTTCATAAACATAACAAAGAAAGATCTAAACTTGATCCAAGGGCAGAAAAATGTGTTTTTATTGGTTATGCTTCCAACCAAAAGGGATACAAGTGTTTTAATCCTCAAACAAAAAATTTTTTTTGTCTCTATGGATGTTATTTTTCTTGAAAATCAACCTTTTTTTCAAAAACTTTCTCTTCAGGGGGAGATAAGAGATGAAGGAAATTTTTTTGAAAGTATTTCACCTACTTCTTTACCAAAGATTATTGATTCTATTGAAGAAACTAGTGAGTCGCAATCTACTTTGTCAAACCTTTCTGATCAATCCTTGACAGAGGAAAAAATACTACCCATTACAGGTAAAGAGCTCCTAACTTATTCAAGAAAAAAAGATCATCAAAGAAAGGTCATGGTTCCTTTAACACCTGTTCAATCAAACTCTTCGGGGGCAGAATCTAATAGTACTTAAGGTATTCATAATACTTCTTCTTCTCCTACTCTTTCCTTACCTAATGTTTCAAATAATGATATTGAGTCTAGTGATCTAGATATTCCTATAGCTATTAGGAAGGCTAAACGTTCCTATCATCCTACATCCTGATATCTTTCCTATGCTAAACTTTCAAAAAATCATAATGCCTTTGTTTCTAAGTTATCCAACTTATTTGTGCCGAGAAACATACATGAAGCACTAGATAATCCTGATTGGAAATCAGTAGTAATGGAAGAGATGAATGCTCTAAAGAAAAGTGGAACTTGGGAAGTTGTTGATATACCCACAGATCAAAAAATAATCGGATGTAAGTGGGTGTTTACAGTAAAATGTAAGGCAGATGGGAGTATTGAAAGATATAAGGCAAAATTAGTTGCTAAAGGCTTTACTCAAACATATGGGATTGATTACCAAGAAACCTTTGCTCCTGTTGCTAAAATAAATTCCATTCGGGTTTTATTATCTTTAGCTGCTAACTATGATTGGCCATTACACCAACTAGATGTAAAAAATGCTTTCTTAAATGGAGATTTAGAAGAAAAGGTGTTTATGAATCTACCACCAGGATTTGAGATGATGATGGGACAAGATAAAGTTTGTAAACTTAAAAAATCATTATACGGTCTCAAACAATCTCCAAGAGCTTGGTTTGAACGATTTGGAAAAACTATAAAAAGTAATGGCTATCATCAAAGTCAAGCTGATCATACAATTTTTTGTAAGTATTCGGAGAAAGGAAAGATCTCTATCTTAATTGTCTATGTAGATGATATAATCTTGACAGGCAATGATGTTGAAGAAATAGCAGATTTGCAAAAGCAGTTGGCACGAGACTTTGAGATTAAAAATTTGGGAACATTAAAATATTTCCTGGGTATGGAATTTGCTAGATCAAAGAATGGTATATTTGTAAACCAAAGGAAATATATTCTTGATCTTCTCAAAGAAACAGGTTTTCTCGGATGTAGAGCTGCAGTGACGCCTCTTGATGTTAATCTGAAGCTTGAGCCAGCTAAAGCTGAAGATGTGGTTGATAAGGAAAGGTTTCAACGCCTTGTAGGAAGGTTAATCTATCTGTCACATACTCATCCTGATATAGCTTTTGCTGTAAGTATGATTAGTCAATTTATGCACTCACCTGGACAGGAACATTTTGATGCAGCTTATAGAATACTAAGATATCTAAAAGGTACTCCTGGAAAGGGTATCATATTTTGAAAAAATAACAATCTTCAAATAGAAGTTTACACTGATGCAGACTGGGCTGGTTGTATCACTGACAGACGATCTACTTCAGGTTACTGCACTTTTATTGGAGGAAATCTAGTTACATGGCGGAGTAAAAAACATAATGTTGTGGCTCGAAGTAGTGCTGAGGCAGAATTCAGAGCTTTTGCTCATGGGATTAGTGAGGCAATTTGGTTGAAAAGACTGTTAGAAGAATTGAAGGTCCCGGTGTCCTACCCTATGAAAGTATACTGTGACAACAAGGCAGCCATTTCAATCGAACACAACCCAATTTTGCATGATAGAAAAAAACATATTGAAGTGGACAAACATTTCATTAAAGAGAAAATTGAGAATGGATCAATTTGTCTTTCCTATGTTCCAACTACCGATCAAATAGCTGACATACTCACCAAAGGGCTACACAAAGGACAATTTGAAGTTCTAGTTAGCAAGCTAGCTATGGAAGATATCTTCAAGCCAGCTTGAGGGGGAGTGTTGCAAGATACACGGGATAATACAACATTCATGGGACAAGATTATTTTCTTTCCTAAATAATTTTGATTGTATAGCTATTTTTTATTCTGTAATTATTCTCTTTGATTATTTCTTCTTTTAGCTCCATTGTACAGCTATAAATATGTTCAATACAAATCAGGAAAATATATATTCCATTCTATCATTAAAACTTTCAGTTACATCTACTAATGAATGGAATGAGGTTATAGAATATTAGATTCAAAATATCAAATACTTAAAATGAGTTTATTAAATTAGGATAATACATATAAGAAAGCTAAGGTTGTCCAATTCATAAGCAGGGGAAAGCTTCATTCCAGATTGTTTTACTGCGTAAACCAACGCAAGTTATTGCATCAGCCATCAAATGAAAATAGATGAAAAGTAGACCAATGATTTAAATGTGAGTTTCACTAAGAATTTGGCTTCAGACAAGAATACAGAGAAAAGAAACATATGTAAGATTGTATTGGAACCAAATAACTGGGGTTTAAGGTTTAGTTGAACTGAGCTAGCCATTCCATTGTTTTCATGTGAAAATCATCTATTTTTCTCTCTGTCGGTTGCATTTGAACCTTGAAAACTTCATCCAACAAGACATGTTGGCATGGGGAGTTAAGTGGGAAATATTGGTGGCTATCAATATGGGGAAAGAAGCACCACAGATACTCTAATTCTTTAATATGCATCAATTTTGTGTGTGTGTCTACATATATAAACTAAAAAAGAGCCCTTGATAAACCAATTAAGTTCCCACCCCCACGCACCCCCTCTGCCTTCCCTTCCTCTTCCTGCTATAAAATAGCTACAGAGAAACTATTCCATGAGTATTATCCATAAGTTCTCACAAATTTTGGTACAGGAGAATAAAATAAGCAAATGTAAAGCACTTCATGATGTTCTTAAGAACACTACCTCTATTTGATCTACACAAGCCTTCCAACAAGCAAAAGATAGTACCAATAAGTATGTACAATTCAATAAACTATTGCAAAACTGAATGATATCAGCACTTTCTCCATAGAAGCCAACAGTATGTAACCCCCTATTAAATTCAAACATCACTTTTCATGACCTCACAAGAAACTTCCAACATATACAAATGAAAAGCTCACTCAAATGACAAATTGGTTGAACCAACCTGTGATCCCAACCAGCAGCTGCAGCAATTTTGTCATCTGGAAGGACTGAGATGCCCGAAATACCAGGTCTTTCAAAGGTAATCTCTTTCCTGGTCACACATGAACCCTATGACAATAAAAGGTAACTTTTAACTTGAAATCAAAATAATAATGCCTATCCAAGTCTTCCTCAATTTTATTAAAACCAGCAGAGCTTATACAAGTAGACATTCTTAAAAACTCATATGAATTACCTTAGAACGATCTAAACTAAATAATAAAATTTTGTCATCAGCAGAACCAGAGATAGCTCCCATGCACGATCCATCAATGCATAGGCTCAGAACTGCAAATAGAATACTCAAATAAAATCAAATTTCTGAAAGGAATGAAAAAACATAAAGGGTCTCCAATTGCAGGATCTGACATGGCTCTGTATGAAACCTCACAGCAGTTAAAGGAACACTCTGGTTTCGCATGTCCCACCACAGCATAGAACCATCCTCATAACTACCATATGTGGGCAAAAAAAGGAAACAGAAATTACACTGAGAAATTCAATGTAACTTTGACAATCAATAAAATATGGTCTCTCTCATTTTATGACACCAAAGTACTCAAGTTAAGTCAGGGTTACACCTAAGATTTGAAATGTCAAGGACCTGCAACATTAGAAGGCTAAATTACATTTGATTTCTAAATATGTAGCTAAAAGGTGTGGCCAAGGTTTTAATTTTACTCGCACTCAAAAGATTTTGTGAAGGACTAGTCCAACACGAGCCAATTATAGCAATTTATTTAATTGACTGGAAAAAAGTAGGGATGACAACAAAGACATGACTGAGTTCTAGATCTAAAGGTTCATAGATAAGAATGAAACATATTCATAAACATGACAGAAAGAAACTCTAGATGTCCTTTCCACAATTTAAACAGCCCACTCCTACCTTCAAAAAAAGCAGAATAATCCATAACTAAAACTAGTCAGATCACTGTTTAACAACAGAAAATGTAGCGACCTAATGTGAATGAATCAACAATAACAGAAGAAACAATAGATTATTTATAATCCAGCATCAACAGATTATAAAATATGAATCCCAAGTTGTAAAATGGTCTGCTTATAATGTTTTAAAAGCCACATTTAACAACTGCCAGTAAAACACCTAAAAAGGAAGCAGAACACTGAAAACCATTGAAGGAGTAAAAGATACTCTAATAAAGTAGACCAATGATTTAAATGTGAGTTTCACTAAGAATTTGGATTTAGACAAGAATACAAAGAAAAGAAACATAAATAAGATTGTATTGGAACCAAATAACTGGGGTTTAAGGTTTAGTTGAACTAAGCCAGCCATTCCATTATTTTCATGTGAAAATCATCTATTTTTCTCTCTGTCGGTTGCATTTGAACCTTGAAAACTTCATTCAACAAGACATGTTGGCATGGGGAGTTAAGTGGGAAATATTGGTGGCTATCAATATGGGGAAAGAAGCACCATAGATACTCTAATTCTTTAATATGCATCAATGTGTGTGTGTGTGTGTGTGTGTGTGTGTGTCTACATATATAAACTAAATAAAGAGCCCTTGAAAAACCAATTAAGTTTCTCCCCCCTCCTCTGCCTTCTCTTCCTCTTCCTCCTCTAAAATGCTAGAGAGGAACTATTCCATGAGTATTATGAATAATCTCTCACAAAATTTGGTATAGGAGAATAAAATAAGAAAATGTAAAGCACTTCATGATGTTCTTAAGAACACTACCTCTATTTGATCTACACAAGCCTTCCAACAAGCAAACGATTGTACCAATAAGTATGTACAATTCAATACCCTATAGCAAAACTGAATGATATCAACACTTTCAACATAGAAGCCAACGGTATGTAACCCCCTATTAAATTCAAACATCACTTTTCATGACCTCACACGAAACTTCCAACATATACAAATGAAAAGCTCACTCAAATGAATAGTTGGTTGAACCAACCTGCAATCCCAACCAGCAGCTGCAGCAGTTTTGTCATCTGGACGGATTGAGATGCCCGAAATACCAGGTCTTTCCAAGGTAGTCTCTTTCCTGATCACACATGAATCCTATGACAATAAAAGGTAACTTTTAACTTGAAATCAAAATAATAATGCCTATCCAAGTCTTCCTCAACTTTATTAAAACCAGCAGAGCTTATACAAGTAGACATTCTTAATAACTCATGTGAATTATAGTAGAACGATCTAACCTAAATAATACAATTTTGTCATCAGCAGAACCAGAGACAACTCCCATGCACGATCCATCAATGCATAGGCTCAGAACTGCAAGTAGAATACTCAAATAAAATCAAATTTCTGAAAGGAATGAAAAAACATAAAGAGTCTCCAATTGCAGGATCTGACCTGGCTCTGTATGAAACCTAACAGCAGTTAAAGGAACACTCTGGTTTCGCATGTCCCACAGCAGCATATAACCATCCTCATAACTACCTTATGTGGGGAAAAAAAAAAGAAACAGAAATTACACAGATAAATTCAATTTAACTTTGACAATCAATAAAATATAGTCTCTCTCAATTTATGACACCAAAGTACTCAAGTTAAGTCAGGGTTACACCTAAGATTTGAAATGTCAAGGACCTGCAACATTAGAAGGCTAATTTACATTCGATTTCTAAATATGTAGCTAAAAGGTGTGGCCAAGGTTTTAATTTTACTTGCACTCAAAAGCTTTGGTGAAGGACTAGTCCTCCACGAGCCAATTATAGCAATTTATTTAATTGACTGGAAAAAAGCAGGGATGACAACAAAGACAATACTGAGTTCAAGATCTAAAGGTTCATAGATGAGAATGAAACATATTCATAAAGACGACAGAAAGAAACTCTAGATGTCCTTTCCACAATTTAAACAGCCCACTCCTACCTTCAAAAAAATGCAGAATACTCCATAACTAAAACTAGTCATATCACAGTTTAACAGCAGAGAATGTAGTGACCTAATGTGAATGAATCAACAATAGCAGAAGAAACAATAAATTATTTATAATCCAGCATCATCAGATTATAAAATATGAATCCCCAGTTGTAAAATGGTCTGCTCATAATAATTAGGAAAAATAAAAGCACTAAATCTGCGTACCATAAAACTACTATAGATGCAATCTTTAGAGAAGAAGAAAACACACCCAGCCAAGACATCTAGGCATCCCTGTGATTCTGATGGTAGAAATGCTTGAACAGCCATGCGCATCCCTGCCAACAAACACTTAGTTACAAGTTTGAAGGTACTGAACTCCCTACATTTCTTGTCAACATTTCTTTTAATAAACCATTGATCAAACCTGGAGTTTTCCTGTGGAAGCACAAATATGCATTTTGTTTAAATATATGATAACGATTCATCATTATATCCTATTGCACATGCATATATACAGCAAGAGAAGTGCAGATAGATGTATATAAGGCATCCAATAAGACTTAACAGAATCTTGAAGGAAGAGAAATAAACAAACAAAATTCTACATACTTTGACCATCACAGTGACTATATCTTCTTCTTCTCTATCGTCTTCTCCAGATCGAGTACGCGTCAGAATCAGTTCAAAATCAAACAGCTCAGGTTAAGATCACATACATCCATTGGGCCAAGTACTTCCGGTACCTGAATGTTTTAAAAGCCACATTTAACAACTGCCAGTAAAACACCTGGAAAGGAAGCAGAACACTGAAAACCATTGAAGGAGTAAAAGAGTTCTCTTCGAAGATGAATGCTCCAATTTGTGAGTGTGGATTTGCAGCTGACTTTTGGACATCAATAGACAATAATACACAAACCCAACTCTCAGTCTGAATTGGCATTGAAGGAGTAAAATTTTTGAAATGTTGCTGAATTGCATAGTAAGTTGCTATATATAATTGATTACGTCGATACTCAATAAATTTGAATAACCGAAAATCTCTATCATAACATTGCTCTATATTAATTATTAACAAAATGGATAAGGCAAAAAGTATATTTTCTTTTTTAGAGAATTGAGGTTATTATTTAATCATTTTATTAATTTTTAAAGAGAAGTTTTTTATAGCTCAGTAGAAGCTTTTGCAGCATAAAGTTCAGTTATATACTGCTTTGATTTGAAGCACTTTTAACTGGTTTCTGCTTCAATCTATTTAAAAATAATTTGGGCTTAAGTGTGAGATTTGCACTTGTACCAAACTAAAAAAAAAAATTCTTCAATCTATAGATAGAAAACTAATTATGAATAAACATTGTTTCAAAATTTGAAAAATCATGTCAAGTGGACAGAGCATTTTGTGTGAAATTTACAAAAAAAAAATGGCTTCATGAAATTTGTCTCTTTTGGATGGAATTCCTTTCTTGTTAATATATATTCACAAGGAGATTGCCACTCTGTAACAATTATAGTGAAATTTTCTTAATTTAATTTAATTGGTTTCCCTAGAACTTTGAGAAAATAATACTGTACAAATATGATAATAAAAATTCGACGTGAGTAATGTATAGAGAAAGCAACGGGAAGTTCAAAAGAAGACATCTCGCTGGCAATTGACCTTAATTTCACACTTTCACCTATCACTATACCTAAACTTTTGGCTTTAATGTAAACCCTTTTTTTTATGTTTATATATAATCACTTTGTATTTATTCCAAAAATTTAAATTATATAAATCAATTGACATACAAATTGATAACACTAGTGTGACATTTAAATCTTGTTGATATATATATACATACACGATAAAATTGATGAAAATTAAAAACAGAAAGATTTATAATTTATAAAATTAAGGAAAATATAGATATGGTTCTTCTCCAGGAAACTAAAATGCATGATATTGTGGCCAATGATATTAAATCTATGTGGGGTAATATTATCTTTGATTGGGTCTCCTTGGACGCAATTAGTAGCAGTGGTGGGATTTTAATTTCTTGGTCCACTGCAACTTTTCAAAAAATCCTTGTGAACTCTGGAAATGGCTGGATCGCAGTGAATGGAATTCTGAAGGATTTAAATTTGCAGTGCTGGATCATATCAATTTATGCACCAATGGAATCTTCTGAACAGAGTAATCTGTGGTCTGAATTGGAACAGTTGCTTGATAATGAAATTCCATGTTTGCTCGGTGGGGATTTTAATGCGGTCCTTCATAATGAAGAAAGATGGAGAGGTAATCTGAATCTTAAAGACAAGAACTTTCAAGATTTTGTCCTTAGAACGGGGCTAATTGATCTCCCCCTGCATGGAAAAAAATTCATATGGGGTAATTCTACTAGTTGCAGTAGAATTGATCGATTCTTTAGTTAACAACAAATGCATTTTGCTTGCTAAGAATATCTCTCAAACTACCCTGCAAAAGAGTGTCTCTGATCATAACCCGCTGCTGTTGAGTTTCTCTAGGGTGAACTGGGCCCCAGACCTTTCAAATTTATGGATGCTTGGTTGCACGATGCTAAATTTTTAAACAAAGTCCGTCTTTGGTGGTCCGAGATTAGCTCATTGCATTTGAATAATGCGCATCTCAAACTAAAAAGGCACAAGAAGTTCATAGTTGAATGGAATAATTCCTGCTTTCGTAATGTTGATCTAGTCATCTCTAATCTGGAGAAAGACATTGATGCTCTTGATCGGGATCTGGAATGCGAAAACATACACATGGTTATCAGAAAATTTATTTTTGCCAAGCGAATCTCTGTGGTTCATCTGCTGTGGGGAAAATTGAAAGCTAGGGAGACTATTTGGAGGCAAAAATCAAGGATAAAATGGCTTAGAGAGGGAGACAATAATACCAGATTTTTTCACCTTTCCGCCTCTATCAGGGGCTATCGTAACCGCATTGTGATATTAGATAGTGAAGCTGGCTCTTTCACAAATCCAAATGACATTAAAAAAGAAGTTTTCAAATTTTATAAGGATTTGTACAGGGATGACAATATTAAAAGACCTTGGTTCCCCCCAAATTACTTCAAGAAACTCTCTGTTGTAGCATCTGAATCTTTGGAACAACAAGTTTCTCTTGAGGAAGTAAAAGCCACAGTTTGGAGTTGTGACAGCTCTAAAGCTCCTGGACCAGATGGCTTCAATTTTGCATTTATCAAAGTGGCTTGGGATACAATTGGTTCGGATATTTTTGATATGGTTAATAATTTTTTCACTAATGGCATTCTACCCAATGGTGCTTCCTCCTCTTTCATTACGCTTGTTCCTAAAGTTGAGGGAGCTGTTAACCTTAAAGATTTTCGTCCAATCAGTTTGGTGAGCTGTTTATATAAGATAATTGCCAAGTTACTAGCTAATAGGCTCAAGGCAGTTTTGGGTGAAGTTATATCTGAAGAACAATGTGCTTTCATTAAAGGAAGATAAATTCTTGATGGAGTTCTTGTGGCAAATGAAATTATTCAATCGTTGAAGACACTTCATAGAGGAGGCATTTTGTTTAAAGTGGACTTCCATAAAGCCTTTGATTCTGTGAATTGGAATTATCTTGATTCCGTAATGGAGCTTATGAATTTTGGTGCCAAGTGGAGATCCTGGATAAAGGTGTGCATTTGCTCAGCAAAAATATCTATTCTGGTCAATGGGTCGCCTACTTCGGAAATACAGCTTTCTCGCGGGTTAAGGCAAGGGGATCCTCTCTCACCTTTCCTCGTTTTGATAGCTGCGGAAGGATTATCTGTTTTTATCAGAAAGGCAACTAAAATTAATCTCCTTAAAGGTATTAATTTCCTCCCCAAGAACACTGATGCTTTGAATATTACACACATTCAATATGCAGATGATACAGTTGTGTTCCTAGATCCTAGCTTGGAAAATATTATGCATATGAAAAGAATCTTAAAGTTTTCGGCACTATATCGGGTCTGTCAACCAATTTTCGCAAAAGCTCCCTCATTGGAGTAAATGTAGATCATGAATGGCTATTAAGATGTGCTAATTGGGTCAGATGCAAAACTTAGCAACTTCCTTGTTCTTATCTGGGTCTGCCTTTGGGGGATAATACTAGAAGAAAAGAAGCTTGGAAACCTGTAATCTGTAATTTTCAGAGAAAATTAGCCGTGGAAGGGGAAACATCTATCTCTTGCTGGTCGTTTAACTCTAATTAGAGCAACTTTGATGAGTTTACCCATCTATTTCATGTCACTCTTTAAGATGCCAGTCTGCGTTCTTAAATCTTTAAATTCTACCATTCGAAAATTCTTTTGGAATGGATGTGCTAGTAAGAAAGCATTTTACAGAATCAGGTGGAATATCATAGAGCAACCGAAGAAGTTTGGCAGTCTTGGGGTAGGTTCTCTTGCTCACAGGAACCACAGCTTACTGTTCAAGTGGTTTTGGAAATTGGATCCTAATAGTAAGTCACTTTGGCAAGATCTTATTTTCAAGAAATACAAGATCAAAAGGTGCCTAATTCCAACAGTTATCTCTAATCCTAAAGCCTCAACAATTTGGAAGGATATTTACCAAATCAGATCCTCACCCCCTTTTTAATAACTGCTTAGCGATTGATGTGGGTAATGGCTCTTCTTGTATCTTCTGGCATGATAGGTGGATTATTGATGTCCCGCTGAAACAAAAATTTCCACGCTTGTACAATATTACAATGTTGGATGAAGCTTTGGTTAATGAGTGTGGTTACTGGTCTAGAGGCACTTGGTATTGGGATCTCAAATGGAGGCGCAACCTAATGGCCTGGGAATTTGACCTTCTTAAAAAACTAATGATCATCCTCAATGCCTTCTCTCTCTCTATGTCAACCAGATAGGAAGATTTGGTTACACGAGCCTCAAGGAAGATACTCGGTCAAGAAATTTAATCTAAACCTTTCTCTTGGATTCTATGGAAGAATTTAACTCCTCCAAAGGTGGAATTATTTCTCTGGATGTGCTTGTTAGATAAAATATGCACTAAATCTTTTCTTGTGAGTCGGGGAATTCTAAATTCACAAGATATTCTTTGTCCTTTATGTAAGAAATTTCCGGAGGATATCAATCATTTGCTTGTCACATGCGATGTTTCGTCTAGATTGTGGTACAGGTTGTGTAATTGGTGGGGGGTGATTTTTTGTATTCCAAGAATTTTCAGTGAATTTGTTGTGCAATGGTCCTCCTTGGCTTCTGGTAGCATGCAGATTAATTTATGGAGCATCATCCTCCTAGCCGGACTCTGGACAATATGGTTGGAAAGGAATGCAATTATCTTTTCTAGAAAATCATTAGACCCAGATGCATTATTCCATCTTTGTTTGGCCCGCTCCTCATTTTGGTCAAAAGCTCATAAATGTTTCGACTTCTTGCTGGGACAAGAGTTGGTTTTGGCATCCAAGGCATCAAAAAATTTCACAACACCCCAAACATCAGATCTAGAATTTTCTGGTCTCCTCCAGATTCTAGCTCCCTTAAATAGAATACAGATGGTTCTTCGTTTGGTAATCAAGGTCCAGCAGGGATTGGAGGTGTTTTAAGAAACTCCTCAGGTTTGATTATTTGTCTGTTCTCTTGTAATATTGGCGAGACCAACTCGGTTGTTGCTGAACTACTTGCAGTCCTTAAAGCCCTTCAAATTTCTACTGATTTTATCAGTAGAAATAAATTTGAAATATGCTTTGAGATAGACTCTTCAACTGTTGTGTCTTGGTTGAAGAGTTCTTCAATAAATAGGCCATGGAAGTTCGGCAGCATTCTGAATGAAATTGGAAACTATGTATCCAATCTAAGCAAAGTAACCTTCGTGCATAGGAGGAGAGAGAAATCATTTTGCAGATTATTTGGCTAAACAAGGTGCTTCAAGAGCTGATGATTTTATTGCTTGGACCTAAAATTATCTTCAGATTACGAGCTAAAGAGTTGCTGCTGTTTTTTTTTCTACAATGATGAAGGCATATTGAGTCCATTTAGATTTTATATTTTATCTTTTGGATATCGTTGGTCTTGTTTTTGTTCTAAGCAGATTTTCTAATCTGCTTTGGTTTTGAGTCTGATGGTCTCATAAGGGCTCCTTGTACTGCCTTTACAATTTTAATTTTAATTTTAATAAAATCATCAGCTTATCCAAAAAAAAAAAAACATGTTATTATTAAAGTTAAAGTATTAAAAAAATTAAATTTAGATTTTTGAATATGTATACTATTTTCTGTTTGAAATTAATTACAAGCGAGATATTGAAAAATTTTATTTGCAAAGGATAAAATTACAAGTAAATTTTTAAAATTTTCAATTAAAACACATGAAATTTAAAATCAAATACTTTAATTTTAGTGTATATTACTGGCCACCGCGTGCCAGTAATTATTGTTTGATTAATCAGATATTCATTAAAATCTCATTGAATCATCAAATTCGGTATTGATATGGTGGAAAAAAAATTTTAAGTCTAATATTTGGTATAATTTCTATAGATATAATATTATATTGGTTTTTTTATATGTCTTGAATTGATATTTAGAATGTTTAAGTATATAAATTTAAAATGATTTTTTTATTCATTTATTACAAATATAAAATTAAGGAATTCATTTTCAGTTTCATACATTGGTTATTTTATTCCAAGCATAATAATTAATTTACAAATGAATTCCATGTGAAATTCACTTGTAAATAAATTTCACAATTTCAATTCATTGATTTCAAGTATAGTCTAAATGACCGAAAATTTGACTGGTTACTTACTAATACAAGATCCTTAGTAACTCTTTTTCTTTTAGTGAAAATCTAAGGATCTATTTTTCTTACATTAAAAATTGTATCGTGACATATTTACATTTATTCTTTCAAGATCTAAATTTTCTATATATAAAATCTAAATTTACTAACTTATACACACTTTTTACAGCTAAAATATTGATCTGAATTAGATGTCTTTTTTTATATATTAAGCTCGTATAGTTTTCTTTGTAAAAATACAAGTGACTATATATAATTTTTTTTATGCAAGACAAATGTACAAACATCTTTTTTGAAATAACTGTATTTGCATCCTACAATGATAAGATCACCACCTTCTATGTGCAACTCATATCTTGGAATATCTGATTTGTATTTTGTAGGTCTTAAATTGAAACATATTATAATTAATTATCTTCTAATTACATATTATATTTTGGGTTTTATTTGTAGTATAATTTTGTTGTTCTCTTTCCCTTTTTATTTGTATATATTTTATTTAAAGAATCGGTTCATAATGCTTTGCTTCAATGTGATAGGTTCCTTGGGCATCAGGTAGTGCTATGGCATTTGGCATACTAAATTATATTAGCATTTTGGCCAATCTCCTGATTTATTCTTTTATTTTCTTGGCATGCGATAACATGCACCTTATGCTTTATCTCTTTTTCACTTCTTCTTTTCTTCTGCTCATCATTTATTCTTTAAAACAACACTCACCTTTGAAGCTAAGAATATATCAAGGGCTATGAATTTACATTTGTAATGAGAACTGCAAATTAGGTGCATTTCTTATTACCCACCGAGAGACAGATTGCAAGGTTAAGTAGAGGAGAGTGCAAATGGAATTGTCTAGGACAATGGAGAGTGGTAGCCAAACCTTTCCTATTATTATAGCCATGAAGGGTCCATCAACAAATAAAAAGAGTGAAATAGCTCGTCAATTATCTGCATATTTTCAATATCCTCTCATCGACGAACAAGATATAATTCCAATTCTTGAAAATTTCATTCTCAAACCTTCCATCAACACCACCAACAATGACTTATCTTTCAAAATAATCACTCAAATAGCTTCAACCCAACTCAATTCCAAACTCAAACTGATTATCAATACTCCACTCTCTAGAAATGATGAGTTCATCCTATTGGTGCAACTAGCAAGTTCTAAAAGTTCATCGCTCATCATCATCGAATGCTTAAGTCACGACAATCCTCAGGCTTCTAATGTGCAATAGATGGGCAACCTTCCAAATCTCATCATTGACATGGAAAAGGCTTTTAAAGTGGAAGATTTTTCTTCCAAGTTACTAGGCATTGCAAACTCACATCAAAAGGCAGATCCTGAGGCCATTGAACGCAAGGAATCGAAAGGTTCATAATCTACTGAACTTTTATTTGATGCAAAAATTCGTAATCAATGGCATGCGCATGAATTTTCTATCATCAGTGATACAAATGTTAATATGTTTGAGAAATTCTCTTGCAACAATTGTGAAAAACCAATTTCTAGTTCAGCCTACAAATGTTTGGAATGTGACGAGTTCATGCTTCATAAAAAATGTGCTGAATTTTCAGACAAACTATTAGATGATTACTTTGAAGAGATTTTTCCTCGATATTGGTGCTTATACCCTCCTGAGTATGGATTTGAGAGCAAATACAAGTGCAAGCTTTGTGACCATTTTTCTGTATCATGTCCTAATTGTGTTTTCCAAACCCACATTGGATCTAAGTTATTACCAACTATTTTAAAATATGAAGGACATGAACACCCATTGAATTTTGTGATAATGCCATCGTGGGTGAACTTTACACATAAATGCTCAAAGTGTGATGAATTAGGAAATGCAATATCCTACAAATGTTATACCTGCTGTTTTGATCTTCATCCGAATTGTGTTTTGCCTACACCTGATGATATAACTCTGGCGATAGTTCCCACTGAAGATGTATTAAAATCTCGATATAGCTACCCCTATGAGACGGTCATAGTTCGAAATGATTTGAAGCATATGCCTTATCAACTTCAAGGCCTTACCAGTACTTTCGGCTTGTCAATTGGGGATTTTGATGAAGTGGAAGTTTTGCCAGAGTGGTTGGGCCATGTACCTTCTCTTAAATTTTTTGAGATCCAACAATGTAAGAATATGAACCATATAACTTCAGTTACAGCCCTCCAGGCCCTCCCCCAATTAGGTGGATTGTTAATCGACGAATGTCCCCTCCTCAAACAAACCTGCAGTGGTCCAAGATTTCTGGTATCCCACATATCATTATAGATGGAGGTAATTTTTAATTTCTCTTCTGCTCACGTTTTTGTTTTGCTTTCTCTTCTCTATTCATTTCAATTGATTTTTTTATTTTCTTTTTCTTTTGCTTGTCTTACAGAGTGGGTGCAACGAATTCCATGGTTTGTACGAGGCTCTTGAAGTTTGGAAGGATCATCCGTCTTGAAGATGGGTTCGTCGGGCATCAACTGGTGTTGTGGCATTTGGGTGAGAAGGTTTTTCTGTTATCATGACTGTGTAGTGTTTTCTTTAGCTTTCTAATTAATTAACTTTATAGTATAGTGAATGGAGGAAATTAAGAATGCAAGTTGAATTGATTAAAATCCGTCTTATGATAACTATACACTAATCATCAAAGCACGATTCATTTCTATACTCTCACGAAAAAAAAAAAAAATCTTTTATTTAAATTTATTATAATTACTAATTATAAGGTTTTTTACAAAACTTATTATCTGAATTAATTATATTTATATATTCACTTATGCAAAAAAAAAAAATCAATTTTTATATTTTCAATTTCCTTTTTATCCCAGAGTTACTTGTTCAATCGAAATCAAATGGGTCAAATGCATAATTTGCCGTACTTGAATCAATTTATCAAGCTAGTCCCTAAATTCTAAATTTTTTCAATTAAACAACCCAACTTGCATAAATCTATAATTACAAACACATATTTTGACTGACCACAGTTTGAATTTACGTGTGTTATACATTTACCTTAATTCGGCTTAACAGTTCGGATTAATTATATCTGTCGTCGTCGAATTTTATGATTTATAATCAAATGATCATAATAAAATAATTTGTAACACAAAAATCATCAAAATTTTAATTCGTTTCAATTAAAGTAAAAATAATGTGAAAATCAATTTTTTTATGTCATCAGAATAATAATTAAGCAAATCTCATATAATTATCATGTCATTTTAATACCAATTAACTCCACAAATAAATCATAATTAATTAATTGAATTTTTTTTCTATATACATAATTTTTCATGTTTATATGATGATATGAAACTTTTCTCTTCTGATGGTTCAACTTATAAAGATTATCGAACCTAAAATAATGTGATAATCATACATGTCGTACTTAACTGTCTCTCCGATTATTTTTACTTTGAATGAAAAAAATAAAATTTTAATGATTTTTGTATTATAAATTATTTTATTGTGATCATTTAATTATAAATCAAAAAATTTGATAACCACAAACATCCATTTGATTATAAATCAAAAAATTTGATAATCAGATACATAATTAACCCTAACCGTTCTTTTGTATAATGGGAGTGATCAGATGAAGTAATAATGGACGTATAAAACAGTAATATATAATGCACTTAATTAAGTAATAAATATTTAACAATAATTAAGCAATTATCAATCCAGGATTTAGCAACATTTAACAATGATTAAACAATGACAGTCTACGATAGCATCAAGGAGAAAGCAAAAATTACTTGATCATAAAGTAAGAGAGACCAGATTCAATCTCTGCAATGGATGTTGGCATAAACATACAACCTTGCTGAGGCAAACATGTACAAATTAGCATCAGAATCACACTCTGCAATAGCACTTGGTATAAAATCTGAAGGTAGAGGCAGATGACTGCTAATATTTCTCTCCTCTTCCACAATAGTTCTGCAATTTTAAGGATTGTATTACTTTCATCGAGTTCATAGACATATTAATGAATTTTCATAATGAAAAAACTTAATCTCTTTCACTTCATAGGATCCCTTTTCTGAAATTATCATGCAAGAAATCGTAAAAATGACAGAACTGTAGGGTACACCCAAGAAGAAATAGTTCTTTTAAGGTTCCTGCATAAAATAAGCAAATATATGAAAGAACATTTAAAAAAAAAATTAATTTATTTTATTATAATGGTCAAAAACATCTCTTGCCGAAGAAACATCACCCTCCTATGCTGAAACATCTTTTTGAACTAATTGTATTTCCATCCTACAATGATAAGAATTATCCCGGATGATCACCTTCTATGATCAACAATTATATCTCATGTATTGGAATCTCTTTAGAAGGCTCGATTTGTAAGCCTTGATTTCCTCTGCTTCAAAGGAATCTGGAGTAGACTTAATGACAATAATTGGCCATATGCAATTCGATTTTGCTTATTAAGCAACAAAAATTGAAGTTTAAATTCTGAAAAATTCTCATGTTCTTATGTTTTCGAATTCCATTTTTTAATAAGTGGACATCGCATATGATTGGGACCTCAGATACTGCACCGATCCCGAAAAAGTATAAAAGATGAATCTCTACAAGAAGAAAGAATATAACAAACAAAAAAGAAATAATCATACTTTTATTTCAAGTTTGTGGAGGATACAGTTCCCAAAGTGCAACCGTAGCGTCTTCTGAGGCAGAGGCAAGTAGCTTACAATCAGATGAATATGAGACGGCATTACACTGCAACAAACAATGTGTACGTTCAGAGAAATATTTTGTCATGTATTTTGCTAGTGTCAAGGACTCCAACCAAATACCATAACAATCAACATATGCCTTCAGCTAAGCCAACCAAAATGTATTTCATTTGTGTAAAGCATTTAAAGCATGGAGGAAGATAGGGAGTCAGGCATCAGAACGAACTAAGCAAAAGCTGCAAACTGACCAACCTTGTCTTGACACCTTAGTAATGTATATAGCAAATCTTATTAGGCATATGATCACCTCAGTTTGCTTATTTGTGTTCTCCAAAAACAATTTTTTCTAAGCTTTTAATGCCCAAGCAGGCTTAAGAAAAGCAGAAAAAAAAAAAGCAGCAAAATTGAAGGGGACCCTAGTGAAAGGAATTTTATATACAAGCAATAATTAACTTGGAATGGAAAATAAATCAGAAATTTACAAAAAAAAAAAAAAAAAGGAAAAAAAGTGGAGCAACTCTGCCAAGGCAATTGTAGAAACAAGAAATGTAAACTAGGCATGAGAATTAATGCTCAACCTAGTACAGAAAAACAAAATAGATATGATAAAAGGCAGGACAAGAATATGACAAGAAAAAACTTTTTTTTTTTTTAATTTTCAAGTTGATCAATATGAAGTCAAATAAAAAGGAAACAATTTCAATTAGAGAAGTAAAAGAATAATAATTATGCTGTCATTAGGCTAAAGGATAATAAGATACCGTAGCATGATGATATTTCAGTATTGCCAATGCATTGCCTTTGCGATAATTATATATCCTGACTCTGTTATCAAAAGAAACATATGAGAAAAACGACATAACTAGAATCCTTAACATTTCAAACTTCTTGTTTTTTTTCTAAAAAAGGACTCTCAATTCATTAGAGCAATATACTATTAGTATGCTCGGTGAAGATTGTATAAATCCTGGTCTCCAGATTTGTTAGAATCTAAATAAGTTGCATAGTTTTAGTTAGATTTGCTACAGCCAGATCATAGTTTTTAACAACTAAAGTTTTCTTTGCTATGAACATTCAATTTTAAACACTTAAAGGAAAAACACATGAACTCAAAAAGTTAATGTATTAATGAATGGAATGGGGTTATAGAATATTAAAGACAAAATATCAAATACTTAAAATAAGTATTGATTAAATTAGGATAATACATATAAGAAAGCTAAGGTTGTCCAATTCATAAGCAGGGGAAAGCTTGTTCAAGATTGTATTACCGCATAAACCCATGCAAGATAATGCATCAGCCATCAAATAAAATAGATGAAATGGGGTAAGAAGTAGACCAATGATTTAAACGTGAGTTTCACTGAGAATTTGGCTTCAGACAAGAATACAGAGAAAAGAAAAATATGTAAGATTGTATTGGGAACAAATAAACTGGGGTTTAAGGTTTAGTTGAACTAAGCTAGCCATTCCATTGTTTTCATGTGAAAATCATTTATTTTTCTCTTTGTTGGTTGCATTTGAACCTTGAAAACTTCATTCAACAAGACATGTTGGCGTTAAGTGGGAAATATTGGTGGCTATCAATATGGGGAAAGAAGGACCAGAGAAACACTAATTCTTTAATATGCATCAATGTGTGTGTGTTTCTACATATATAAACTAAATAAAGAGCCCTTTATAAATAATAGGTTTCTCCCCCTCCTCCTCCTCCTCCTCCTCCTCTGCCTTCTCTTCCTCTTCCTCCTCTAAAATGGCTAGATAGGAACTATTCCATGAGTACTATCAACAAGCTCTCACAGATTTTGGTATGGGAGAAGAAAATCAGCAAATGTAAAGCACTTCATGATTTTCTTAAGAAAACTACCGCCATTTGATCTACACAAGCCTTCCAACAAGCAAAAGATTTTACCAATAAGTACGTACAATTCAATACCCTCTAGCAAAACTGAATGATATCAACACTTTCTCCATAGAAGCCAACGGTATATAACCCCCTATTAAATTCAAACATGCTCATGACCTCACATGAAACTTCCAACATATACAAATGAAAAGCTCACTCAAATGACAAATTGGTTGAACCAACCTGTGATCCCAACCAGCGGTTGCAGCAATTTTGTCATCTGGACGGATTGAGATGCCCGAAATACCAGGTCTTTCCATGGTAATCTCTTTCCTGATCACACATAAACCCTATGACAATAAAAGGTAACTTTTAACTTGAAAGCAAAATAATAATGCCTATCCAAGTCTTCCTCAATGTTATTAAAACCAGCAGAGCTTATACAAGTAGACATTCTTAAAAATATATGAAAGAACATAAAATAAATAAATAAATAAATGCCAACTGAATTGAAAAATTTGAATTTCTGTTATTATAATGGACAAAAACATCTCTTGCCGAAGAAACATCATCGTCCTATGCTGAACATCTTTTTGAACTAATTGTATTTCCATCCTACAATGATAAGAATTATCCCGGATGATCACCTTCTATGATCAACAATTATATCTCATGTATTGGAATCTCTTTAGAAGGCTCGATTTGTAAGCCTTGACTTCCTCTGCCTCAAAGGAATCTAGGGTAGACTTAATGACAATAATTGCCCATCTGCAGTTTGATTATGCTTATTAAGCAACCAAATTTGGAGTTTAAATTCTGAAAAATTCTCATGTTCTCATGTTTTCGAAATTCCACTTTTTAATAATTGGACATCGCATATGAGACTATACATTGGGACTTCAAATACCGCACCGATCCCGAAAAAGTATAAAATATAAATCTCTACAAGAAGAAAGAATATAACAAACAAAACAGACATAATCATACTTTTATTTCAAGTTTGAGGGGGATAAAGTTCCCAAAGAGCTACCGTAGTGTCTTCTGAGGCAGAGGCAAGTAGCTTACAATCAGATGAATATGAGATGGCATTACACTGCAACAAACAATGTGTACGTTCAGAGAAATATTTTGTCATGTATTTCAGTAGTGTCAAGGACTTCAACCACAACCAAATACCATACCAATCAACATATGCTTTCAGAAAAGCAAACCAAAATGTATTTCCTTTGTGTAATGCTTTTAAAGCATGAAGGAAGATAAAGAGACAGGCATCAGAATGAACTAAGCACAATCTGCAAAATGATCAACCTTCTTGAAACCTTAATAATGTATATAGAAAATCTTATTAGGCATATGATCACCTCAGTTTGCATATTTGTGTTTCTCCAAAAACAATTTTTTCTAAGCTTGTATTGCCCAATCAGGCTTAAGAAAAGCAAAAAAGAAAAATTGAAGGGGACCCTAGAGAAAGGAATCTTATATACAAGCAATAATTAACTTGGAATGGGAAAAAATCGGAAAATTACAAATAAAATGCGGAGCAACTCTGCTAAGGCAATTGTAGAAACAGGAAACGCAAACTAGGCATGACAATTCATTCTCAACCTAATCCAGAAAAACAAAATAGACATGATAAAAGGCAGGGCAAGAATATGACAACAAAAAACTTTCTTTTTTTTAAATTTCAAGTTGATCAATATGAAGCAAAATAAAACAGCTCAGGTTCAGATCACATACATCCATTGGGCCAAGTACTTCCGGTACCTGAATGTTTTAAAAGCAACATTTAACAACTGCCAGTAAAACACCTAAAAAGGAAGCAGAACACTGAAAACCATTGAAGGAGTAAAAGAATTCTCTTCGGGGATGAATGCTCCAATTTGTGATTGTGGATTTGTAGCTGACTTTTGGGCATCAATAGACAATAATACACATACCCAACTCTCAGTCTGAATTGGCAAATGGCAACGCATACAAGAGATAGTAATGCAACCGACCTTTGAATGAGGCATTCGCTTGCAAGATGTTGAGAAAGGGTTTTGGGCTAAAATTTTAATGAAGGAATTGACAGATCGGCTCATCCTTCATTTTAGATATACAATTTATTTAAAAAAAATCTCTCCACTTATTGGGAACGGCCACATAACTTGTTATGAATTAAAAAAAAAAAGAATTAATTAATTAATTAATTATTGCACCAGTAAAATTTTTGAAATGTTGCTGAATTGCATAGCAAGTAGCTATATATAGTTGATTACGTCGATACTCAATAAATTTGAATAACCGAAATTCTCTATCATAACATTTCTCTATATTAATTATTAACAAAATGGATAAGGCAAAAAGTATATTTTCTTTTTTAGAGAATTGAGGTTATTATTTAATCATTTTATTAATTTTTAGACAGAAGTTTTTTTATAGATCAGTAGAAGCTTTTGCAGCACAAAGACTAGCATAAAGTTCAGTTATATATTGCTCAGATTTGCAGCACTTTTAACCGGTTTCTGCTCCAATCTATTTAAAAATAATTTCGGCTTAAGTGTCAGATTTGCACTTATACCAAACTAAAAAAAAAAATTCTCCAATCTACACATAGAAAACTAATTATGAATAAACATTTTTCAGAATATGAAAAATCATGTCAAGTGGAGAGAGCATTTTGTGTGAAATTTACAAAAAAAATGGCTTCATGAAATTTGTCTCTTTTGAATGGAATTCCTCTCTTGTTAATATATATTCATAAGGAGATTGCCACACTGTAACAATTATAGTGAAATTTTCTTAATTTAATTTAATTGGTTTCTCTAGAACTTTGAGAAGGTAATACTGTACAAATATGATAATAAAAATTCAGATTAATGTATAGAGAAAGCAACTGTAAGTTAAAAAGATGACATCTCGCTTGCAATTGGCCTTAATTTCACACTTTCACCTATCACTATACCTAAACTTTTGGCTTTAATATAAACCCTTTTTTTATGTTTGTATATAAAATCACTTTGTCTTTATTCCAAAAATTTATATTATATAAGTCAATTGACATACAATTGATAACACTATAAGGTTAAGCGTATGAATTATATAAGTCAATTGGACTTACGCAAAATGACAAAGAAAGAATGAGAAAACCACAAGAAAGTCTTATTTTCATTTGAATGCAAATAAAGTTTACATAATCAAAATGATAAAGTTCCAACATTGTCTTTTCAAGTACATTGTAACTTAATCTAAATTCGTGTCTCCAAAAATAACTCAGACACAATTATACAATCACGTGGCGAGCATCATCAAATTTTACAGAATAACCTGAAAATAAACAAAGTCATGAACTCAAAATCCCATATCTCCTATGGTTTACCTTTGTTTAAATGTGACAGAATAGAAAATGTTGGACTGAGCTGTTTTCTTTCTCCATCAAACACATGAAAGGCATAAAAACCAGCACATATAAAAAGAAGAAATGGTATAAAGATGTCTAAGTAGATCAAATGATATGTGCTTCTCGTGTACATATAGGCCATTAATTAAGATGTAAAGAAATGATATATAGGGCTGTTCTGCATTTTTTCCTCACTTTCTATCATTTCTTCAAGACACAAAGTGAACACAAAAGTTGCATCTTGCATTAATAGGATAGAAGATGACTAAGGCTACTAAACAAGACTCTCTCCATATTAAACCCACAGCACATTAAATCAAATCAAATCTGCTCAAGCTTATGTAAGGAGCAACTCCGAACTTAGTTAACCAAACAGAAAACTGAATTATGAACACAGGGAAGTAAAGTGAATTCTGACCTTGTTATCGATGCTAGAATCAGTAGGAGTGGCAGCCACAGAATCCCAGCTTGGCCTCGATGCAACAAGATCAATAGCTTTGCCTTCAAAAACAGCAGATACAATAGCCCAATATTCAGATTCTTATTCCTTTGCTAGGTCAATCACTTGGATGAAGTTGTAAGAGGTGCTCAAATTGATATTGCTGCACGAAAAAATTAACACTAATGAATTTCTTGAAGATATCCAGCAGCTCTCTAAGGGCACCATAAAAAATGAACTTATTTGTTGCAGTCTGCAGTGCTTGTAGAAGAAATAATTTTTCAAGCCACAAATTGAAAAGGAAAAGGAATGATAAGCAGAGATTGATCTTTAAAGCAACAATTCAAACAAGCATATATGCAATAATAATAATATTATTATTATTATTGAATACTACAATTTAAAAAAAAAATGAAAAAATAAGGAACCCACCAACTTGAGATAAATCCCAGGCAGGATTATAGAAACATGAAAACAAACAATAAGTAGATACCACACCACATTTACTCGATGTAGCTACTTTTTTATTATATAAATGGTGCTGGTTTTGTTGCATTTGGCATAGAAGTGCGTCAATATTATTCAAAAATGTTACAAGTTATATTAACAGATCAAAATATAACAACTTTTTCATTCTAACAAAAAAGGAACCAAAAACATGAAGCAAAAACCATATAGATAGGCCTGTTTCTGCGTCGCATAGAGTTGACAATTCATAACTTGACCATTTAAAATAGCCATTATGGTTTCATCAGCAATGGCAATCAAATGGGGAAAAACTCAATCCTTTGTGAATTACAGAACTTTCACTGTTTCAGGACTCCTAGATAGAAAAAAGACAACCAGAAACTTACACAACCTATATTCCTAAGGATGAAAAACTTAAATAATGCAAATTCCTAAGTATTAAAGAAGACATTAATGGCACTGCTCTAACTAGTTACTAATACAATGTTCTGTTTCCATCAAATCCTAAATTCTGATAGCTAACAAAAAATGACAAAACAACATGGTAGAAAAAAAAAACAGCAAAAAGCTAAGGATTAAAAAAGACATTAAATGTCACTGCTCTAACTAGTCATTAATACTAAGTTATGTTTCCATTAATGAACCAGAAACCAAATCCTAAACTCTGTTTCCAAAAAACCCTTAGTTTGAATGACTAAGTCTTCAAATAAATGCATGAAAAAACACGAATCAAACCCAAACATTTCCAATATATTGTTGACTCAAAAAATCATCAGTGCAGAGAACCATCTCTATAAAGTAAGGGAAAAAAAAGTGGATAAAAGCAACCAAGGATCCAGACAAAAGTAGATAAATAGGAATTTCCAACTTCAGGACAGCCATGGTCGTCCTCCATCTTGGAGAAGACATCAAGCAGAACAATATGAAGCAGAAAAGAATTTTAGGGGAAAATGGATAAAGATAACCAAATTGGTTACCTATTTTACAGAGTCAATTCCATTACCGTCACCCTCAAATCTGAATGTACTGTTTTCTCCTGAAGAAATACCCTATCGTTCGATCGACTAAACAGGAAGAAGTAAAAGATTATAAATTAAAACCCTGTTTCTCTTTTCATTTTTTTTTTCCCCGCTAATAACAGGGATCGGGGATCAGATTTTTTAAGAATTAGGGATTAGTTTAGATCTTTTCACTATTAAAATTGGAAAATTGAGAATTAAAGAAAAAATACAAAATGGTGTATACTTTTAAAGCAATGTTTTTATTGAATATATTTCATAAAATTTTACTTTATTCATTTATAATTTTAATTTTTCATGCTTGAAATATAAAAAAATAAAAATTAAATTTCATAAATTAAATTCTATATAATTCACTATTCTTTCATCAAATTTCATCAAAACTGGTGAAATTTGTAAATGAATTTTTTTATTTTTAAGAAGTGAAGTTTTGAAACACCACAATACTCATATTACATTATATGTAGATTTATTCTGCATTTTTAATATTTATTTCTCCTTTATTCCTCAAATTTTCAATTAAATATGTATTTTGAACAATTTTTACTTTTTTTTAATTTCTCAATCAATTTTATCAGGTTATTATTTTATTTTACTTTTATATTTTGTAAATTGAATTTTTTTTATAAAATTAAAAACATTAATTTTATAAATTAACTTATATTGATTGAATTATTGTTTGACTAATCATATATTCATTAAATGCTTATTGAATCATTGAATTCGGTATTGGTATGGTGGAAAAAAATTTAAGTCTAATATTTAGTATAATTTTTATAGGCATAATATTATATTGATTTTTTTATATTTCTTGAATTGATATTGAGGATATTTAAGTAAATAAATTAGAAATTAATTTTTTTATTCATTTATTACGAGCATAGAATTAAAGAATTCATTTTTAATTCTATACATTGATTATTTTATTACAAGCATAATAATTAATTTACAAATGAATTTCATGTGGAATTCACTTGTAAATAAATTCCACAATTTGGCTGGTTACTTATTAATACAAGATCCTTAGTAACTCTTTTTCTTGTAGTGAAAATCTAATTAAGGATCTATTTTTCTTGCAGTGAAAATCGTTTTGTGACATATTTAAATATATTTTTTTTAGATCTAAATTTTCTATTTGTAAAATCTAAATTTACTAACTTATACACACTTTTTACATCTAAAATATTGATCTGAATTAGATGTCTTTTTTTATATATTAAGCTCCTATAGTTTTCTTTGTAAGAATACAAGTGACTATGTGTGTGTGTGTATATATATATATATATATATATATATATATATATATATATATATATATATATATATATATATATATATATATATATTATGCAAGACAAATGTACAAACATCTTTTTTGAAATAACTGTATTTGCATCCTACAATGATAAGAATATCACCTTCTATGTACAACTCATATCTTGGAATATCTGATTTGTATTTTGTAGGTCTTAAATTGAAACATATTATAATTAATTATCTTCTAATTACATATTATATTTTGGGTTTTATTTGTAGTATAATTTTGTTGTTCTCTCTCCCTTTTTATTTTTATATATTTTATTTAAAGAATCGGTTCATAATGCTTTGCTTCAATGTGATAGGTTCCTTGGGCATCAGGTAGTGCTATGGCATTTGGCATACTAAATTATATTAGCATTTTGGCCAATCTCCTGATTTATTCTTTTATTTTCTTGGCATGCGATAACATGCACCTTATGCTTTATCTCTTTTTCACTTCTTCTTTTCTTCTGCTCATCATTTATTCTTTAAAACAACACTCACCTTTGAAGCTAAGAATATATCAAGGGCTATGAATTTACATTTGTAATGAGAACTGCAAATTAGGTGCATTTCTTATTACCCACCGAGAGACAGATTGCACGGTTAAGTAGAGGAGACTGCAAATGGAATTGTCTAGGACAATGGAGAGTGGTAGTCAAACCTTTCCTATTATTATAGCCATGAAGGGTCCATCAACAAATAAAAAGAGTGAAATAACTCGTCAATTATCTGCATATCTTCAATATCCTCTCATCGACGAACAAGATATAATGCCAATTCTTGAAAATTCCATTCTCAAAACTTCCATCAACACCACTAACAGTGACTTATCTTTCAAAATTATCACTCGAATCACTTCAACCCAACTCAACTCAAAACTCAAACTGATCATCAACACTCCACTCTCTAAAAATGATGAGTTCATCCAATTGGAGCGACTAGCAAGTTCTAAAAATTCATCGCTCATTATTATTGAATGCTTAAGTCATAACAATGCTCAGGATTCTAGCAAGTAGCAGTCTTGCATAAACCAGAAAAATGAGGTAAATCAAATGGTACCTAATTACTTTGTCAGCACCTAATCAAATGGTACTTAATTACTTTCTCATTTGAATGCAAATAAAGTTAATATAATCAAAATGATAAAGTTCCAACATTATCTTTTCAAGTACATTGTAACTTAATCTAAATTCGTGTCTCCAAAAACAACTTAGACACAATTATACAAAGATGTGGCGAGCATTGTCAAATTTTACAGAATAACATGAAAATAAATAAAGTCATAAACTCGAAATCCCATATCTCCTATGGTTTACCTTTGTTCTGTTTTCTCTCTATCAAACCCATGAAACGCGTAAAAACTAGCACATATAAAAAGAAGAAACGGTATAAAGATGTGTAAGTATATCAAACGATATGTGCTTCTTGTGTTCATATAGGCCATTAATTAAGATGTAAAAAATTAATATATAGGGCTGTTCTGCATTTTTTCCTCACTTTCTATCATTTCTTCAAGACACAAAGTGAACACAAAAGTTGCATGTAGCATTAATAGGATAGAAGTTGACTAAGGCTTCTGTATCATGTCCTAATTGTGTTTTCCAAACCCATATTGGATCTAAGTTATTACCAACCATTTTAAAATATGAGGGACATGAGCACCCGCTGAATTTTGTGACAATGCCATCTTGGGTGAACTTTACATATAAATGCTCCGGGTGTGATGAATTAGGAAATGCAATATCCTACAAATGTTATAACTGCTGTTTTGATCTTCATCTGAATTGTGCTTTGCCTACACCTTTACTTCTATGTGTGGTGATAGTTCCCACTGAAGACGTATTAAAATCTCGCAATAGCTCCCCCAAATACACAGTCACAATTCGAAATGATTTAATGTCCAAGCCTATCAACTTCAAGGCCTTGTTGACATTTGGAGCTTAGTAATTGAGGGTTTTGATGAAGTGGAAGTTTTGCCAGAGTGGTTGGGCCATTTACCTACTCTTGAATTACTTGAGATCCGTAAATGTAAGAATATGAAGCATATCACTTCAGTTACAGCCCTTCAGGCTCTCCCCCAATTAACTCGATTGATAATCTACGAATGTCCACTCCTCAAACAAACCTGCGCAAAAGAAAGTGGCACCGAGTGGTCCAAGATTTCTCATATCCCACATATCATTATAGATGGAGGTAATTTTTAATTTCTCCTCTGCTCACGTTTTTGTTTTCCTTTCTCTTCTCTATTCATTTCAATTGATTTTTTACTTTTATTTTCTTTCTGTTGATTGTCTTCTCTATTCATACAGCTGTTTCTATTATCATGACTGTGTAGTGTTTTCTTTAGCTTTCTAATTAATTAACTTTATAGTACAGTGAATGGAGCAAATTATGAATGCAATTGGAATTGAATAAAATGGAGGAGCTTTCATAAAATCCGTCTTATGAAGTATAAAGATTCTAGTAGGATTAATAAAATCCGTCTTATGAACAAATTATATATGAATGCAATTTGAATTGATTAAAATGGAGGAGCTTTCATAAAATCCTTCTTATGAGGTATAACTATACACTAATCATCAGAGCACGATTCATTTCTATACTCTCACGAAAAAAAAAAACCTTTTATTTAAATTTATTATATTTACCAATTATAGGGCTTTTTACAAAACTTATTATCTGAATTAATTATATTTATATATTCACTTATGCAAAAAATCAATTTGTATTCTCTCTCTATATATATTTATTTGCAGCAACCAACAAGTTCAACTGTTTAAGAAATTTCCGGCGGAGTTACTTGTTCAACCAACAAGTTCGAGCAGTTGCTTTTTATTTATAGTGAATGGAGCAAAAAACATTGTATTTGGGGGAAAAAGAGTATTTTTTTTTATATGCAGAAAAAAGAGTGAAAGTTTAAATTAGATAATGACTTTGATGCCTATACTGTAAGTCAAAAGTTTGGCATTAATATGGAGAATTGGAGATGAAAAAGAGAGGAGCGGGGGGGTGATGGGGGTGACATTTAAATATTTAAGAAAATAGATAAAAATGACAAATTCAATGTTGGAATATTTCATATGCATTTTTATTTCCCTTTTTCAAAACCAGGGGATCCTCCTGACCCAATGGACCATGTCCTTTTTATTTTTATTTTTATTTTTATTTAACAATGATTAAACTATAACAGTCTATGATAGCATCAAGGAGAAAGCAAAAATTACTTTATAAGAAGGTGAGAGAGATCAGATTCAATCTCTGCAATAGACCTTGGCACAAACATACAACCTTGCTCGGACACACACATGTACAAATTAGCATCAGATTCTTTCTCTGCAATAGCACTTGGTATAAAATCTGAAGGTAGAGGTAGATGACTGCTAATATTTCTCTCATCTTCCACAATAGTTCTGCACTTCATAGGATCCCTTTTCTGAAATTATTATGAAAGATCATAAAGTTGAGAGAACTTGGCTCAAAGCAAGCATTTTGGGCTGGTGCCTAACAAAAAGCACGAAAATGCACATAAAAAGAATTAGCGAGAGAGATTTAACCATGCCAAAATTAAAATATGACACTACATCAATAATCATACTTTTATTTCAAGTTTGAGGAGGATACAGTTCCCAAAGTGCAACCGTAGCGTCTTCTGAGGCAGAGGCAAGTAGCTTACAATCTGATGAATATGAGATGGCATTACACTGCAACAAACAATGTGTACGTTCAGAGAAATATTTTGTCATGTATTTCGCTAGCGTCAACCATGCGAACCAAATACCATAACAATCAACATATGCTTTCAGCTAAGCCAACCAAAATGTATTTCATTTGTGTAAAGCATGGAGGAAGATAGAGAGTCAGGCATCATAACGAACTAAGCAGAAGCTGCAAACTGACCTTGTCTTGACACCTTAGTAATGTATATAGCAAATCTTATTAGGCACATGATCACCTCAGTTTGCTTATTTATGTTCTCCAAAAACAATTTTTTCTAAGCTTTTAATGCCCAAGCAGGCTTAAGAAAAGCAGAAAAAAAGAAGAAGAAAAATTGAAGGGGACACTAGTGAAAGGAATTTTATATACAAGCAATAATTAACTTGGAATGGAAAATAAATCAGAAATTTACAAAAAAAAAAAGGAAAAAAAAGTGGAGCAACTCTGCTAAGGCAATTGTAGAAACAAGAAAAGTAAACTAGGCATGAGAATTCATGCTCAACCTAGTACAGAAAAACAAAATAGACATGATAAAAGGCAGGACAAGAATATGACAAGAAAAAACTTTCTTTTTTTTTTTTTCAAGTTGATCAATATGAAGTAAAATAAAAAGGAAACAATTTCAATTACAGAAGTAAAAGAATAATAATTATGCTGTCATTAGGCTAAAGGATAATAAGATACCGTAGCATGATGATATTTCAGTATTGCCAATGCATTGCCTTTGCGATAATTATATATCCTGACTCTGTTATCAAAAGAAACATATGAGAAAAACGACATAACTATAATCCTTAACATTTCAAACTTCTTGTTTTTTCTCTAAAAAAGGACTCTCAATTCATTAGAGCAATATGCTATTAGTATGCTCGGTGAAGATTGTATAGATCCTGGTCTCCAGATTTGTTAGAATCTAAATAAGTTGCATAGTTTTAGTTAGATTTGCTACAGCCAGATCATAGTTTTTAACAACTGAAGTTAATTTTAAACCCTTAAAGCAAAAACACATGAACTCAAAAAGTTAATGTATTAATGAACGGAATGGGGTTATAGAATATTAAAGACAAAATATCAAGTACTTAAAATGAGTATTGATTAAATTAGGATAATAGATATAAGAAAGCTAAGGTTGTCCAATTCATAAGCAGGGGAAAGCTTGTTCAAGATTGTATTACCGCATAAACCCATGCAAGATAATGCATCAACCATCAAATAAAATAGATGAAATGGGGTAAGAAGTAGACCAATGATTTAAACGTGAGTTTCACTGAGAATTTGGCTTCGGACAAGAATACAGAGAAAAGAAAAATATGTAAGATTGTATTGGGAACAAATAAACTGGGGTTTAAGGTTTAGTTGAACTGGGCTAGCCATTCCATTGTTTTCATGTGAAAATCATTTATTTTTCTCTTTGTTGGTTGCATTTGAACCTTGAAAACTTCATTCAACAAGACATGTTGGCGTTAAGTGGGAAATATTGGTGGCTATCAATATGGGGAAAGAAGAACCAGAGATACACTAATTCTTTAATATGCATCAATGTGTGTGTGTCTACATATATAAACTAAATAAAGAGCCCTTTATAAATAATAGGTTTCTCCCCCTCCTCTGCCTTCTCTTCCTCTTCCTCCTCTAAAATGGCTAGCCTAGATAGGAACTATTCCATGAGTACTATCAACAAGCTCTCACAGATTTTGGTATGGGAGAAGAAAATCAGCAAATGTAAAGCACTTCATGATGTTCTTAAGAAAACTACCGCCATTTGATCTGCACAAGCCTTCCAACAAGCAAAAGATTTTACCAATAAGTACATACAATTCAATACCCTCTAGCAAAACTGAATGATATCAACACTTTCTCCATAGAAGCCAACAGTATATAACCCCCTATTAAATTCAAACATACTCATGACCTCCCACGAAACTTCCAACATATACAAATGAAAAGCTCACTCAAATGAAAAATTGGTTTAACCAACCTGTGATCCCAACCAGCGGTTGCAGCAATTTTGTCATCTGGACGAATTGAGATGCCCGAAATACCAGGTCTTTCCATGGTAATCTCTTTCCTGATCACACAAGAACCCTATGACAATAAAAGGTAACTTTTAACTTGAAAGCAAAATAATAATGCCTATCCAAGTCTTCCTCAATGTTATTAAAACCAGCAGAGCTTATACAAGTAGACATTCTTAAAAACTCATATGAATTACCGTAGAACGATCTAAACTAAATAATACAATTTTGTCATCAGCAGAACCAGAGATACCTCCCATGCACGATCCATCAATGCATAGGCTCAGAACTGTAAATAGAATACTCAAACAAAATCAAATTGCTGAAAGGAATGAAAAAACATAAAGGGTCTCCAATTGCAGGATCTGACCTGGCTCTGTATGAAACTTAACAGCAGTTAAAGGAACACTCTGGTTTCGCATGTCCCACCACAGCATGGAACCATCCTCATAACTACCACATGTGGGGGGGAAAAAAAAGAAACAGGAATTACACAGAGAAATTCATTGTACCATAAAATATAGTCTATCTCATTTTATGACACCAAAATACTCAAGTCAGGGTTATAGCTACGATTTGAAATGTCAAGGACCTGCACCATTAGAAGGCTAAATTACATTCTATTTCTAAATATTTTGGCTAAAAAGTGTGGCCAAGGTTTTAATTTTATTTGTACTGAAAAGCTTTTGTCAAGGACTAGTCCTACATGAGCCAATTATAGCAAGTTATTTAAATGACTGGAAAAAAGCAGGGATGACAACAAAGACAATACTGAGTTCAAGATCTAAAGGTTCATAGATGAGAATGAAACATATTCATAAAGATGACAGAAAGAAACTCCAGATGTCCTTTCCACAATTTAAACAGCCCACTCCTACCTTAAAAGAAATGCAGAATACTCCATAATCAAAACTAGTCAGATCACTTTTTAACAGCAAAAAATGTAGTGGCCTAATGAAGGTATCAACAATAACAAAAGAAACAACAGATTATTTATAATCCAGCATCATCAGATTATAAAATATGAGTCCCCAGTTGTAAAATGGTCTGCTCGTAATAATTAGGAAAAATAACAGCACTATGCATATCATAAAACTACTATAGATGCAATCGTTAGAGAAGAAGAAAACACACCCAGCCAAGACATCTAGGCATCCCTGTGATTCTGATGGTAGAAATGCTTGAACAGCCATGCACATCCCTGCCAACAAACACTTAGTTACAAGTTTGAAGGTGCTGAACTCCCTACATGTCATGTGATGAGAAAATGATAAACAAGATAATAAACCAATCACCCAACAAGAGCTGAATGGATTAAACTGTGTATATTACTATGTGAAGAGTCAATACAATTGAGCCGTTCACCAATAGGAAGAACAAAGATGGAAATAAGAACAAGAAAAGGAAAACAAATACTAAGGGCCTAAACTACAAGAAGAAGAGCTGCACTCCCCTCTCCCTGTTCCCTCCTTCACTCAAAAGTGAAAAAACAATCACAGCCAAAAGCATGACCTCCTCTCCCCCTTACAATTATTTATACTTATTATTCTAACGCCCCTCCACACGCCTAACAACCTTCATCTAACTCAGCAACCATGCTCCTTCTATTTCTTCTTGTATATACTCTTCAGACCATGGGCTTTTGGGCTTGAGCCTTTGTCCTGGATCACAATCTGTATCATTGCCGGCGGGTGGGGAAGCAGTCTTGTCCTCAAGACTGAAATGGATATGCCGGAAAAAATCTGCTTCAAGATTCCTCTCATCCTGTTATGGTCCACCTCCTCAATTTCATCTCCATTACCTGAGCTTGATTTGTGAGTCCTTCTGCAATTAGTTAATTGAATGGAGCCTCTGGTTTCATCTCCAGGTTCATTACTTTGAGATATAACAGCCCGAGACTTCTCAAAAGGGTTGAGAAAAACGAGAGCTTGAGCATAACAAACGTTGAATACTAGCATGAAACCTATCAATGCACCTAATCCAATCCAATACCAGTATGCATCCGTGAAGAAACCATGGCTTTTCAATAGTTGTTCTCCTAGTGATTTTGTGGAGTTTGTAGGAACCTGATGACTCCAGCTATGTCCAAGAAACTCATTAACTATTATTGCATTCTGCGCATACATCAATGGTGACAGCCAATATCTCCATATCCACCATTTCTTTATTTGCTCTCTTGACAGGACAAAGCTGCCCAATGCGAAAAGAGTAAGAAGTGCAAATGATCCAAATGTGTTAGCAACAATCATGTTCCTTCCAGTTGCCGCAATGCATTGAAATAGGCCAGAGGCTATCTGGCTAACAAATACCAGCAGAAGGTACTGCTTGAAGAACCTTCCAACATTAGGATCAAATCCAATGACATAATAAGTCATGCACACCCACAGAGCAACTTCCACTATTGCAATGGTAGTTTTAAGAATCCATGAAGGAAGAGAATAATCTAAATGTAATCTCAGACCCTTCAACCCCGCTAATTTTGCATGCTCTACTGCTGTTACAAGATCGTTGTCCGACTCCATAACAACCTTATCATGGTCTTCATCTTCATACCAAAATTGAGATAAGTTGTTACGGTCAATGTCATTCCCTAGCCTCTGAAAGCTTGCAATTATTAGATCGGTTAAATTCCGTGAGTCAGAAGTAAATTTGTGCATGCGACCCCTCTTGTCTTCAATTTTGAAACCAAAGGTATTAGGATATCCCGATGACGTATAAGGAAGAGATTTATCTCCTTCAAAAGGCAATTTCAAGGAACTATCGAACCGCGTATCATCATCATCCTCATGAGGACTTAAGGTCATTGCAGAATTCCAAAATTTTTGCATCATTGTGCTTGTTACCTCATTATTTACTCCAGCAGTGCTCCCAACTGTGGCGACTGCAGCATGAGTAATATGTATGGCATCGATAACAGCAACCACATTCCCCTCCTTATCTACCACAAGAAGGTGCAAGAATTTCCCATCATGCATGGTATACAGAGCATCAACAGTATTACACAATGCACTGCCTTTGGCCCCATCAAGCCAATATGGCGACAGCCCATTTAATTTCATCCTATAAGCTCCATCCAGTGATCTCATGTCCTTTCCAATGAGAGTGGGGAAAACCCATTTCCTTCGTCTCCCTTCGCTCACGTGAGCAAATAATGCCTTTGCAATCACAAGCAACATTGACTCAAAGACAAGAACAATAATTTTTGACTGCCATTCGACAAAAAGTCCACTCAACAACTCTAAAAACCTTACTTTGGCATTACCACTTGCATCATGATACCTCATCAAAGCATCGTCTACCTTGGTGGTGGTAAACCTTTCCTCACCAACTTTTCTGCCTTTAGAATCCACAGCAGGTTTAAGCTGTTTAATTTGTTCTGCCCCACGGTTTCCAACCCAAACTGCCGGGGCAAACCATTTTCCCTTAAACCAAACTGCTTCATGTTCACGAGCATATAGTATTTCTCCCTTAGGACCACCAAGGGGCGCTGTTGTGGCTTTTATTCTAGAAATGATGGGTAAAAAATCTTCAGTGACCTGAAATTCCAACACCGACAATAGCTTTGGCGAATTGGAAAAGTGCGCTGCGCCGCTATCCACCAGCATCAAAGTAGGAGAATCTCTCTTTCCCAACTGGAAACAAAACCCCTTTTTCCTTCTCTCTTTCCACTCAATCTTGATGAGGTGACGAACGCCTTGCCTTGTTTTTCCCCATAGCTTTGATTCTAAGGGGGCATATAGGGATGTGGGGTAATTGTTTGGAGTAAGGGCTGGGTATTTGTTTGGTCTGGACCCAAAATCAAGATTGGGCTGCAAGTGAGTTGGGCCAGTTTTCTTAGAACCCCTTTTAGGTTCAATATTGGAGACCATCGTGAAGATCAGCTCCTTCTTCTTCACCGAGCTCTGCATCCACTCCGATGACACCATTCCCTGCTGGCCAGTTTGCAGATGTGCTTTGACAGAGCAAACAAGTTTCATGGCCTCCACCTTGTTCGCCGGCTTATGAACATTCAGATTTGCTCGAATCGGAACGCTCACTTCTTCTTGCAACCCATTAATTGATCTTCCTAGGTTCTGCGGTTCTGGAATATCTGGAGAGACAGCAGCCACCTTCTCACAGTCTTCCATGAGTCCTTCGACGCTTCTATCTTGTTTCGGGTTTGCTAAATCGGCAAATGGATTGATGAGTAACTGCTACTGTATCTCCTCACCATCTTTGATCCTCCTGGAGGACAGAAATCCTCCAGTGATTGATGTTGTTTGTCTATTTGCCTAACCCAGTTCAGGATGAACTCTCGGAACTCCTCATCCTTCTTCATATCAGCCTGGAAATCAGCCTTGAACTCAGAGAAGAGCTTCGTTAACTCGGTCACACTAGCAGCCAGCTCCCCTACCCTCCGGTCTGTTTCTTCGAGCCTAGATTCCAATCGCTGTTGACGAGTCTCCATGGCTGTTTGGGATCCGGCAGGTCGGACCATTGATGAGAAAATGATAAACAAGATAATAAACCAATCACCCAACAAGAGCTGAATGGATTAAACTGTGTATATTACTATGTGAAGAGTCAATACAATTGAGCCGTTCACCAATAGGAAGAACAAAGATGGAAATAAGAACAAGAAAAGGAAAACAAATACTAAGGGCCTAAACTACAAGAAGAAGAGCTGCACTCCCCTCTCCCTGTTCCCTCCTTCACTCAAAAGTGAAAAAACAATCACAGCCAAAAGCATGACCTCCTCTCCCCCTTACAATTATTTATACTTATTATTCTAACGCCCCTCCACACGCCTAACAACCTTCATCTAACTCAGCAACCATGCTCCTTCTATTTCTTCTTGTATATACTCTTCAGACCATGGGCTTTTGGGCTTGAGCCTTTGTCCTGGATCACAATCTATATCATCATGTCAACATTTCTTTTAATAAACCATTGATCAAACATGGAGTTTCCTGTGGAAGCACAAATATGCATTTTGTTTAAATATGATAACTATTCATCAGTTTATCCTATTGCACATGCATATATACAGCAACAGAAGCGCACATAGATGTATATAAGGCATCCAATAAGACTAACAGAATCTTGAAGAAAGAGAAATAAACAAACAAAATTCTACATACTTTGACCATTATTGTTATCTTGTTACAAATTATCCAGAGACAACAGATTAAACTAGCACCCAACTGTCTATCAATTGAATTGTAGCCAGCACAAATAGTTGCTCCAGCATTGTGAAGTCGATGAGCATTAAATTAATAACTAATAGCAGTATTATAATTAAAAAGTTAAAAATGTTAGAAACAAACCTCTTTTGTTGGCAGAACTACCTGGTGGGCCACCAGAACAGTTATCAGCTAAATGAAAAATCCTTTCTGCAGTATTAAGATCCCATATCTCGACCTTCGCATTTCATTAAAACTTGAACTATGAACAATTGGAAACCCAAATGCTAGAAAATACCAACAACTAAACAAAATGGTCCAAAGATGCATGCTTACCTCAGAAGGCCGTTCTCCTGCTATAGCAATACACTTTTTCTCACCCATATGCTTATTTTCTGAGAACACAATAGTTTCTTAATGCACATATCAGGAAATGCTGCAGAAAATAGGAAAGAAGAGCTAGCAAAACCTACTACACAGATGAACGTGTTACAGACTGTCATTGCATAATTGTAGGAGTAGTTAGAGCAGTGATTGTAGGAGCTGATATACTTGACTTTCTAATAGTAATTTTGTGTATAAATACATACCATTACTGAAAAATAAATATAGAGAAAAAACATTTGTTCTCTTTCATGGTATCAGAGCCTTTTAGGCTTTATTAGGAGTTTTCTCTGGGTAATCAAGTGATTGCTATTCAGTAACAGTTTTGTTGGGTCATTGGGGTTTTGGATTTTTTCCTGGGTTTCGTTTCTGAGAGAAGGGAACCTGCTCTTCTCTGTTTTATTGCTATTGTTTCGGGTTGGGTAATTTTTCCGGTGATCCTCTTGCCTCACCGCCTACATCAGAGGGAGCGCAACCTGATTTCCGACCGGCCCACAAAATCCAGTGAACAAATGTCTGGCGAGTGGATCTCACGCACCGCAACAGTTTTTGGCCTCTTCATCAGGCGTTGGCACGTGGGAGAGCTTCCAGTGTCCAACAGTCCTCCGATTGCAACTCCGGCATCACCTGGTGGTCTCTGATCCGATCCTAGGGTCAGTTTCCTCATCTGGTCTTCCCCAAAGGTTTCTCTCTCTCACTTAGCCTCCTGCATCTATGTGAGGTGTGGTTTTCTCTCTCTGTTGTGATTCACTGTTGATATTAGAGGAGTTTTTATTGGGCCTTTGCTGAATATTAGGCTGGATTTTTTTTCTTCATATATTGGTGGTGGCAGTGTTGTGAAAATTTTATTTGAGGTTTTAGTTGAGTTGGATTGAAAAAAAAAAAAAAAGGAAGAAAATGGCGGATGATAGTAAATCAGTCAGTTGGAGATGCTAAATCTGTTGTTACTGAAATTGTTTCAGCACCCACTAAAATTACTGAGCATAAATTAAATGGGTCTAATTTTCTAGAATGGAGTAGGCGAATAAAAATTTATTTAAGAAGTGTCAAGAAAGATGATCATTTAATTGGGGAACCATCCAATGATAAAACTTGGCTTAGAGAGGATGCTCGGTTGATGTTACAAATTACTAATTCTATTGAAAGTGATGTGGTAGGATTAGTAGATCACTGTGAGTATGTTAAGGAGTTAATGAATTATTTAGCTTTCTTGTATTCGGATAAAGGAAATGTTACTCACATCTATGATGTATGTAAAACTTTCTACCGTGCTGAAAAAGATGAGACCAAATCCCTCACTGCTCATTTTATGAAGTTCAACAAAGTATAAGCAAAGTTGAGTATCTTGTTGCCTCTCAGCACGGACATTAAGAAGCTACAAACTCAGCGGGAACAAATGGCTATTATGAGTTTTCTGGCCAATCTTCCTTCAAAATTTGAGACTGCCAAATCTCAAATTTTGTCTAACCCTGAACTCACCACACTTCAAGATGTTTTCAGCAGACTATTACAATTAGAGAAGAATGCTCAATCATCTCAACAGCCCAATGTACTAGTTGTTAAAGGAGGAGAGGAAAATGAAGTTGGAAGGAACTGTAATAGAGGAGGGAATGCTACTAGAAATAATGACTTCAGCAATGTTACTTGCTAGTTTTGCAAAGGACTTGGACACACAAAGGGATACTGTAGAAAATTGCATCACAATTAGAAAATTCAAGCTGCTAATGTTGTTGCAAGTTCATCTTCTGAAAAATTTGTAACTATTTCAGCTGAAAAATATGCTCATCTTTTGAAGGAATCCACTCCAATTGATAATTCAGGTAAAACATGCCTTGTTTCTTCCTCAAAACAATGGATCATTGACTCCGATGCTACGGATCATATGACAGGTAACCCTCGAACCTTTTTCAACTTCTAGTCTCATAAAATATCCTCACCTGTAACAATAGCTGACATATCAACTTATCATGTTGAGGGTTCTGGAGTCGTTAAACCCACATCTTCTATCACTTTATCTTCAGTACTAAGTTTGCCTAATCTTGCTTTCAATTTGATTTATGTAAACAAACTTACCAAAGACCTAAAGTATTGTATCTCATTTTTTCCTGATCATTGTCTACTTCAGGATCTTGTGACGAAACAGATATTTGGTAGAGGACATGTATCTGATGTTATTTATGTTCTGGATTCATGGGTACCTCGATCTGTGGCTTGTCCTAGTACTACTTCACCTTTTGAAGCTCATTGCCGGCTGGGACATCCCTCTTTGCCTATTTTAAAGCAAATAGATCCACAATTTAATAAAATTTCATCATTAGATTGTGAGTCCTGTCACTATGCAAAACACCATCGAAGCTCGTTAGGTCCTATAATTAATAAACGAGCCGGATTTGCTTTTGAATTAGTTCACTCAGATGTTTGAAGTCCATGTCCTGTTGTATCAAAAACAGGATTCAAACATTTTGTTACTTTTGTTGATGATTTTTTCTAGAATGACTTGGATTTATTTTATGAAAAATCGTTTTAAGGTATTCACTCATTTTTCAGCTTTTTGTGCTGAGATTAAGACTAAATTCAATGTTTCTGTGTATATATTACGGAGTGATAATGCTAAGGAATACTTGTCAGAACTATTTCAAACTTATATGCTTCAACATGGTATTCTCCATCAATCATCATGTGTTGATACACCCTCTCAAAATGGAATGGCTGAACGGAAGAATAGACATATCCTTGAGACTGCTCATGTCCTGTTGTTTCAGATCAAAGTTCCTAAGCAATTTTGGGCCGATGCTATATCCACAGCATGTTTTCTGATTAACCGGATGCCATCTACAGTACTTACTGGTAATAGCCCCTACCATGTTCTTCTTCCTCATAAACCATTGTTTCCAATAGAGCCAAAAATTTTTGGAAGCACGTGTTATGCTTGTGATGTACGATCCCATATTACAAAACTAGATCCCAAAGCTTTGAAGTGTGTATTCTTGGGATATTCTCGTCTTCAAAAGGGATATCGGTGTTATTCTCCTGATCTCAACAAATATGTGATTTCTACCGATGTAGCATTTTCAGAGCAAACTCCATTTTTCTCTACCGAGTCTACTTTTATTAGTCAGAGGGAGGAAGATGAATGTCTCATCTATAAATTTGTATCAAGTTCTGAACATTCAGTGGATGATAGTGTTTCTCACGATGTTTCTCCTGCTGATCAGATTTCAGTTCCAGACAAGCCACCTCTTGTTCAAGTTTATTCTAGGAGAACAGTGGCTACTGATACATGGCCTACACCAAAATCAACTTCGTCATTGGATCCTCCACGAAATGATCTTGATCTTCCCATCAACTTTCGCAAAGGTAAACGCAGTTGTAAATCAACTTGTTCCATTGCTAACATTATTTCATATGATCACTTATCTCCACCATCTAGTGCTTTCATTGCTTTTTTAGACTCCATCTCCATACCTAAAACAGTTGAAGAAGCTTTATCTCATCCTGGCTGGCGCACTACAATGCGTGAAGAAATTGAAGCTCTAGATGATAGCCACACTTGGGAGTTAGTAGATTTACCTCACGACAAAAAGGTTGTTGGATGCAAATGGGTTTTTGCAGTTAAAGTCAATCCAAATGGATCTATTGCTAGACTTAAGGCTCGGCTTGTAGCCAAAGAATATGCACAGACATATGGACTAGATTACTCTGACACTTTCTCTCCTGTAGCCAAGTTGGCTTTTGTTCGTCTGTTCATCTCTCTTGCTACTTATCAGCACTGGCCATGACATCAACTAGATATCAAAAATGCATTTCTTCATGGAAACCTTCAAGAAGAGGTATATATGGAGCGACCACCTCGTTTTGTTGCTCAGGAGGAGTATGGTAAAGTTTGTCGCTTGAAGAAATCTCTGTATGGACTAAAGGAGAGTCCTCGTGCTTGGTTTGACAAATTCAGTAAGGTTGTCCAAGAGTTTAGGTTAAAGAAGAGTCAAAGTGATCATTCAGTGTTCTACAGACAGTCAACAGCAGGCATTATTCTTCTTATTGTATATGTTGATGATATTGTAATTACAGGAAGTGATCATGAAGGAATCTCTTCTCTTAAGTCTTTCTTGCATGACAAATTTCACACTAAAGACTTGGGCCAGCTTAAATACTTTCTGGGAATAGAAGTTTCAAGAAATAAGAAGGAAATTCTTTTATCTCAAAAAAAGTATGTTCTTGATTTACTTGCAGAAACTGAAAAATTAGAGGCTAAACCATGCAGTACTCCTATGGTTTCAAATGTACAACTCACAAAAGATGATGGTGATCTATTTGATGACCAAGAAAGATACAGGAGGTTAGTTGGAAAACTGAACTATGTTACAGTTACTCGTCCAGATATTGCATTTGCAGTAAGTGTTGTTAGCCAGTTTATGACGACCCCAACAGTCAAGCATTGGGAGGCTTTAAAATATATCCTATGCTATTTGAAATGTGCTCCTGGATTAGGTATACTTTACAATGATCATAGACATAATCACATTGAGTGTTTTACTGATGCAGATTGGGCAGGATCCAAGACCGATAGAAGATCAACTACAAGTTATTGTATTTTTGTCGGAAAAAACTTATTGTCTTGGAGAAGCAAGAAACAAACTGTAGTATCCAGGTCAGGTGTAGAATTTGAATATAAAGCTATGTCACAGGTTGCATATGAAATCTTATGAATTCGTCATTTGCTTGTCGAAATTGGTATGAATTTCTCGTCTCTAGCAAAACTTTGGTGCGATAATTAAGCTGCTATCTATATTGCCTCCAATCCTATCATGAACGGACCAAATATATTGAAGTCGACTGTCACTTTATTCGTGAAAAAATTCAAGATAATATAATTTCAACTGAGAATGTGAAGACAGCAGAACAATTAAGTGATTTATTTACAAGAGCTTTAAATGGGCCACAAATCGAATATTTATGTAACAAGCTAGGCATGATCAATATTTATGCTCCAGCTTGAGGAGAAGTGTTACAGACTGTCATTGCGTAATTGTAGGAGTAGTTAGAGCAATGATTGTAGGAGCCGATATACTTGACTTTCTACCAGTAATTTTGCGTATAAATACATGCCATTATTGAGAAATAAATATAGAGAAAAAACATTTGTTCTCTTTCAGAAGGAATACAATTACTTTCAGGGAAAGCTACTGCAGCTATCTCCTTTATTTATATAATGGTATGCCAACCCTAGACAAACTTCTTCTTATATTTTTGCAAGTATCTTCATTTGGCATCATATTCAAGAGACTTATAAACCAGGCTGGTGACAAGTCTGGTGCCTAAAGTTATTTTCCAGTTTTCAAATTATTATACATCCAACAGAAAATTCAATAGAATGATGGATATTTACCTAATTTTTTAATTTGATAACTTAATTGACAGAGTCCAAAAAGAATTTTTATTATCTGAGAATCACTATTTGCACATTGGTATCAAGTCAACCAAAATCAAAATTTGCTAATTTAGGCAACCTCAAATTATTATTATCATGATAAAATATAAATGAGAAATAAATTCTCATGAAATCTCATTCTATGAATAACAGGTAGTAATAGTACTCCAAAGCTTACCTTCAGAGGTACTTGAGCACTCTAGAAGATGTTCCTTTTGCTTTCCTTCTCCATCATACAAAATTTCTGTAGACTCCTCCTCACGTTGATCATGAAGCTCTTCGTATCGCCCCATGCTAGCATAAGGATTCTTCACTAAAGAAAGCTTGCAGAAATGGTATGAGTTTGTCTTGATTGTAAGTTCAGGCTGCCTAGTCCAACAAAAGAAAAAGAGATGACACATCCATGTAAAAATTCCAATATCAGTCACTGATATATTTTCTTTAACAAGAATGGTGGCTTGTAATGGAAGATACAGGTAAACGTAAAGGTCTTTTTTCAGATAACTAGACAACAGCATATCAAGAATGTAAAAGTTTCTGGAAATTCTGCGCAGTTCATAGCGCAAAAAAATAAGACTTCATCATAGTCTAGAAAGCATGAATATCCCAATTCCATTACATTCTGCAAAAACAGCTTGTCATAGTTTATCTCACGTGTGTTTTGGTAGCCTACTGGTTTTGCATCAGTAAATCTACACTTAACATTTGGAATTTAAGTCTAGGCCTTTGGATCATGTCAATGATTTTGTTACACTATGTCAGAGAGATGTCATAGAACTAAAACTTAGTGATTGTTTTATGCCAAAGAGTAGCACAAAAAAATAACTCAAATACCTAGATAGACCTCCTTGCATATCCCATAACTTAACAGTCCCATCCCTACCCTGGCTACACAAAGACAACAAAAGCAAAAGAAACCGTTAGCTGATAGAATCAAAAAGAGGGGGGAAATGAGGTAAATCAAAAGGTACCTAATTATTTTGTCAGCACCAATGAAATTACTACAGACAACAGATAGTATCCCATGAGCTGCACTGTGCACCCTTCAATCAAAATCATATTAATAAAATTCTAAGCGGTCATCAAATCAAAACTGTGAAAATATGTTAAAAGAGATGATACCAAGCAGATGATATTGTTCGATGCTGAACTGTATCCCAAATTCGCAATTCACCATCCGTTGAACTGCAACATCCATACCCAAAATTTTATTCAAATTCACAAATAAAAGCCAAAGCAATGGTAGTTTAAAAAAAAAAAAAGAAACAAAAAGGATTATATATATAAATATATATAAAGATCAAGCGTTACCCAGTGAAGAGTATAGATTTAGATGGATGGAAAGAAACGTCCACGACAGAGGCGCGATGGCCTCTAAGAATTGCGACAGGATCAGGTGGTGGCCTCTTACTCATATTATCAGATATATACTGTAACACAAGATTATAACCAAAAACAAGTAAATTAGAAGATGCAAGAATACACGGAAAAATAATGATCAAAATGCCATACGAAGTTCACCTGATTCTGTTGAAGTGATTACTGGTGAGATTATCAAAATGATATATCTTCCCTATCCGTGGAGTTTCACCATGGAGGACGGCGCAGTGTGTTGTGTTTTAATTTTATCATCTTCTTCTCCAGACGTTCTTCTGATTTTAATTTATTGTTCGATTGACATATTTAAATTTATTCTTTCCATATATCAAATCTAAACTAACTTATACACACATTTTTACATATAAAATGGTAGGCTTGGGTTGGAGTTAGTCCATTCAACATGCATATTGGGCCTCGGCACAAGGCCTAGCCTCCTCATCCTTCATTTTAGATATACAATTTATTTAAAACCAAAATAATTGAACAAAAATCTCTGCTTCATGGAAACGGCCACGTACCTTTTTTTTTATTAAAAAAATTAATTAATTGTTACACTACTAAAATTTTTTGAAATGCTGCTGACTTGCATAGTAAGTACTAACGGTATTAATTTTGAAAAGATAAAAAATTGATTATAAAATAAAAATATATATTTGATAAATATTAATTTTAAAAAAATTGATTTTGTGAAAAAAAAAATAAAAATTATATTTTATTTCATAATAACAAATATATTTAATATAAAAAAAAGATAAATTTTCTCTCTTTTCTTGTCCTGTCACTCAAAATCATCTGCGGTAAAAACAATTTCACTCTTTTCTCTCTCTTCTTGTTTATCATCAAAAATCATTGATTTAATTTTGATTGAATTTTTTTTTAAATTTGCTTGATACCTATTATTTTTCTCAATTTTAAATGAATTTTACGATTCAAGTTGATTGTTATTTTTTTCTTAATTTTTTTGGAGTTCATATTTATTTTTAATTAATTATATATTTTTTAATAGTTTAGTGGAATAAAAAATGTAAATAAGGGAAAGTAATTATTATTTTTTAGTGAGATTTTGAATATAATATATTAAAATTTATATATGTTCTTTTTTATCTTTTTATTTTAAAAAATCATTTTTAATCGTATTATCTACTAAACAGTTAACAACTATTTCTAAATTTATAAATCATTTTAAATTTTATTTATCAAATAATTATCTATTTTTTGAAATACTATTTTTTTAAATATAACTCTTATTTATTAAAAAAATTATTTTAATAAATTTTGCCAAACTGACCCTAACTATATATAGAATTGATTCCGTCAATACTCAATATATTTGAATAATTTGGTATGCAACTTGCAAAATCAAAATAATTGAAAGCTTAAATTTCTGATTAAACTCTTATTTTACTTCCTTCAAATTCATACCTAAACCAAACTATATATGCTTGTTAATTGAAACTTGAAAGTTTCAATTAAAGAAATAATCATGTTAAAATTACTTTCAATGTCGTGATATTTTACTATTTGCTCCCTCTGCCACATAATTTCTGCCTATATTTTTTTTAATCTGTCCCAAAATATAGTTTATCTTTATTTTTTATCTTATGATTAACTTATAAATTTTCTATTATACCCTTATTTAAGTTTATCTTATTAATTGCAATTTAAAATTTTCATATAATGTTGTTATATTATTTTTATAATTTCAGTAATATTTAATTATTCATTCTATATTTAGGGTTGGTATTTGATAACAACTCGAAATTACCTGACTGATATCAGATCTTGACTAGATTTTCAATCAACTTCTATGGTACCTGCGAAACAGAGAATGCTGGCGAAGGTCCGATGGAGCAAAGTTTGCTAAGAGAGAAGAATTTACCTGATTTTCCATTATTTATAGGGACGAATCTCCTATATCGGTGCTGAATCCTCAAGGCCATAGGAATCTTGTCAAGGAAGGAATTATGCATGTATGAGAAGTCTAACCAAAATAGGAAAATGAAGGGAAGTTCGTGCCTCGAAAGGATTCTTCTGAGAATGATGTCGTCAGATACTTATTGTAGATCCTGGGCGACCCGAATATCTATGGATCCAAGCTATGGGCTTGGATCTGAAGCCCAGCCCGCTTATCATAGGTTCCTCCGAGGTATGAGACATTTATGTCGATCCTCGAAATGCCAAACACTAGCTCGAGGCTATACAGCCATAGTCAATTTGGCAAAAATGAGATGACGTTTTGATCCTTATGTTTGCAACAATCACGAGGCAATATCCCTTCGATCACGACATTGTCAATAAATATCATAATTACCTTCTTCGATTTTCGCGCTACAACGGCTGGTGCACTTAATTACCTCGTACTACAAGAACATACCCACCGTCCACCTTTCAGTCATCCAACAACTTATTCTCCCTATAAATACCTTTCATCAATCCTGCATTTCACCCTTTTTGCCTCATTTCATTTTTACACTCTCTCCCTTCCTCTCATTGTCTTCATCTGTCCTCATCACTCATTTTACCATTTTTCCCATGTTGGTAGTCTAGATCTATCTTGCTTTCATTTTCTTGCTTCCTTCTTGTTTTTATATTTATAAAAATGAGTGAGTTCGCAGGCTCTAGCAAATTTAGATTAGGCAATTTACTAGACGTAGAGATACCGAACACCTTTGCCTAAGATGGCTTGGACGATGATACTAAAGAGGTATGTCACCGAGCCCCGACCCAAACATACCTTAAAGCCCAAGCACCTAGAGCAAACCTCAGGGTAGAATCCATTAGGCCGATAATTAAAACATAAACCTAATTGGGCTTCACACCTCATTGTGTATTCCCAACCAATATACTCTCAGAGCTTCAAGCGAACACCTTCAAGCTAACACCAACTTTAGGGACAAAAAGAAAATAGTGATCTACGAGGTCGATTTTCACGCCGAGATCATGCTCCCTCCTACCTAATTCGAAATTGACTTTTTGAACTTCTATGGTCTCGCCATCGGTCAAGTTCACCCCAATGCATGTCTAACCTTATTCGCTCTTCAAATATGGACATCCGAGCAAGGTATTAACTTAACCTTTAGGCTATTTCACGCTACGTATGTAGTTGGACTCAGAGTATGATAGAGGACAATAATTATATTCAAGCCCAAATAGGATATGGAGTCTTCTTTGATAAGCCATATAGCCTAAAAAATTGGAAGAACCGATTCTTTGTTGTAGAAAGCGAGAAGGACTCTCCTTTCCATACTACTTAGGGACAGTTTGTGAATAGGAATGATGATACCCTTTTGCTCAACCAAGAAGAAGAAGAAACCTTAGCTCGATGAAGAGATCTTGCCCACAATAAAATAAATGTTTATGAGCAACTGGATCCTGATTCTGACAAAGTTAAGGCCAAAAGGAAACGAGATAAATTATTTTTTGTACTTATGTTCTGAATCTAATGTCTTCTCATTATATTGCTATTTTACAGCTATGAAGAGAGCTGCCAAGCAATCTCTCAGAGATCGCATGAAGGAGAAGCAAAAGAAGACTAAAAATTGTGAGAGCTCAGCCCCGACAAACACCTTTCAAGCTCTCACCCCTGTAGAGCGGGTTTTAACTCCTTCCCCTATAATACCCCTAAATTTGCATTTGACATATATAACATGTTGTAGAGCATGACTAGTTGCCTTAGGTCCAGTTTTATAGTCATTGGGGTTAAATAAGATAGAAAATTTAGAAAGAATACATTGGTACATGTGCCCGAGCTAGGAAACCCGGGGACGAGGGATCCTGCGAGCAATATGATATTAATATAAAATATAAAATCACATGTCAAATAGAGTCCAACGGTATAATTTGAGTGAAAATTGAGGTCAAATAGACATTCAAAAGGGCAAAAAAAATTTCACGGGTTGATATAAGGTTTGACCATAACTTTGACTGCATAATTGGGAATCCTAATGACCTCTAATGGAATTCAAATTTCACATATATATTTTAAATAATATAAGTGCACATAGAGAACTAAAAAATAGTGATTCTGATAATTTTGTAGTTTCGGGTTTTCGGACTAGCCTCACAGGCCATCGAAGCTAAAAGTATATCGAAATGATATCAGAATGGGCTAAAATTTTTACCATACTTTATTGGATGTACCATGACATTCGAGAAAAAATTTCATATCATTCTAACTTCGAGATCAAAAGTTCAATTTTTACAATGAAAAATCAAGATCAAGTCAAAAGAGAGGTCAAATTAGAGAATCTGGCCATATGGGGATATGAAAGTCATTTTTAGGAAGTTAGAATCATGTTTTTGCAACCCCATAGCAATTAGAGGCGTGGAAGTGCCTAAAGTGGTGACAAGTGGCTTAATTTTAAGCCATTGAATTCAATAGTTCCTTGATGAATCTTGGCCAGCCACTTGGTGTAATTAAGGATCTCCTAGAGAGGTCTGGAAACTCCAAAAATCAAACCAAAAATTGATCATTTCCCCCTCCTTCTTCTCCTCCAATCCGAAACCTATTTTAAAAGAGCTCTCCACCATTTTTTCTCTCTCCTTCCAAATTACAACAAATTCTAAGCTGATTTTCCATCTAAAGACACTTAAGGAGTCCCTCTTCATCTTAGAATCAGTGCTGGAGAAAAAGAAAGCAAGGAAAATAAGTTATTGAGGAGAGAGAAAAGTGACCAATTTAGGTAAAATTATGGTTTTTAGCTAGTTTTAATTAGAAATTTTTACATAAGCATGTAGAATAACATGATTTAAATTCATTAGCATCAAAGATTTGTTAAGAATCATAGCATAAATTCATAATTTATCCCTTGGTAAATTCGGCCATTAGGTAAAATACAAGGGGAAAATCAAGCCAATGAAGCCAAGGGGAAAAAGAATGAAGTGTAGGTGATCCCAAGACTATTCAAGGTTAGTGCATGGATACTAATTTACACCTAATTTCATGTTTTTTATTGAATTTTTCCTAAATTTTGTATTATGTAACTAAGGGAAATTACATTAAATGGTGAAATAAATTGATGTGAGCTAATACCATGATGAATTAACATGTTAGATTCATAAATGAAGGATGAAAATTTTGAAAGAGAATCCTAACCTTAAGTGGCTGAATGGCTTTATGTAGGTTTTCATAATGAAATCTTATAATTAATGCCTTAAATGATGTAAACTACATGATATGATGATGGTAAAGCATGTTAGAATGAAAAACAACATGTGAATAGCATGATAAGTATGTGTACATAATGATAACACATGTGTAATTATGGAGTATACATGTATAGTGATGATGTAATGACATAAGAACATTAATAATCGGGTTAAAACCATGTATGGCATGTGAACTAAGTAAAATTAATATCATAAGCATAAGAATATAAAGTGGCCGAATGGTAATCATGAGGAAAACCATGTATTTTCATGTGACACATGTAAAATGACATGTATGTATGTAAATTAAATCCCTAAGAATGGGATAAGACCATATAAGTGATGTGACATGACGTGAACTGCATAAAATAATACAAAATAAATGATATCGGGACTACATTATATTTCCCTTAGTGTACAGTAAAAAATTTAGGAGCATTAGATATAATGGTTAGCCATAGGGACATATTTACCGAGGTTACACCATGCATTTTTATCATATTATATATTTTATGGCTTGTCGGAATATTGGATTTTGGGACGTAGGGTCACGGCAAGTGATCTGGTTCCTATTTACATTGGGATGCATGGTCATGGCAAATGATCTAATCCCTATTTACATCATTGGAGTTCTCATCTCACTTATCTGGTTTGAGAATTTCCACTGGTCATACTAGGGACAAAATTGTAATTATGAAAAATTATGTGTAAATATGAAAATTTATGAGTAATTATGTAAATTATGTGATTTATTGCTAAAAAAGATGAAAAATGAAGTTAATTAGTTTAAAAAGGGTAAAAATGTAATCACTCAAGAAAATAAGGACTAAATGATAATTTTGGCATTAAAAATATGATTTATAAGGTTGAAATAGGTAATATGGTCAAAAAGGACAAAATTGAAATTTTTGAAAAGTTTAGGGATTAAATTGAAATTTATCATTTTATGAAAAAAATTAGGGACTAAATTAAAACTTTTACCATTATGATGAATTAAAGTGAAAAGTATTGAAAAAGAAAGAATTGGAGCTAGAAAAGACAATTTTTAAGTAAATTATTAGGTATATGTAATAAATGAAAATTTTATAATTATTATATTATTAAATGAAATTTTATGTAAATAATATCCAACACTAAGTAATAAATTGCTTAGCACGTAGTTGTTGTAACTTCGTGTAGAGACAGGTATCGCAGGCAAGAGGATGTACAACTGAATGACATATACATATGTTAGTAACCTTTAATTTATTTTGTAGGATTGAAGACTTTGGTTGTATACTATATATGATATACATATATATTTTGGGTTGTAATATTAAGTAATAATAGTGTGCTTGTGAAAATTGAGATATGGATGTGTATGTGCATATGATGTGTGATTGTGATCATGTGATGAAAATAGAAGTGCTTGTGTGATTGACAGAGTTATGGAGGAGGAGGTTGACATTATAAGGAGTGTAAATTCAATTGCAAGTTTTTGGGAAGCATGAAAAATAAGTCGTCATGCTGCCCAATTGCCACCGAAGAAATAGCGAACTATCATTTAATTAATTAAACTAGACTAAGTAATAATGGTAATTAATGAGTAGGTATATGGCATTCAGCAGTAGGGTGTTACATCCCCTCCTACGCCCGCAAATGTGGTACCAACCCCAGCCCCAGACAACAGTCCCAATGCAATCACCATTTTCGATGCGTCTCCTATCTCCGAACCTGCTAACCTATCTCCTCCAGCCCACCCTGGTCAGCCTTCTATACTGCTACCCAACCCCTCCTCATCTCATATTGGGGAAGGCGAAAGCTCAATGCCTCTTGCTACCCAGGCTAAGAGATTCGATAAGTTGCTTGATGAAGTTTGAGCTTTCTTTCTACAGAATAAGGCCTATTGCTCATCCAATTTCGAGTTTGCCAACTTCTGTTCTCTGCTCACCTGCATTCATGTGAAGGTATCTCCTTTCATAAATTTGACAATCGGTTGCCTCTGCTTAGTTATGTGTCGAAATGTGAATGTAAGATTCCAACATCAATCACTGGAAATTCTATGCAATTCATAGAGCAAAAAATAAGACTTCATCATAGTCTTGAAAGCACCAATATCTCAATTCATTACATTCTGCAAAAACAGCTTGTAATAATTTATCTCACTTGTGTTTTGGTAGACTACTGGTTTTGCATCAGTAAATCTACATTTAACATTTGGAATTTAAGTCTAGGCATTTGGACCATATCAATGATTTTGTTACCCAATGTCAGAGATATGTTATAAAACTAAAACTTAGTGATTTTTTATGCCAAAGAGTAGCACAAAAAACAAATCATCAAATACCTAGATAGACCTCCTTGCATATCCCATAAATTAACAGTCCCATCCCTGCCCTGGCTACACAAAGAAAACAAAAGTAAAAGAAACCGTTAGCTGATAGAATCAAAAAGAAAAAGAAAAAAAAAAAGAAAGAAAGAAAGTAGTAGTGTTGCATGAACCGGAAAAATGAGGTAAATCAAAAGGTACCTAATTACTTTATCAGCACCAATGAAATTACTACAGACAACAGATAGTATCCCATGAGCTGCACAGTGCACCCTTCAATCAAAATCACATTAATAATATTCTAAACAACGAGCAAATCAAAACGGTGAAAATATGTTAAAAGGGATGATACCAAGCAGATGATATTGTTCGATGCTGAACTGTATCTCAAATTCCCAATTCACCATCAATACCCAAAAATTTATTCAAATTCACAAATAAAAGCCAAATCAATGGTAGTTAAAAAAAAGAAAAGTATGTATATATATACACACAAAGCCCAACCCTCAGTCTGTATTGGCAATGCACACAAGAGATCGTAACGGAACCGACCTTTGAATGAGGCATTCACTCGCAAGATGTTGAAATATGAACGGACTTAACAGATTGGAGCAGAAGGTTAGGCTTGGGTTGGAGTTAGTCCATATTGGGCCTCAGCAAAAGGCCTAGCCCACTCATCCTTCATTTTAGATATACAATTCTGCATTTTTGTATTGCAAAATTAAAACAAAAGCTTCATGAAAAATCAAATGCAAGGCAGATTTAGAATTAAATAATGAATATAGAGCTAATTCTTTTTCCTCCTAATGATTAATTATGTATGCATCTTTATTCTTAATTATTTTTATCTCTGCTTAATGGAAACGGCCCCATAACTTATTTTTGTTATAAAATTAATTAATTAATTAATTATTGCACTAGTAAATTTTTTGAAATGTTGCTGAATTGCATAATAAGTACCAAATATCTATATATAGTTGCCAAAATCCTTCAATGTAATTGATTCTGTCAATATCCAATATATTTGAATAATTTCTGATTAAGCTCTTCTTTTACTTTCTTGAAATTCATACATGAACCAAACTATAAATGTTTGTTAGTTGAAACTTAAAAGTTTGAATCAGAGTAATAATCATATTAAAATTAATTTCAATGACCTGATATTTTACAATTTACTCCCTCCGCTATATAATTTAATATATTTTGTTTATTGTATTTAATATCAAATTTTAGATGTATTTTCTTTGTTCTTTTCCTAGCAATCTTATTAAAAAAAAATTATTTTATTCTACTTTTTTTTTCTCAAAAATATTAAGGGATTAACTATATTTTTTCAATTTTGCCCTTCTATCTTAATTGTATTTATATCTCTATGATCGCATTTTTCTATATTAATTATTAAAAAAAGGGATAAAGCGTAAAGTGTATTTTCTTTTTCTTTTTTTTAGATAATTGAGGTTGTTATTTAATCATTTTATCAATTTTTATCCAAAAATCTTTATAAACACCTGATTAAAGATACACATACGAGAAACTAGAGATCAAGAATTATTAACCATGTTAGAAAAAAAAAATAAAAGAACAGAAAAAAAAACACATGGTGTTGTAAATAAATTGAAAGATAAAAGAATAAATAGAAAAAAGAAAATAAAGAGTAGAGAGAAACTGTTATTCTCTTCTTATAATTCTGTGTTTATAAACAACTATAATGGCCATACATATAGGTTACAAAGATATGGTCCATATAGGAAGGCTTTGTCTATATAAAAAATAAATACATTTATGAACAATTTGGGTTGCATAGGAAATAACCAATAATTAGAAAAAGTAGTAATTCATAATTCGAAAAATAATGACTATAAACTATAAACATGTCTTGTTAAAATCTTGCTAAAAATACCAAGTGAAATAAAAACTTAATAAAGGAAAAATAGTACAATATTCATATGTACTTTCTCTGAAAAATATGATGAATTATACTTAATATTACTCCAATTGACGCACTCTAATGCTGCGTATATGCTTCTTGAAATTTGTGGTGATTTTGTAAAAAGATCAATCGGTTTGTCAGTTGAGAAAATTTTGCTATTTGGCATTCCATTGTGATGTTATACCGTTGATTGTTGTTCTCAAACAATGATGTACACACTCCTTTAATATGTAGAGTTGTGGCTCTCAATAACATGAGAGCTCAATTAACTTCATGAATAGCCACCATTGAATAGCTCAATAATTACTACTCTTAAAATATTTGACATATTATGGTATTTGAAATTCTAGTCTAAATATCTTATATGAGTCTGATTTAATATGTATTGCTTTTTTCCCTTTTGGCTAATAATCTTGATATTGACTTTTTTTCGTTAATTAGAGACTCGTACTTATTATCATTATTTTCATAAGCACATAAGCAACTTAATTTTTATATAAACTATCAACAATAATAATTATAATCCATTTTCACATAATTTACCACTATAAAAACCACTTCTGAATTGTTTTTTCTAGAAATATAGAGTTGTTGATATATGTTGCTTTTTGCCTTTTATAGAGTATCACTTTGAAAAATTTTCATTTATTTTTCTTTCAAAGAAATGATATCTTTTTTACTAAAAGATCTGTCACACTTCTGGCGGACTTTAGATTTATTGACAAAATGTCATGTGTAGACAATGATTGTTTACCTTTTCCTTTTGATGAGCCATGATAAGTGTGAAATATATATAGTTTTTGATATGTTTTTAGTTAAGTTATTTAGTTGTTTTGGTTTTATTTGGGTTAATGTAGAGTTAATTTGTTAATATTTATGTTTTTGAAGTTAATTCTGTGTTTTGTTTGATTTTCAGGTTTAATTTGATATAAAAGGACTTAAAGTGTTAAAAGGATAAAGTTTAGGGCTAAAAGTGCGAATATGAAGAAATTATGCGAGAAAACCAGTGTCCAGTCCAGAGCCTTGAGCCGTGACCACGTGAGTTTACTGAAGAGTTTCACACGTGGCCACGTGAAGAAAAAAATAGGAGAATCCGTGGCCATGTGAAGAAAAGAGAAGAAATAAGCATGCTGAAGCCGTGGCCATGTGAAAGCAAATGAAGGCAATTGTGAAGACCACGTGACCACGTGGATTCCCAGTGAAGGACACACGTGGCCACGTGTGGAAGAAGAACTACATGGGACGTGCCCACGTGTGAAGGAAAGCACATTGAAGGCGTGGCCATGTGATCCAACTCTCCCATGTTGCGAAAGATTTACGAGCTTCCTGTTTAGCAGAATTTGATTCCTATTTTATGACCAAAGTTTAACAAGGAGTCTACGACAATTATTGCCTATAAATAGCAGTCTAAAACACAGAAGAGGGGGCATCAGTCCTTAGAATTACTCCTTAGAATTAAGCTTTCTTTTCTTTGTTTTTACGTTCTTTGTTTTTATAGTTTTTTCTTCAAACATTGTTTTTAATTTTAAGAATGGTTTGTGAGTAGTTTTCTTTAACTTTTGCTAAAGGATACTTGAATCCTTGACTTGTATTGTTATGACTTGAGTTTGTTCTTAAATTTTAATACAAGTTGATTATTTCTTGGTTCTTAAACATAGTCTTGTCTCTTCTCAATTTTAAGTTGATTATTAACTTGATTAAGCATTGGTTAATTAATTGGTTTAAGTTGATGAATGACTTGCATGCTCTTAGGTTAATTTAGTTGGATTAATGCACGGTTATAATCTGAATAAGCTATAATTGTGTGTTAATTTGAGTAAGTTAAAATTAAGAAAAGGGTAACCAAGAATAGGTGAAAGTTAAATCTCTTGAGAAAGGCTTTAATAGACATCTAGGAGACTAAATTCAGTTCTTTATGCTAAGTATTGAATTGTTCTGAATAAGAGAGTTTTAATGCTTGGAATGATAATCTTGAATAAAGTTATCTGGGTTTATTAAACTGAATTTTTCATAATCACTTGTATGTTTTCTTTTAATTAAGTCATAACAATACTTGTTAAGGTGGATAGTCCTTTAGTAAAAGTTGTCTTTATCATTGATTTTTAACTCGTTAAATTTACTTGCTTTCAATAAATCTCTTCTTTACTTTAGTTTTTTTTTATTGTTTTAATTTAGTTTTAAATTATTGTTTTCAAATCATCACAACTACGGGATTTCTTTTCTCTCTTTACACACAAAATTGGTTTTAAAATTGAAATAGCACATACAAGCACAAGTTTTCCTTGGGTTCGATATTTTGGGTCATAATCTTATTTCCCTATATTACTAAGCCGATCTAGTACACTTACTAGACACCAGTCAAGTTTTTGGCGCCGTTGTCGGGGAATACATTGGCGTTTGTTTATTTATTTTGATTTTAAAGTGATTTTTGTGTGTTTTCTTCTCTTCTTCATCTAATTTCTTGTTTTCTTTTTGGTTGATTAGTGGTTTATGGTGAGAGATAACCCCATCCTTCCCTTAGACCCTGAAATTGAGAGGACATTCCATAGGAATAGAAGAGGCAATATGAACGATCCAGAAATTAAACAACCTATGAATGATCCACCACCTAGGATTGAAGAGCAACACTTACCCCACCAAGCTCCCGGGAATAGGTATAGACCTAGAACCATAAGGGATTATGCTATCCCTAGGTGGAATGAAGAATATAGGACTATTAGGATTCCTCACCACCAACCCTTTGAGATTAAACCCGCTACCATCACTATGGTACAAAGAAACCAATTTTCAGATTCGGATATAGAGGATCCTGCACAACATTTGGATATGTTCTTAGAAGTGAGTGACACTGTGCAAATTCCTAATGTATCGACTGATGCAATTAGGTTGAAACTCTTCCCATTCACCCTCATAGGAAAAGATAGGGATTGGCTACAAATGCTACCAAATCAATCCATCCATTCTTGGCAACAAATGCAAGAAAAATTTCTTTGCAAGTTTTTCCCACCCACTAAGACTGCCCTCATTAGGAAATAAATTAGTGACTTTCAGCAATTTTATAAAGAGCCATTCCATGAAGCTTGGGAAAGATTTAGGAGACTATTAAAAAGTTGTCCTCATCATGACGTTCCTATTTTTCAATTAATGCATATTTTCTATGCAGGTGCTCATCCATCAACAAGATCTTTGTTAGATGCAGCTTCAAATGGAAGTTTCATGAATCAAATTCCCGAATATGCATTTTTACTCCTTGATGAGATGGCCACCAATGATGCTCAATGGGCAAGCTCTAGAGCAACTCAAAAGAAACAGGAAGTTCATAATATTGATGAAGTAGCTATGTTGAAAGCTCAATTAGAATTAATGGAAAAGAGATATTCAAAAGAAATAAATGAGCTTAAAGCTAAAAATGTCTCTATGCTATCTAATGAAGTTGATTCTTATGTAGGAAATCCAGGACCTATGGGAATGAAGAATGCTAAAAGTATGGTAGAAGAAGTCAATGCCTTGAATCCGTATAGCAATACTTACAATGCAGGATGGAGAAGCCATCCAAATTTTTCATGGAGGGAAAGTAATCAAGGTTCTTCTTCTAACCCCGATCCTAGACCCCAATTCAACCACAATCAAACTTCCAATAATCAACTTCCATACCAAAACCAAGCTCCACATCATTACCCAAATCATTATCCATCACAAACATACCACCAACCACCCGGTTTTCAAAAAACTCAACCTCCCCCTCCTTAAGAAAAGAAATCTAATATTGAAGAAATGATTGCAAATTTCATGGCTTTCCAAAACTCAATTTTAGCTAGTCAAGATGCTAGATGGAAAGTGCAAGACATTTGGATGAGAAATCAAGAGGCATCCATTAGGAACCTAGAGAACCAAATGGGGCAACTTGCTAGTTCTTTATCAAATCGTGCTCAAGGGACATTTCCATCCAATGTAGACTGAAATCCAAAAGAGGAAGCCAAAGCAATCACCCTAAGGAGTGGGAAAGAGTTAGAGAAGACTGAACTTGGTAAGAATTCTTCTAAAAAGGTGGAACCAACAATGGAGGTAAGTGTTTCTAATTTTGAAAATAATAAAAAAGCACCTCCTACAATTGAGAAGGGTAAAGGTAAATAAAAACTTGTTTCCACTGTTCTTGATGAATCTCAATTACCATTTCCGGTTCTAGCTAGAAAAGAGAAACAAAATGAACAATTGAGTAGATTCTTGGACATGTTTAAGAAGCTACATATCAATTTACCATTTGCTGAAGCTTTATTACACATGCCTAAATATGCTAAATTTATGAAAGAATTGTGCTCTAATAAGAAAAAGCTAGAAGGCATAGGAACGGTTCAATTGTCCGGTAATTGTAGTGCTATATTAACCAATAAAATTCCTAAAAAATTAGAAGATCCAGGTAGTTTTATATTACCTTGTGAATTAGGAAGTAATTTTATTGGAAATGCTTTATGTGATTTGGGTGCAAGTATTAATTTAATGCCTTATTCAATTTGCAGGAAATTGAATCTAGGTGAGTTAAAGAAAACCTGAATGACGCTTCAATTGGCGGATAGATCGGTGAAGAGGCCAAAAGGAATCATCGAGGATTTGCTGGTAAAAGTAGGAAATTTTATATTTTCAGTTGATTTTGTGGTAATGGACATGGAAGAAGATAGAAAAGTGCCATTAATTGTGGGAAGGCCATTCTTGAATACCGCAAGAGCTTTAATAGATGTTCATGGACAAACGGTCACTTTAAGATTCAACGAGGAGAAGATGAGTTTTAATGTCAATAAAATTTTAAAATACCCCTCGTATGATTTTGAAGAGTCTATTTGTTTTGTTGATGAAATTCAAGAATGTGTCAATGCAAAACAAGAGGAAATCATTCTCGATGATGAGCTTCGAAATTGTTTAATGCATCCCAAGGAAATGGAAGAGTTGGAAGCAAAGGAGATGAAGCTGATACAAATTCTGGAACAAGAGCACAGTAAACATGATGAATTGGAGGATGAACCATCCCCTCCTAAGGGAGATTCTAAACTCAAATCACTTCCATCTCATTTGAAATATATATTTCTAAATGATAATGCTAAGATAGTAATTAATTCATCTTTATTGACAGGGTTGGAAGAAGAGATGCTTATTGAAATCCTCAAGAAACACATAGGAGAAATTGATTGGGCAACGTCCGACTTAAAAGGGATTAGTTCTAATTATTGCACACATCATACACTCAAAGAAGATAATTTTAAACCGATGGTGCAACCTCAACGAAGGTTCAATGAACATGACAAAACTCAAGGATGGTTATATGACAATGCAGCAGTTTATAAAGAAAAAATCAAACGAAAGCTGAAATCAAAGCGGCTCAATCCATACCAAATCGGACAGCAAGAGGTTGCTGAAGCAACCAAGGTTTTTCAAGATACTTTAAAACGGTTTGGAAAGTCTAGCTGGAGACTTTAAAAACTCAGAACTTCTATTCTTCCTCTCTTTTCATTTTATAGTTGAATTTTAATTAAGTTTTCGCATTTTTGTGTGTTTTGATTCATGAAAAGGAGTGAGTAAATCAAGGTTTTTAAAATGAAGACATGTTTTTCCTCGAAAAGATTTGGTGTTTTTCAAAACTTGAAATATAAAAATTACATTTAAGGAAGTTTAAGTATGTGTATTTATGCAATAGAGGTTGAAAAATGCATGTACACGTGACCACGTGTGGCTTTCCTTTGGCCATCACGTGGCCACGGCTTAAGACATTGCCCAAGATCATATAATTCACGTGACCACGTGAAATTCAATGGGTAACCAACACGTGGCCACGCATGCACAAGGAACAAAGGCACACGTGACCACGTGTGGTTCTTCCCATGAACTTCACGTGGCCACTGCCTATATACACACTTTTACGATTTTTCCTTTTCCCCATTTTCTCAATTAAACTAGGGTTTCACAACTCACACACTCTACTTCAATTTTGTGCTGTATTTTGATTCAATTCTCATCTTCAAGTAAGTATCTACTATCCTTACTTCTTATTTGTCATTTTCATATCATTCATTTCATTGTTTTATGCTTTATCACTTATGCATGTTTGGTTTTGACTTCATTTGCTGTGGACAGCAATGTTTTGAGGAAGGGGTAGCCTCCTTTTAGGGAGTTTGTCTTCAACTTTTCTTTTCTTTTTCATGAATCAAACTTTGTTATTTTGTGTTTTGTGTTTTGTTTTGTTTTCTTTTATTGTGTTTATGTTTAGTTTTTAATTTGTAAAATGTATTAAAGACTTGTGTAGTTCACCTTTTCATTTAGTTTGCATGAAAACTTAGTTTGCCCTAGTTGACTTCAAAACTTGGAACAAATTGAACTTGAATTTAAAATATGCATGTTTTGCACCTTTGCTTAGCAAGAGAACATTTATGTTGTTTAATATGCTTTTGGATAGGTTAATCTTCAACTTGATAAATATTTGTTAGTTTCCAAATTTTTAGAAAGCACTTAGACCAGTTTTTAACTTAGAGAAAAACAATACAATGAAGTAGTGGAGTAAGGAAATTTAGAGCACTAGAACCTTCCTCATCACCCTTCAAAGCATATGAACAACTCAAGCAACTTAGAAAATGATCTAGGAATATTTTTCTTGGTAAACTTGCTTAAAGACTTATGTTCTACCTTGATGAAATTATCCTTTGATTAACCATTTTGAGCTTATAAGGGTATGCTTAATGCATATCATTAATATTTTCTTGTTATACCTAATGTTTTAACCATATAACCTAAAAAGCTTTTATCTCACCCTATGGAATTGGCCACTTTAGGATTAAATGAGTGAAAAGAGTAAAGTTTTATTGGGTGTAGTAAGAAAGTTGTAATAAAGTTATTGATGAAGTCAATTGAAAATATACCTTGTATTACCTTGAGGTTAGCTTGTAAAGGCTAGTTCAATAAAAAAAATATAAAAAAAACGTTTAAAGTTTGAGAAAAGGAAAAAGAAAGGAAAAAGAGAACTAGTAAATATGAAAAAATATAAGTGTGGGGTAATACAAGGAAAAATGGAAAAATATTGACTTCTTTGTGAAAGAGCATAAAGGAAGTTTGGAATCAAGGGAAGGATGAGCAAAATATATAGATTAAGTTATGGGGTTTTGTAATCTATTTGGTCTTAGAGTGGCTATATTCATTTTGATTATCTTTTATCCATTCTTTGATAAACATACCTTTAGCCCCATTACAACCTTTGTAAGACCTATGTGATTTTAAGTTTGTTTTGAGTTGTTTAAAGGAGATGACCTACGGGTTTCGGTGCTAAAGGAGAGGCCTATTGTATTTCTAGAGTTTCAATCACGAAACCAATTGTATGCTTATGCATTCATAAATTCTATACTTTATTACTTAGTTGTGTTGACATTTTGATTTTCAAAAATTGTTTAAAATGATTTGGTCTTGCACACATTCAAGGAAACTAGCTTATATTCTCTTGTTGAAGTTAATCTATTTAGAGTTTATGTTAAGTGCTCTTGTTAAAATGCTAAGTTTGGTTTTAAAATTGCATGTCTTTATACAAGTTTGATGGTTTTGAAGGAAGGTTTGTTCTAATTTGCTTGAGGGCAAGCAAGGTTTAAGTGTGGGGTATTTGATAAGTGTGAAATATATATATAGTTTTTGATATGTTTTTAGTTAAGTTATTTAGTTGTTTTGGTTTTATTTGGGTTAATGTAGAGTTAATTTGTTAATATTTATGTTTTTGAAGTTAATTCTGTGTTTTGTTTGATTTTCAAGTTTAATTTAATATAAAAGGACTTAAAGTGTTAAAAGGATAAAGTTTAGGGCTAAAAGTGCGAATATGAAGAAATTAGGCGAGAAAACCAGTGTCCAGTCTAGAGCCTTGAGCCCTGACCACGTGAGTTTACTGAAGAGTTTCACACGTGGCCACGTGAAGAAGAAAATAGGAGAATCCGTGGCCATGTGAAGAAAAGAGAAGAAATAAGCATGCTGAAGCCGTGGCCATGTGAAAGCAAATGAAGGCAATTGTGAAGACCACGTGACCACGTGGATTCCCAGTGAAGGACACACGTGGCCACGTGTGGAAGAAGAACTACATGGGACGTGCCCACGTGTGAAGGAAAGCACATTGAAGGCGTGGCCACGTGATCTAACTCTCCCATGTCGCGAAGGATTTATGAGCTTCCTGTTTAGCAGAATTTGATTCCTAGTTTATGACCAAAGTTTAACAAGGAGTCTACGACAATTATTGCCTATAAATAGCAGTCCAAAACACAGAAGAGGGGGCATCAGTCCTTAGAATTACTCCTTAGAATTAAGCTTTCTTTTCTTTGTTTTTACGTTCTTTGTTTTTACAGTTTTTTCTTCAAACGTTGTTTTTAATTTTAAGAATGGTTTGTGAGTAGTTTTCTTTAACTTTTGCTAAAGGATACTTGAATCCTTGACTTGTATTGTTATGACTTGAGTTTGTTCTTAAATTTTAATACAAGTTGATTATTTCTTGGTTCTTAAACATAGTCTTGTCTCTTCTCAATTTTAAGTTGATTATTAACTTGATTAAGCATTGGTTAATTAATTGGTTTAAGTTGATGAATGACTTGCATGCTCTTAGGTTAATTTAGTTGGATTAATGCATGGTTATAATCTGAATAAGCTATAATTGTGTGTTAATTTGAGTAAGTTAAAATTAAGAAAAGGGTAACCAAGAATAGGTGAAAGTTAAATCTCTTGAGAAAGGCTTTAATAGACATCTAGGAGACTAAATTCAGTTCTTTATGCTAAGTATTGAATTGTTCTGAATAAGAGTTTTAATGCTTGGAATGATAATCTTGAATAAAGTTATCTGGGTTTATTAAACTGAATTTTTCATAATCACTTGTATGTTTTCTTTTAATTAAGTCATAACAATACTTGTTAAGGTGGATAGTCCTTTAGTAAAAGTTGTCTTTATCATTGATTTTTAACTCATTAAATTTACTTGCTTTCAATAAATCTCTTCTTTACTTTAGTTTTTTTTATTGTTTTAATTTAGTTTTAAATTATTGTTTTCAAATCATCACAACTTTGGGATTTCTTTTCTCTCTTTACACACAAAATTGGTTTTAAAATTGAAATAGCACATACAAGCACAAGTTTTCCTTGGGTTCGATATTTTGGGTTATAATCTTATTTTCCTATATTACTAACCCGATCTAGTACACTTGCTAGATACCGGTCAAGCCATTCTATCAATCTTTAGGAGTTATGACCAGACATTCATAATTTATGAGATTTATAGTACATACTTTTTCTTAAATGTCTATTAATACATATTGTGCCTTATTAAAATCTTACTAGAAAAAATCGTGTGAGATAAAACCCTAATAAAAGAAAAAAAGAGCATACAATATGTTTAATATACATTATAAGTTATCTCATTAAAAACCTTCACTACAAGAAAATTGCAATTTAGCAATAGAAATTAGCAACGAAAAATGTCAATTTTCTGTTGCTAATAAAAAATAGCAATGAAAATTAGCAACGGAAATTTCGGTTGCTAATTCGATGGTTGGTATTTTTAGCAACAGAAAGTTTATTCTGTTGCTAAATTTAGCAACAGAAATTAAATTCCATTGTTAAATCTAACCACTAACATTTGGTGAATTGGTCAAAATAAGCAACAGATATTAATTTTTCGTTGCTGAATTTAGCAACCGAAGTTGAATTCCATAGTTAAATTCAGCAACTAGTATAAAAAAAATTGTGTCGCTATTCCATCACTACTATTATTACTAATAATTAATCTCACAAAATACATAAAACATTGAAACTTAAATAAACAATCTAAGGCATTAAATAAGTAATTTTATTTATCTAGGTCTTAATCTAAAAAAAAACCTCAATTAAGTGTGTGTGTGTGTAAACATATATTTCTATGCATCTTCAATACTCTTGAGGCCTGATATAAGTGAAAACCATAGTAAATGATTCTTAAATTTACAAACAAGCAATGATTTATTATTATAAGTATGTGGAGACATGTCATGATAGTTTGCCAAATTTAGACAAAAATGCAATAGTATCCCAGCCAAAAAATAGACTGAAGAGCATCATAAACAGAAAATTATTTATGACATTCCAAAATGATTGGATCATGACCTGAAAATCTTTAGGTGAGCAACCAAATACTAGGAAAGTCCCGGTAAAGTGACACGGAAGTATATAGCAGACAAACTATGATTTGCAAGTATAGCAAGCACATAGTATCATAAGGAGTGGTAGACACAAAAGAAACTGCAGTATATAGCAGCAAATTTGCCATGGTATGATAATTAATTATCTAAAGAAGTAGCAGATAAACAAAGTACAACAAACCCAAAATAAGACCAATTTGTTTGAGGGTTTATACATCAAGGAAAATGTTAAGTTATTTCAGCTCAGGTGGCCTTTGGTAGCTATGGATGCATCAGGCTTTCTAGTACCATTCCGTGTAACTTCTTGCTATTCAAATGCCTTGGACTCAAAGTACTCAAGCCAGGCTGCAACATCCTGTAGTATGTCAAAAAATGATATAAAATACCCAATTAATACAAACATTTATATAGAGACAAAGTAAGAGAGGCGAATTAAATTAAATGGCTTCAATTTCACTTGCTCAATGAAAGTCCTTATAATGTTAAAGCTATAAGTTCCAAGAGTTCCAATGAAAGTCCTTATAATGTTAAAGCTATAAGTTTCAACCATAAACATATAAAATAAAATATTACAAATAGATGAAACAACAATCCCAGGATAAAAACCACAGAGCTCAAATCTAGTCCAATACAAAAACGAAAGGCATAAGCATTCAGATGCTTATAAGGCTTTGTATATTTTGCCAAATATAAACTGTGCATCAATTCAGCTGATGAAATGTTAATAAAAGAAACCTCTGTTATATGGTACAAATCATATGTATTAGGGTTGGTTCCTTAGTTTTCAATGCTCCAGCAGAATTACAGGCAGAGCCTCATTATGCTATCTAATATCCTCGACACAGAGCCAATGTCCAAGAAAGACTATGAAATTAAAGCAGATAAATACCTGTATTAAAGAAATATTTGTAAGTATTAATTTGCAAAATACAAGTCTGAACAGATTATGACCTTTCCAAACACAATTCTAGTGCAAAAATTACCACTTCAATCAAATAATGACGTACAAGGCAACAATTAACCATTGATTTTACTTACTCTTGATAGAAGCCCACAAGTTCAGTAAAGTCATGAGAATCTTGGATATAAGTTGGCAAAACATTCCATTGAGATTCTATCACATCCACCTAACAATGGGACAAGACATTTTTTATGATAAATAGATCTCTAAAATGTTAATCATAAACCATTAGACAAAATGTTGTCTAATCAAGCTATGTGCAGTGGTAGTGGGGCATGTCTTGTCTGGTGTAAAGAGACACACCAATACCCCATCCGACACTCAAATACCTTATGGTTGCAAAATATACAGCAGCACAAGCCATTTCACAGCCTAATGATTTTATCTTTAGCATTTAGCTTACATGTATTTCAAAAAATTATCTCCAAAGCAGTTGCTAATATATGCCCCCCTCTATTAAAAAAATATATGTCATCAGTTACCTGAATATAAAACTGGAGATTTCTGATTAAGAATGCCATATGCTCTCTAACACGCCACATTGGCCTAAAATGTTGTCGCCTTTGTTGAGATACTGAGTAGTTACAATCATTGAGATGCTTGGCAAAATTAGTGTGATCTTGATGCATCACAGAGGCCCATGATTTCTCCAATTCCATTTGTGTTCTTTTCAGCCTCAGCAAATACTGGAAGACCCTAAGGTACCTGAAGCAGGCTCGAAGTTAACATGGATGCAAAGGGAAAAGGAAATTATTTAGCGACTGCTAATCCTTAAGTTGTAATAGTTCCTTTTTATACATATGTAAAGGAAAGAAAGAGAGAGAGAGAGAGAGAGAGAAGAGAATAGAAGAATACTATCCAAAAATAGCATTATTATCTTACCTAGATAGCACTTCTTGGGTTAAAAACAATTGTAAAGGCCAATCAACAGCATATTCAAGAGCAATTCCATCCCAGCCATCAAGACAATCATATGTTTGGATGAATTAGCAAATTGTATTACTCTATGGCAATGGATGCATTAGAATCCCATTTAAGATGGCAGCTTACACCTACAATGACTCTGCAGGTGTAAATAAGTTTTCTTGAAGTAAATAAGTTTAGAAAGAGTAAAAAATCCAAACTGATGATGGGTACTGTTTATTAACATAGGGTCAAACTTTAATGGGAAATAGAAAAAATATTCTATTTTCAAAATATTCGTAGCCTGAGTGAGTGTAATTGGTGGCTGAGAATTGTTTTTTTTCCTTTTATATGCTGTGGATCCAAATACCGAATGATTATATAAAAATATATATATATATATAGAAATAATATTTTATAATTTGTTTGTGAAAAATTTTTGAATTATTAAATTTCTATTTTCTTTTATGTTTTATTTAACCTTAAATTATTATTCCTGTGACAAAGACAAAATGAATAATTGTTTAGTGACTTAACAGAATGCAAATAACTTTTTAAGGATTTTTATAGAATAAAAATAATTATTTAAGAATTCAATGCAACAAAACAAAAGAACCAGGATCAATATGAAATATTTAGGAATCAAATTATAGATATTGCTTTAACATATTTTGATAATTTAGCATAAGATTTCTATTATAGGAACACCAAATTGAGAATTAAATCTTCTATTACGTAATTAATTACTAATCAACTACAACTAATTTCGCATTTAGATTAGCAAAAGAAATTATAAAATTAATAAGTGAAATAATAATAATAATAATAATAATAATAATAATAATAATAATAATAGAACTATAAATTAGGTTTGGCTTATGAGACCGACTATAGGTGTGTTTGAAAGATATGTTGTTTGTGGACTAAAGCTGGCAATTTTAACATGCAATAGGCAATTTAGGTCCATCAAAACTTAAATTAGTGGCCCTCATTATTAGAAGTATAAAAAAGAATTATATTGTCCTAACCAAAAAATAATTAAATATCCCACCATGAAAATAAGAACTCAATTCCATCAGGACAAACACATTAATATTTCAAAAATACATTCCCTTGAATATTGAAATTCCTCAGTAATCATTGTGAGCTAAAAGGCTTACGCATATATGCCTTCTCTCTGCCCACCTATCAATAACTTATAATCATAAGATAAAGGCCATGTGATCACTCCATATTATTATTATTATTATTATTATTATTATTATTATTATTATTATTATTATTATTATTATTATTATTATTATTATTATTATTATTATAAGTAATTAAGTAAATATATTATTATTATTATTATTATTATTATTATTAATTTAAAGCCCATACGATTTAGTTATTATATGATTTAGTTTAAGCTAATTATACATAAAGTAGTTTTAAAATACTAAACTCAAGTTTTACTAGTTATTTTACGTAAAATAATTTATGAGTCTGATGGTTGTGAGTCTGATGCATTTGATGCTTCAGGAACTTTTTTGGTTTGAAAGTTCCATCAGCCTCACGTCCAGCACCAGAAACGCTTTTACAGACTTGAGACTTGTCTTGGATTTGCACAGTCATTGAATCAAAAGTTCAATCTCCTTTCCCCTAACAGGCCAGCAGTAATTCCTCGTCGATATAAAGGAAACATGCAAAAAAAATTGTCAAGCCTAAAAGAAATTAAGTTAACTACAACCTTGTTAACTTAAATGAATTCAATCAAAGCTTCATTCCGTTGAAGCAATCAGTTGCCAATAGATAAAGAAAACTAAAGGTTTTGTATAAATCATCTAGCAACTTTACAGCTGACATGACACATAATCAGATATTGAATGGAATCAAACTTGAGGATCGAAAGAAGCATGATAAACTCACGAAATCCAGAGGAAGCACAAGAATAGATTTATGAATGTAGGCAATATTACAACTATAGAAAGAATTCTAAGGAAGCATGGGATTCGCTCACAAGTATCTCCAAGAAGAAACTGCAGCAGACATCAAAACTCTTTTGAATTTCTCAAATTTGGGACATTGCAAAAAAAAATTTACAATTCCACAAACATGTTATATGCATATGATTCTTTCAAACCATATGAAAACATAGAATACTTTACACTAATGGTTTGAAAACATAGAATACTTTACACATAATCATGTTATATGCATATGATTATATGCATATGATTCTTTTCAAACCATATGAAAACATAGAATACTTTACACTAATGGTTGTGTGCAAGGAAAATACAAGTTCTAATGAACTTAATTTGAATCACAACTTAAAAAAAAACACACGGTTGATAAACAACAAGAAGCCTACTTGATCACCTATGTTTCGAAGGACACATGCTATGATTTTGTTCTTCATTTGTTGCATAATCTAACAAGACACAGAAGTAACACAAAATTGCATCTATAACAGAGCAGGCCCAAGATGAGATGCGATCTAATATGAAAAAGCTAGCCTATAAGTTGCTCATTCATTCGCACAAAGTATGAAAGAGACAATAATAAGCACATCAACAAAAGAATTTAACCAAGGGAAACTCCAACTCTCTTCCAATTGAAAACACCCATGAAATTGCCTGCAATTCACCTCTTGCAAGAGCTGGTTTCAAAATATTAGCAGCATCAAATTCTCTATGGTACTTGGTTCCAGCAACTAAAAGACCCATATCTAGGGTAATAACCTGTATCACAAAAGCAGATGCATAAAACAGTCAAGTTTACAATACTGATATAATAATGCCATTTTCTCACAATTTTACTGATTACAGCATAGACTGTAATTTTATTCAAATATAGTACATTTCAAACAGTTTTGCTTGCTCGAGTATTGCTTGTACGCATGGTTGGAAACATCTCAGCTTTTGAATTTGCATATGCCAGTACTACTATGGTTACATGTCCTTTAAGTTCCACATTAGAAAACTTTTAACCATTCAAAAAACAAAAACAGAATTGTATGCTAAAACGACCACTTTTACACATAATAAAATTTACCCGTGGCTTAGCAAGAGGTCCTACAGACTTGAAATTGTACCTAACAGTCTCATCATCCGATGAACAATCTAGACGAGCACCACCACCATTCTCCACAGTTCCAAAATCCTTTAGCTTCTCACTGACCAGTCCCAACTCCCCATCTAGACTCCCCCCTGCATCACTCCTTTTATTATCCATCCTTACCTCCATCCCAACAGCCTCTTTTTGTCTAAATGGCACCGACAACCTTCTAAAGAATTGCTGCACTAACCCATTCAAGCATGCCCCAAAATCTGCCCTAGCTTGACCAATCTTATTCCCAATATCAAAAATGGCCAAAACCCCATCGATTCCAGTATTATCAGATGATCTAGTTCCCTCTTTAGGAATTTATGAGCAGGTTTCAGAAACCTAGACCTGCTCTTGATTGTCTGTAATACTATAGCTCTCCAATAATTCCTTCACAGATAAGATGTGTGCATTCTAGCTAGCTCTACTGATTCAAAAATTGTAATTCACACAATATCAAGCCACACCACAAGCCAGGATTATTGAACAAATTAAATCGGCAAATTCACATAAAGCACTTTCATTAAGCTTTACCCACATAATAATGAAATTTTCTAACTAATTAACATTACATAGAAACATATTTGTTGTACAATCTAGCAAATCCATTGGCAGCAGCAGAATTCCATATGCTCAGTCATTCACAAACAGACCCTAATGCAACTTGTTAGATTAATAACTGTTAGAATACAGCTGTAAAGTAATTGGAGCTAATTAGGGAGCAAATTAGGGAGCTAATTAGGGACTATAATTATTAACTTTGTTTGCTTTTCTTTGTATAAATAACATTAGTGTTAATGAAAATATTAAGAGATTCAATTCAGAATTCTTACATGGTATCAGAGCCTGGGGCTCGTTTGGAAATTTTCTGGGTTTCATTTTCTGGGTACGGATTCTGTTCCTCTCAAGGTCAGATTTTCCGGTGATCGATTTGTCTCACCGCCGGCGGAGAAAGGTGCGCCAGGTCCCGATCGGCCTTTTCCCGGAGTACGGTGATCGGATTCCTTGCGCGTGACGCTCACGCGCCGGTTGAAGTTTCTGGCGACTTGTCACGCTCCGGCGCGTGGAGGCGCGTGCAGAGGTGGTTGAAGCTCCGACTTCTTCTCCGGCGTCGCGTCGCTGATTCCGGTAATATTCCGGTGTCTGTTTGGGTGGTCTCCTCTCTTGGTGGTAGTTACTTCTTCTCCGGCGTCGCGTCGCTGATTCCGGTAATATTTCGGTGTCTGTTTGGGTGGTCTCCTCTCTTGGTGGTAGTTGGTCTCCTCTGAAGGTTCTGCTCCCTTCTCGGTTTCATCTCCAGCCTGTTTCTGGTGCTTTTGTGACTGGGTTATTCCTTTCAATTGCTGGAACTTGTGGCATTGGCAGAGGTTTTTTTCTTTCCTTCTCTACCTCTTTGCTCCCTTTGGCCCTTTTATTGTATTATTGGCTTAGTTGTATTTTATTATGGAGGCTGGAAAAATGTCTGACGGGACAGGGCAGTTAATCACTGAGGTAGTTCCCACCCTTAATAAAATTACAGATTATAAATTGAATGGGTCTAATTTTTTACAATGGAGCAAAACCATCAGGATCTATTTACTTAGTATTGATAAAGATGATCATTTGACCCATGATCCTCCGACTGATGCTAAGCATAAACAATCTTGGTTACGAGATGATGCCCGGCTGTTCTTACAAATTAGAAACTCCATTGATAATGATGTCCTTGGTTTGATAGATCACTGTGAATTGGTAAAGGAATTAATGGAGTATTTGGGATTTTTATATTCTGGGAAAGGAAATATTTCTCGTATGTATGAGGTTTGTAAAGCTTTCTATCGTACTGAAAAGGAAGCCAAGTCCCTTACAACTTATTTTATGGATTTCAAAAAGACTTATGAGGAGTTGAATGTCCTTTTACCTTTTACTGCCGACATCAAAGAACAACAAGCTCAAAGAGAGAAAATGGCAATCATGAGTTTTTTGGCTGGATTACCATCTGAATTTGAGACTGCCAAATCTCAAATCCTCTCTAGTCCTGAGATTAATTCGCTTCAAGAGGTATTCAGTAGGGTGTTACGTACTGAGAATACACCATCCAATCAAGCATCTAGTGTTCTTGTTGCCAGAGGAGGAGGAAATGATGCTTGGCGAAGAAATAGTAATCGAGGAGGAAGTGATGTCATTTGTTACTATTGCAAAGAAATTGGACACACAAAGAAGTACTGCAAGAAACTTCAAAATAAAACTAAAAAAACCCAGACTGCTACAGCGGTTGTTGCTTCTTCCTTTGAACAATACGTCACTATATCAGCTGAAGAATATGCACAATTCTCCCAGTATCAAGAATCTAAGAAACAAACCTCACCAGTTGTTGCTTCTGCTGAGTCAGGTAAAAAGTGTCTCATTTCATCCTCAAACAAATGGATCATTGACTCTGGTGCCACAGATCACATGACAGGTAATCCTAAAATCTTTTCCAGTTTTCAATCTCACAACCCACCATCTCCTGTTACTATAGCTGATGGATCCCATTACGACATTGAAGGGTCGGGAACTGTTAAACCAACTCCATCCATTACCTTATCTTCTGTACTAAGCTTACCTAGTCTTGCATTTAATCTTTTGTCTGTCAGTCGTCTTACTAAAGATCTCAATTGCTCTATCTCTTTTTTTCCTAATCATTGTTTATTTCAGGATCTTATGACGAAGCAGACTATTGGTAAAGGGCATGTATCTAATGGGCTCTATATTTTGGATTCTTGGGTACCTCGATCAGTTGCTTGTTCTAGTATTGTTTCTCCTTTTGAAGCTCATTGCAGACTAGGCCATCCTTCTCTGCCAGTGTTGAAAAAGTTATGCCCCCAGTTTTCTGATGTCACTTTAGTGGATTGTGAATCATGTCACTTTGCAAAACACCAGCGAAGCTCATTGAGTCCTAGAGTAAATAAGAGAGCTGAGTTTGCTTTTCAGTTAGTTCATTCTGATATTTGGGGACCTTGTCCAGTTGTGTCTAAAACTGGTTTTCGATATTTTGTTACTTTTGTTGATGATTTTTCTCGAATGAGTTGGATTTATTTTATGAAAAGCCGTTCTGAGGTGTTTGCTCATTTTTCTGCGTTTTGTGCTGAGATTAAGACCCAATTTAATGTGTCTGTGCAAATATTGCGTAGTGATAATGCTAAAGAATATATGTCAGCTTCTATCCAAAGTTACATGACCCAACAGGGCATCCTTCATCAGACCTCCTGTGTAGATACTCCTGCTCAAAATGGGGTTGCTGAAAGAAAAAATAGACACCTCCTTGAAACTGCTCGAGCCTTGTTATTTCAAATGAATGTACCTAAGGCCTTTTGGGCAGATGCTGTTGCTACTGCATGTTTTTTGATCAATCGTATGCCATCTACAGTCCTAAATGGTGATGTTCCCTACAACATCCTTTTTCCTACCAAATCTTTGTTTCCAATTGAACCACGAATCTTTGGAAGTACCTGCTTTGTTCGTGATGTGAAACCTGGACTTACAAAACTAGATCCTAAATCCCTTAAATGTGTATTCTTGGGTTATTCTCGAATTCAAAAGGGATATCGGTGTTACTCTCTAGATCTTCAAAGATATGTAGTATCAACAGATGTTAGTTTTTGTGAGCAAATTCCATTTTTTTCATCACAGACTGGAACACAGATTCAGGAAGAAGATGATTGGCTAGTTTACCATGTCTACTCTCCAGTTTCAGCTGAGGAACCTAGTTCTGGGTCACTTGAAGCTAGTTCTCCTGACATTGAGCAAGCAGCAGTTGGAGACTCTTTGACTGATCAGGCTGTTGTACCCTTGGCTCCTCCAGCCAAGCCTCCTATCATACAAGTGTATTCCAGAAGATCAGAGCATCAAGATACATGCCCCGCACCAGTTTCTTCGTCATCAGATCCTTCACCAAATGACCTTGACATGCCTATTAGTCTTCGCAAAGGTAAACGTCAGTGCACTCTTCCTAAATATCCCATTGCCAATTTCATTTCCTATAAACACTTATCCCCTCTTTCTAGCTCTTTAATTATCTCTCTAGACTCTGTTTCTGTACCTAAGACAGTTAAGGAAGCCTTATCTCATCCGGGCTGGCATAATGCTATGATTACGGAGTTACAGGCTTTGGAAAATAATCAAACATGGGACCTAGTTCCTCTACCTGAAGGCAAGAAGGCAGTTGGATGTAAATGGGTTTATACAATAAAATGCAATGCTGATGGTTCTATTGCTCGCCTTAAAGCTAGATTGGTGGCAAAGGGGTTTGCTCAAACCTATGGTGTTGATTATTCAGATACTTTTTCACCAGTGGCAAAGCTTACCTCTGTGCGCTTGTTCATTTCCTTAGCTGCTTCGAAACATTGGCCTTTACATCAGCTTGACATTACCAATGCCTTTCTGCATGGTGATCTTTTGGAGGAGGTATATATGGAGCAACCACCAGGTTTTGTTGCTCAGGGGGAGTATCAAAAGGTATGCCATCTAAAAAAATCTTTGTATGGTTTGAAGCAGAGTCCTCGAGCTTGGTTTGGCAAGTTTAGTGAGGTAGTTCAAGAGTTTGGGTTACAAAAGAGTAGGTGTGATCACTCAGTTTTTTTCAAACAATCCACCACTGGGGTGATCCTCCTTGTTGTTTATGTTGATGATATTGTCATCACAGGAGATGATTATACAGGAATCAATGCTCTCAAGACTTTTTTGCAGGCTAAGTTTCATACAAAAGATCTGGGCCAGCTAAAGTATTTCTTAGGGATAGAAGTTTCCAGATGTAAGAATGGAATCTTTCTATCTCAGAGAAAGTATGTTCTTGATCTACTTGGAGAAACAGGAAAGACAGGAGCTAAGCCTTGCAATGCTCCTATGACTCCTAATGTTCATTTGACTAAAGATGATAGTGACCTCTTTGATGATCCTGAGAAGTATAGAAGGTTGGTTGGAAAACTCAATTACCTCACAGTAACCCGACCAGACATTGCCTATTCTGTTAGTATTGTAAGCCAGTTCATGTCTGAGCCCACAGTGAAACATTGGGCAGCTTTGGAACAGATTTTGTGTTATTTAAAAGGGGCTCCAGGATTGGGCTTATTATATAGAAATCATGAACACAATTGTATTGAGTGTTTTGTCGATGCCGATTGGGCTGGATCAAAAGTTGATAGAAGATCTACTACTGGCTACTGTGTTTTCGTTGGTGGAAATCTTGTGTCCTGGAAAAGCAAGAAGCAGAATGTTGTTTCCAGATCAAGTGCGGAATCAGAATATAGAGCCATGGCTCAATCTACTTGTGAGGTCATGTGGATTTGTCATTTGTTAGAAGAAATTGGATTCAAGGTTTCCTCACCAGCAATACTGTGGTGTGACAACCAGGCTGCACTACACATTGCCTCTAATCCAGTGTACCATGAACGGACTAAACATATTGAAGTTGATTGTCACTTCATTCGTGAGAAAATTCAAGAGAATGTGATTTCCACCAGTTATGTGAAGACTGGCGAGCAATTAGGAGACATATTTACAAAAGCTTTAAATGGGAGTCGGGTTGAGTACCTTTGTAACAAGCTGGGCATGATTAACATCTATGCTCCAGCTTGAGGGGGAGTGTTAGAATACAGCTGTAAAGTAATTGGAGCTAATTAGGGAGCAAATTAGGGAGCTAATTAGGGACTATAATTATTAACTTTGTTTGCTTTTCTTTGTATAAATAACATTAGTGTTAATGAAAATATTAAGAGATTAAGAGATTCAATTCAGAATTCTTACAAAAGGATAGACCATATACTGTTGATTGAATTTTGCTAGTCTTTTAAGCTATATATTGTAGTCTTTATGCTAGATTTCAGCTCTACAATCAGAGATTTTAAACCTTCTCTCGATTAAATTATTAACTATGGCTACACGCAAACATAATCCACTGGATACTCAGTAAACAAAATTAACAAGTTAAGAAAGATATCTTTGTACAAGCTCTTTTGTAGGCAGAGGGCTTATTGAAGATTTTGAGAGAAATCTAATTTGTTGATTCACTATTGTGTGTTCACAATGAATATACATGTGTATATATAAGACAAATAATCCTAAGAAAGAATTCTAATAAGGAATAAACTCTAATTAGACAAGAATACAACAATACTAAATCTATTAACACTACCTTTCAAGTTGGTGTAAAGATATTACACATGCTCAACTTGCATACCAATGTATGAAAACACCGACAATTGACACATTTTGTAAACACACCAGCCAATTGCTTATCCGATTCACATGGAACAAACTCAAAACACCACTTGTCAACTTTTCTTTAATGAAGTGTTGATCAATCTCGATGTGCTTTGTCTGATCACGTTGTACTGGATTATGTGCTCTACCGATAGCAGTCTTATTGTCACATTATAATGATAATTTATCTTCGCCAGGCAATGTTAGCTCTTCTAGTAACTTTTTCAGCCATAAAAGTTCACAAATTTCTTGAGCCATAGCTCTATACTAGCAACTACACTTTGCGTCTTACTTATTCAAGTGACTAAGTTTTCTTTTACAAGTATTCAATAGCTAAAAGTAGGCCTTCTATCATCAGGAGATCTAGCCCAATTTGCATTTGTAGAAGATGTTATGTGCAAGTGACCATGTTTCGAGAAAAGAAGATTTTTTTCCTGGAGCAGACTTCAGATATTGCAAATGCAGAAAATAGCCTATATGTGAAGCTCACGAGGATCATACATGAACTGGCTTACCAAGTTGATTACATATGCTATGTCTGATTTAGTGTGTGAGAAATAAATCTTTCAACCAACCTCTGATATCTTCCCTTATCAACGGACTCTCTAACCTTAACTTGTAGTTTATGATTGCTTTCAATAGGAAATTCAGCTTGTTTGCAATCCAACATACCAGTTTCTTCCAAGAGATTCAAAATATATTTCCTTTGAGAGATGATGATTCCTTTTGCTATCTGGCAACTTCAATTACCAGAAAATATTGTAACTTTTCTAGATCCTTGATTTCGAACTCTTGGGCCAAGAGTCTCTTCAGCTGGGCCATCTCTTCTTTTTCATCTCTTGTCATCATTATATCATCAATATAAAAAATAAGTATTGTGATTTTACCCCTATGATGTCTTATAAAAAGGGTGTGATCAACATTATTTTGTTGATATTTGAAAGAGATCATGACTTTGTTGAATTGATCAAATTACACTCTAAGAGACATTTTTAATTAATATAAGGTTTTTTTTTAATCTACCCACCTTCCCTTGAGTTTATTATTATTAAATCCATGAGGAGTCTCCACGTATGTTTTCTCTTTCAGGTGACCATGTAGAAAAACATTTTTAACAATAAACTATTGCAAGTCCCAAGCAAGGTTGGCTCAGGATAATAAGATTCTAATAAAGTTCATTTTAGCAATTGGGGCAAATATCTCTTGATAGTCCATTCTGTTAGTTTGAGTGAATCCCTTAGCTATTAATTTAGCTTTAAACCTTTAAATCGAGCCATCGGCTTTATTTTTTACAGCAAACATCTACTTGCAGCCGACCAGCTTCTTGTCTAGAGGAGTAACTAGTTCCCAAGTCTCATTTCTGCTAAAGCTTTCATTTATTCCACCATAGGTTCATTTTTTGCTAATATAGTTTTCTATTAGTTAAAAAGGTTACTTGATGAAGCTATTATTGCAGTTCTTCATCTCTACTTCCGATTACATTGGAAGTCCCTTTTTAAAACCAGCTAACTTCAACTTTTATCAATTGTTGTCCTGCAGTTCATTGGCACATATCATAAACTCGTTTCCATAAGAGGATGCAGTGTGATGGATATTGGAGCAAGTGCTATATTTTAAATTTATTTTTAGTGTATAAAAATGAAGGAGATTCTGTGAATTAACCAGCAGAAAGGAAAGAGGTTTTGTTTTCATTTTCAGAAGTTGGGATAATCATTTATCATTCTCGTTTTATTTGGAGCAGGTGAAGACACTTGTAAAACTATACGCAAAGGAGAAATACTTTCTTGTGGTAAACCAACAAAAGAGGGACTTTGAGGTTTTAGTCTCATTCAAGGTGCAGAAAATCAATGATAACTTGTTGGAATATATAAATGAATAATAACAAAGTAAAATCTTCCACCTGATCAAACTTAAAAATTTACAATGCAGGTTGGAGCTACTAGTATGGCAGTCCTAAGAAGCGTGTGGCAGACATATTGGCTCCATGAAAACTGGAAAAGCTCTGTTGATGATATCTTTGATCAGATCGCACAAAGTCTGATAGAGATGGAAGTTTGGTTTGGAGATTTCATCAAGCAGTTAGAATTAGCTGGATGGAATATTCATCAAATAAATATGAAGATCCCAAGGGAAATCTCCATTGATGAAATTGGGGCTCTTTGATTTCATAAGTTTCAAGTAAGCTTCCATTATCATGGTCTTATAGGTACTTTATTCTGCTCTTGAACTATATTAAATCAGGGAAAACTCATCTCTGAGGAAGCTGAGCGCCAAGTGCCAACCCACTGAAGATTGAAGAAGCTAAAAGTTGATCCCATTTTTTTGGAGGAAAGCTCCAAAGTTGGAGACTCGAGAGAAGCTGAAAATAATTCCACTGCCATCTCATACTGGAAAGAAGCTAATGAATCATCACCAATTGTGGGTTGAATTGGATGATTGTGATGTATTAGCCAACTTCAGCTTGTCTTTTGTTTTATTAAAATCTATCTAAATATTCTCTTAAAATTGCGGTCTTGCCCACCACCTAATTTGAGGATTTATTATCATTGTTGTTATTTAATGTTATGTTGAATTGCAATTGTCCCCTTTGAAAGAAGTGTGTAAACGACTACAACGTGTATATTCTTTTTGAAATAGCAAACGTACATGGCTTAAATTTTAAGCATACAACTGATACCTCGGAGGGTGTGTAAGCCCTCCACCATTAGTATGTTTATTGAGGATTATATATCGTTTGGAAGTGTTTTGTCGATGTGTGATATGTTCCTTGATAAAGTTTTACTAATGTCACCAGAAAATGTAAATTAAATTACAAAAGTTGAACTTTTCTTTTTCACTCTCTTGGATAAACCTTAAAATCACATGTAATAGTTCAGGCAGAAGAGTTAGATGCCCTTTGCCAATTTAATAAATTTTCGTTCTCCATTGATCCGGGCCCGAATCCTAACACCAGCCCAGTGTTAACAGTGCTTATCTAGGTCACCGTCTTTTATCAGTCTTGAGCTTGAAATTGAAATTAAGCATTGGCTTCGGAAATTATTGTCAAAACCCAAGCGAAAGGTGGTAAATCTAGCCCAACTCAAAAATTTGATCTGAATCCAATCTAACAAAGATCCATGCCGATTTGTATCAATTCAAAATGATATTATTAAATTTTGATTCAACTGATATGTTCTATATGACTCAATAGGTATTAATTACACCAAATAGGTCGGAATATTAAATTTATATCAATTACAATTTTTTTTTTATATTAAACATGCTTAACACGATCCTAACCCATTTAAGTCCAAAATCGACTTGATCAGAACCCGGATTGATCTATTTCGATTTGGCCCAAATCTGGACTAGCCTATAATGGATCTAGATTTTATTTATGCACATTTGTGCATAAAAAAATTTTCAAATTTTGGTTTGGTCCAGTCCAAACTTGATCTATCCAAGTTCGATCCGAACATGACCCATCCCGATTTGGCTTGAATCCGTACCAAACACAGCCCAGCCCAATCCAAAATGAGCCTGTATTTTGTTTATGTGGACTTGTACAAAACAAAATCTTTAAATTTCGATTAGATTCGATCCATCCCCGACTCAGCCCAACCTAAACATTCTTGGATTTTATTTATGTAGGCCTATGTAGAAAAAAAAATTTTAAATTTTGGTTAGATCTTAGTCAAACTCAATCCATCCCAACTCGAACCCGGTCCAATTTCAAATAGGCCTAGATTTTATTTATGTAGGTTTGTGTAGAAAAAATCTTCAATTTTAGTTAAATCCGACTCGAACCTAACCCATCCCTCTCTGGCCTGAACTCCACCCAATCCGACCTGAACTCGACCCATCCCTAAGTAGGTCTAGCTTTTATTTAGGGATTTTTACATTACTATGAGAAAAAAAATAAAAATAACAAAAAAAGACTTTTTCTCAACCTTTCATTAACACAACTTTTTAAATTTTTAATTTCATTTATACAACTTTTTATTTACAAACATACTACTTTTACATATTATCAAGCAAAAATGCCCTTTTTAACATTCACACTATATTTTGCTCTACTTTCTCACATTCTTATTTTCAAATCACCATCACTTTCAACCTCACTTTCTACCGATCAACACTACTTTCAGCCTCTTCTATCATCGGCTACTCTCCCTCTGTATCGATTTTGAGACCACCGACTACTCTGTTTCTCTTCAAATTTGCTCAATAGGTTGTTTTCTCTTTAATCTCTCTATTAAAATCTTTAAAAATCTTAATGTTTTATGCTACTTCAAATTTGATTTTGCTTTTCTTAATATTCTATTTGGCTTCTCTATGAGAATGACTCTACCCAATCACTAGCTCTACTCTTGATTGATTGAATGGGCTTTACTATTTTTCTCTGTGCTGACTTTTTTTTTCCTTATTCCTTAACTTTGAAGTGGTCTAGTGTAATCCTGGTGCCAAAATCAGTTTTCAAAATTTTTATTTGGTTGTTGAGAATATGAAAGATTATTTATAACTCATTGACTTTTACTGAAAGCATTATACTTATTTTTGTTTTTCATTTCATAATGTGTATTTCTCACGTGGTTTTCTTGGTGTTCTTGGACTCAAATTTAGTATTTTACTTTGAGAAGAAAAGAATTTGTATAATATTCGATCTATTTTCTTGTTTGTTTCTTAGGCAGTTTTGCATTTGCATGTTGACTTATGAATAGGGATGATCATTGTAACACCCCAAATTTTCATCTGTCATATATGGTACGATATAAAGTATAAATAATTACTTTAGGATGAATTTTGGAGTAATCAAAATTCAATAGAATAGGAAAATTGGAAAGAGTGTAAAGATTGAACATACTTGGGCCAGGGTAATCCGATGATGGGTGATCCGACGGATAATTTGGTCTAAGAGTGATTCATGAAAGTAGGTATTAAACAAAATTCAGTGGTATAACTTAAGCAAAAAATGAGCTTAAATAGACCTTTAAACGGAAGAGAGAAGTTTGTACTCGATACCGTGAAAAAGGATTGATCGAAAGTTTGACCGGACTCAGAATTAGTGTACCAATCTTCAAAAATTATTCTAATTGCATAAAATATTAGTAATAACCTAAATAAGTTATTAGAATTGAAAAATAAATGTTATGATAGTTTCAAAATCTAAGATTTCGGACCAGCTGCCCAGGCCATCAAAGTCAGAAGTATACTAAAACGATATTGGAATGAGTTAAAATTTTAACCATATGTTTTTGAACATGCTAGGATATACGAGGTAAAATTTTAGGGTATTCTGATATGTGGATAGGAAATTCCAAATTAAGGGTGCAATAATCGAGATTGAATTAATTGAGGGGTTAATTCAGGTATTTTAAGCATATTAGGATACACAAGTCATTAAAAGGAAGTTATAATCATATACATGCAAGCTTATGATGAATGGATGTGTAGGGATGGAGAAATAAGTGACAAGTGGTTTATTTTCAAGCTATTAGATCCAGTAGTTAGAGAATTAATCTTGACCATTTCTTTTATCCACCAAAAGAAATCATGGAATAGTATAAAAAAATCTAGAAATCTCCCAAAATTTAAAGATATTTCCCCTTGTTTCTTCACCAAACCCCAACCTAGCTTAGTTTCCTCTCTCCTTCATTTTTGTTTCATACAAGCTTTTTCTCCCAAAATTCTAAGCTTAAATTTTAATCTCATAAATAAAATTCCTCCTCTTTAATGTAGAAAGAGATTTGCATCAATAAGAAATCAAGAAATTAAGGAATTAAGGTTAGAAAAACCTTACCTAATTTAGTGATTTTATGAGTTTTAGGTGGAATTAATTGGAAAAATTTATATGACCATGTAGAGCATGATTAGGAGAGTATTGTAGTAACTTTTAATTTCTTAAAATCATAACTTAAACTCATGAAAATCTATCTTTCATTTTCGGCCAAAATGAGAAAAATAAGAGGAAGAAAAAACCAAGAAGAGCAAAGGAAAGGAAAAGGAAGGAATAGGAGTATTTCAAGCCAAATAGAGATTAGTGGATGCAATTTACATTTAATTTCACTATTTTAGTTGAATTTCTCAAAAATCTTACATTATGTATCTATCCCTACTTGTATAAAATGGTGAAATAACTTAAGATAACATGATATAATGATAAATTAAGTCATTAGGAACTTGAAATAGTAAAGAAATTAAAATAAAAGAGAGGAAAACTATGTTGGTCGAATTGGGTACCTTAGGTAACCTAAATGTAATTGAATGCTTATTTGAGTATTTAACAATAATTAGACAAAATGAGGTATAAGGAATGTAATAATGTTGATTAGAATGAAAAATAAGAAATGTACTTAATTATGTAATAGTTACATAATGATGAAAGTTAGTGAAACTTGAGAATTTTAATGTAAATACGGTATATTTCATTATATTCATGATTGAAATGGATAAAAAATTATGTGTGGCATGAAATTGGAAGATGAAACATAGTGAATGTATGAATTCACTAAGTGGCCAAATGGTCTATGTGTGGTTAAAGATATAATTTAATTATTTTCTCATGGTATTAGATCTATGTGTACGAAATTCATAATTGATAAGCTTGTACGGATGCAAATAAACTTCTAATGATATTAATACAATGTAATTATGAGAAATAATAGTATAGAAAAAATGTGTTGTAATAAGAAATGGATATTGCCCTTAGTATACAGTGGATAATTCAGGACTCCAGGATAGAATGGCTAACCATAGGGGTAAATACACCATGGTATTACTGTAAATTTACTGAAATTGTACTGTGAAATGTGATTATATTGCTTAGCTAGCTCATTATATGGTATACTAAAGAACTGTATCATACCCCATGTTCTACGATCACTCCAGTATAGGTACACTAGTATTACGGTATACTGGACAATTGTATCGTATCTCGTGTTATATGGTCACTCCAGTATAGGTACACTAGTATTATGGTATACCGAAGAACTATATCGTATCCCGTGTCGTACGGTCACTCCAGTACATTATGATGATTGAAGTTCTTATCCTGTTTATTCGGTTCAAGAATTTTCATTGATGATAACTAGAGGCAAAATCATAATTTTTTATATAAACATGGATAAAAGAGTAATTACAATATTAAAGATATTATAAATTTAAATAAATAAAAAATAAAATGAAAAATGAGATTAAGTAGTCAGGTAAGGGTAAAAAGGTAAATACATAATAAACTAGAGGTAAAATGATAAATTTAAGGTTAAAAGGTGAATAATGAGGTGGAAATAGTTAAATGGACTAAAAAGGACAAAATCGTAATTAAGGTTTAGCTCGGGACCAAAACGTAATTTGCTGTCTTAAAAAAATTTTTAGGGACTAAATTATAAATTATGTGCCTGAATTAAATTAAATATCAAAAGAAGTCAAACTGATCAAAAGTGAGGTCAATTTGATCAAAATAGAGTAAAAATCAAACTTTAGGTACTTAATTATAATTTTTTCACCTAATTTGGGAAACAAGTAAAGTTAAGCAAGGAAAATAATTATTAAGGTAATTAGAAGAATATTTTAATATAAAAAGAATAAATTTAGAATTTTTTAAGGATAAAAAGGTAATTATAATTAAATTAAGTAAATAAAATAGTTAGGTAAGATTTTATGTAAATGTATCCACCACTAAGCGATAACGTTGCTTAGCTTATGATTTTGTTTTGACTACGCGCAAGGACAAATTTGAGGATCCAACCAAAGAAAATAGAATGGCATGTACATATGAAGTTATTGGATTTTTGGTTATGTAATTGATGTATGAAAAATGTAATAGAATATGTAAAAATAGATATGTATGGCATGTAATATAATCACAACTTTAAAACTTAGTGACATTTAGCAGTTGATGTGTTTGTGTGTGTGTGTGACTTATGATTGTGCTGGAAATTGAACTTTAGAAGTGTTATGCTTGTGAATGGAGAATTGGAGGTGGAGGAAAATTATAGCGAGTGTGAATTTGAATAATTGCAGGTTTGGATAGCATGATTTTTAAGCCGTCATACTATCAAAAATTTTATCAATTGAATAATGATGTGATGATACCTAATGGAAATTGGAATTAAATAGTTAGAGTAAATTTAAATGAAAGATCTTATGGCTTAAGAAATTATTAATAATATAATAATAATATATATAGGAAAATATGATTAAACATAGGATGTCACATTTTATGGTATCAAAGCATGGTTTTGGTGGTCCAAAGATCGGAGTGAATAATGACGAGATCAATGAATGAACATATGTACATGCCATTTAGTTATGATGTAACTATGGAACTTAATCTTACCTGTCCCTTGTGTATTTCAATTATAGCCATGGCTTTCAATTTCAGACGGATAACTGAGTTGGTGAGTGATGTTGAGAGCGGGGCCTCAGCCAGTCCAAAAGGGAATGAATCAATACCAAGTGCTCGATCACAGCAGCCCAGTCAGCATACTTCTACTCCAGTACCTCAGGCACCTCCGCCATCTGTACCAGTTGATTTTATGCAGATGATGGCGAAGATTCTTAGCCCTAGCTCCTGCCTAACCTCAGCAACAGCCACCACCTCAGCCACCTATAAGGCCCATTTTAGAACAGTTAAGAAGATTGGGTGCAGAACACTTCTACGGTTGAGAACATGTTACTGCTATGGAAGCCAAGGAATGGCTAAATAAAATTGAAAGAATATTTCAAATCATCCACAGTCCACCAAAATAAAAGCTAAAGGGAGCAATTTTATTATTCCAGGGTCCAACTTATGCATGGTCAGACATTATCAGATGTTACACTCCATCTGAACAAATTACATGGGGCTACTTTTATCAGCAATTCAGGGACAAATATGTGGGCAAAGAACTTCAAAGAGCTATGGAGGAGTCATTTTGGCGTTTGAGCCAGGGTACTCGTGCAATGGTTTCAACACCGGATCAGCTGTGAACAATACTTTTCGATGGTAAATAGTACTTTTCGGATCCGAAAGTACATCCAGAAGTTAAAATATTTTATTAGATCATCGAAAAGTATTAATCATGATAAGTTTGGAGTTGAAATTTGAAGTGAAAACGAGATTGAATGGGCCTCGAAAAGTCAAAAATATGAAAAAGATAGCGAGTCAATTTTCCTGATAGGGAAGGTGACTTAGTTTTGCATAAATTTTTAAAAATAGTAAACCAACTCCAAAAATTGTCAGATTTTTCATACCTGCCTTAAATTTTATGTAGAATATTTTGGTAATGAGAATTAAATTTTTCGGTAATACCGGTAATTATCTAATTGGATCGATAAGTTTGAATTGAATCGATAACAGATTTCGATTGAGCCAAAATTTTATGTACTACCTATTTTTGATGTGATAAGAGTGATGAAATCATTTTTGGAATGATTTGAAGGTGGAAAGTGAGAGAATTTTAATTGGGCCTTAAATTACCTAAAATGGACCTTTAACTTTAATTGGGCTAAGTCCATTTATTAGGCCCACTTTTGGATCCATTTACTTTTGGATCCATTTGAGGGGTATTTAATGGCTGGAATTTCTGAGAATAACCCAAAAATTTCTCGGCTCACTCCCTCTCTTCCATTAGGCCGAACCCCTTTCTCTCACATTCTCTTTTTGATTCCTTCCAACTCACCTCAAATTACCTCTAAATTCTAACATAGGATCTGAAGTTTCATTTCTCTAGATCACTAAGGTTGTCTCTATTGGCTGATTTGAGCAAAGGAAGTGGAGAAATCAAGTTAATAAAGAAAAAGGGTTCAAGATAAATTTTAAGGAATTAGATGATTAAATTAATTATTTAATATTTTCTCATAGATTTTGAGGTGTAGAGTTCAGATATGAGCTCAATTTTTGATTTAGAGAATAAAAATATAAGGTTTGCTAAGCTTGTTTGGCCGGCCATGGTAGGTGAGAAAGAAGGAAAAAGGTCGGCAAGGGATAAAGGCAAGGGAAAGGAGGTTTAGGCTTCCTAAAGTAAGAAAAAATTGTAAGTGACTAAGAAATCTTTACATTTTCTATGATTTTGAATTTAATTCCTTTATGTAATTAGGGTAAAAAAATTATTAAATGGTTTAAATGTTGCAATTGGTGTGAGGAAAAATGAAATTAAACCATGTAAAAGACTATTTGAATGTTTAAAGTAAAGAAGAAAAATTTTTAGGGTGATTTAGTATATGTGGCCAAAATACTCTTTAAGAAAAATTAATGAAATTTTGCATGTAATTAATAAATAATAATCCAAATTAACCCTAAGTATAATAATTAATGCCTTAGAATTTTTCAAGAATTTTTGGAATTTAATTGAGAATTTTAAAGCTTATTTAATGTATATGTATATAGTAAAATTTATAAATTATTGTGAAACCATTCATAAAATAAGTGAAAAATGGTAGTAAATATAAATTATGCATATATGAATTTTTATAGAATTTATTGGAATTATTAGAATATTTTTGAGAAATAAAAGTGAATATGTATAGTAAAAAAATATTAAATTATTAATGAATAATTACATAAAATGTAAAAGTTGGTGAATAAATATGAAATTAATTCACATTTCGTGAAAAAAAAGAAATGAAAAGTCAACCGACAAATTTTTTGAAAAATAAAAAGATTAATAAAATAATTATAACTGTGCCCTTAGGAATAGTTAGGCAGTAAAAACTAGTTCAGGATATAATTAACTAGCCATAGGAACATCTTTACCACTGTGCAAGTCATTGCGACTTCATTTACCATGAGTAGGATCTCTGATCTCCATAGTTTTAGTGTTTAACTGAAAGTGTAAGTGCATTGCTCTTTGAGAAATGGTTTATTGGGGATCATTTCTCTATTAGTGGTGGCACATGAGATCCACATTCCGTGTATCCGATCTAATATTTTCTGTCGGATCTGTACTAGGGGCATAATGTAAGTAAAATAAAAATATGAAAAGATAATGAGAAATGACAACTAAAAGTGAAAAAGGACTAAAGTGAAAGAAAATAAAAGTTTAGGGGCAAAATAGTAATTTTTTTTCAAAAGTGTAGAGTTAAGTAAATTTATTAAGAATTGCTTAATTAAAATTAAAATAGTCAATCAGCGGCTAAATTGCTTAAAAATGAAGTTTTATTGTCGATAAGGACTAAATTGAAATTTTGCATAAAAATAACAAAATAAGTATTAAATGACGTAATGTATATTAATTGTGAGCTTAAAGACTAAAATTAGGTCAAATTGAATAATATTGTAAATAAATTAAATTTAATGTTTTAGTAAGAAAATAAATGATTTTATGTGATTTTGCCAAAAATGGGTTGTTTAAAAATTTTGTATGTAATTGTAGGAAATGTATTGATTATTAGTCACCATTGAGCATGTTTAGTGCTCAGCGCGTAGTTATTACTGTGTGCAGGTAATCACGAGCGAGAGCAAGAATACATCAGACAAGACTTTTTTTAGATGTTTTTGTTATGAATATTTTGGTATGTATATAAAGATATTACTTGAGATATCTGGATTTGTGCATATGTAATATGTAGATAAGAGTTTGTATTAGTGAAGGATTATGATGGATGAATTAAGTTTTGGTGTATGTGTTATGGAAATGAATAAATATGATTGTTATAGTATTGTTGTTGTGCCTCAGAGAGACCGTGTAAATTATCTATTTTTCAGGGGCTAGTATAATGTACATCTGTTATATTGCAAAAAATTTATTAAGTGCATAGTGAATTGGATAGTTATAGGTCAATGACAGACCTCTAAAGAATTACTAGACTTTAGTTATAAACCTAAGAATTTAAGTAGGATTAATAAGTTACAAGGAAAATAGTTGGAAAAAAATTTTTCAGCGTATGACGTACCGGAACAGTGATAGGTGTGATAAGGATGTTACAACTCAAACGGTATAAGAATATGACTGGGAGTTTGAGAGACTTAGCTTTTACATGTGGGCAAAGAACTTCAAAGAGCTATGGAGGATTCATTTTGGTGATTGATCCAGGGTACTCGTGTAATGATTTCAACATCGGGTAAGCTGTGAACAATACTTTTCGATGGTAAATAGTGCTTTTTGGATCTGAAAGTACATCCAGAAGTTAAAATATTTTATTAGATCATCGAAAAGTATTAACCATGGTGAGTTTGGAGTTGAAATTTGAAGTGAAAACGAGATCGAATGGGCCTCGAAAAGTAAAAAATATGAAAAAGATAGCGAGTCAATTTTCCTGATAGGAAAGGTGACTTAGTTTTGCATAAATTTTTAAAAATAGTAAATCAATTCCAAAAATTGTCAGATTTTTCATACCTGCCTTAAATTTTGTGTAGAATATTTTGGTAATGAGAATTGAATTTTTCGATAATACCGGTAGTTATCTAATCAGATTGATAAGTTTGAATTGAATCGATAATAGATTTCGATTGAGCCAAAATTTTACGTACTACCTATTTTTGATATGATAAGAGTGATGGAATCATTTTTGGAATGATTTGAAGGTGGAAAGTGAGAGAATTTTAATTGGGCCTTAAATAACCTAAAATTGACCTTTAACTTTAATTAGGCTAAGTCCATTTATTAGGCCCACTTTTAGATCCATTTGAGGGGTATTTAATGGCTGGAATTTTTGAGAATAACCCAAAAATTTCTCAGCTCACTTCCTCTCTTCCATTAGGCGAACCCCTTTCTCTCACATTCTCTTTTTTATTCCTTCCAATTCACCTCAAATTACCTCTAAATTCTAACATAGGATCTGAAGTTTCATTTCTCTAGATCACTAAAGTTGCCTCTATTGGCTGATTTGAGCAAAGGAAGTGGAGAAATCAAGTTAGGAAAGAAAAAGGGTTCAAGATAAATTTTAAGGAATTAGATGATTAAATTAATTATTTAATATTTTCTCATAGATTTTGAGGTATAGAGTTCAGATATGAGCTCAATTTTTGCATTAGAGAATAAAAATATAAGGTTTGCTAAGCTTGTTTGGCGGCCATGGTAGGTGAGGAAGAAGGAGAAAGGTCGGCAAGGGAAATGAGGTTTAGGCTTCCTAAAGTAAGAAAAAAATTGTAAGTGACTAAGAAATCTTTACATTTTCTATAATTTTGAATTTAATTTCTTTATGTAATTAGGGTAAAAAAATTATTAAATGGTTTAAATGTTGCAATTGGTGTGAGAAAAAATGAAATTAAACCATGTAAAAGACTATTTGAATGTTTAAAGTAAAGAAGAAAATTTTTTAGGGTGATTTAGTATATGTGGCCGAAATACTCTTTAAGAAAAATTAATGAAATTTTGCATGTAATTAATAAATAATAATCCAAATTAACCCTAAGTATAATAATTAATGCCTTAGAATTTTTCAAGAATTTTTGGAATTTAATTGAGAATTTTAAAGCTTATTTAATGTATATGTATATAGTAAAATTTATAAATTATTGTGAAACAATTCATAAAATAAGTGAAAAATGGTAGTAAATATAAAATAATGCATATATGAATTTTTATAGAATTTATTGGAATTATTAGAATATTTTTGAGAAATAAAAGTGAATATGTATAGTAAAAAATATTAAATTATTAATGAATAATTACATAAAATGTAAAAGTTGGTGAATAAATATGAAATTAATTCACATTTCGTGAAAAAAAAGAAATGAAAAGTCAACCGACAAATTTTTTTAAAAATAAAAAGATTAATAAAATAATTATAACTGTGCCCTTAGGAATAGTCAGGTAGTAAAAACTAGTTCAGGATATAATTGGCTAGCCATAGGAACATCTTTATCACTGTGCAAGTCATGGCGACTTCCTTTGCCATGGGTAGGATCTCTTATCTCCATAACTTTAGTGTTTAAGCGAAAGTGTAAGTGCAGTGCTCTTTGAGAAATGGTTTATTGGGGATCATTTCTCTATTAGTGGTGGCACATGGGATCCACATTCCGTGTATCCGATCTAATATTTTCTGCCGGATCTGTACTAGGGGCATAATGTAAGTAAAATAAAAATATGAAAAGATAATGAGAAATGACAACTAAAAGTGAAAAAGGACTAAAGTAAAAGAAAATAAAAGTTTAGAGGCAAAATAGTAATTTTTTTCAAAAGTGTAGAATTAAGTAAATTTATTAAGAATTGCTTAATTAAAATTAAAATAGTCAATCAGCGGCTAAATTGCTTAAAAATGAAGTTTTATTGTCGATAAGGACTAAACTGAAATTTTGCATAAAAATGACAAAATAAGTATTAAATGACGTAATGTATATTAATTATGAGTTTAAAGACTAAAATTAGGTCAAATTGAATAATATTGTAAATAAATTAAATTTAATGTTTTAGTAAGAAAATAAATGATTTTATGTGATTTTGCCAAAAATGGGTTGTTTAAAAATTTTGTATGTAATTGTAGGAAATGTATTGATTATTAGTCACCATTGAGCATGTTTAGTGCTCAACGCGTAGTTATTGTTGTGTGCAGGTAATCACGAGCGAGAGCAAGAATACATCAGACAAGACTTTTTTTAGATGTTTTTGTTATTAATATTTTGGTATGTATATAAAGATATTACTTGAGATATCTGGATTTGTGCATATGTAATATGTAGATAAGAGTTTTTATTAGTGAAGGATTATGATGGATGAATTAAGTTTTGGTGTATGTGTGTTATGGAAATGAATAAATATGATTGTTATAGTATTGTTGTTGTGCCTCATAGAGACCGTGTAAATTATTTATTTTTCAGGGGGCTAGTACAATGTACATCTGTTATATTGCAAAAAAATTATTAAGTGCATAGTGAATTGGATAGTTATAGGTCAATGACAGACCTCTAAAGAATTACTGGACTTTAGTTATAAACCGAAGAATTTAAGTAGGATTAATAAGTTACAAGGAAAATAGTTGGAAAAATTTTTTTTCAGCGTATGACATACCGGAACAGTGATAGGTGTGATAAGGATGTTACAACTCAAACGATACAAGAATATGACTGGGAGTTTGAGAGACTCGTTTTCTACATGAAAGGTTATCATATTCCACCTGAGAAGATGTGTCAGCTATTTGAGAGAGGGCTCCATAATGATCTCAGGAAAGTGCTAGTAGTTCAGGATTACACAAATAGGAAAGAATTAGTTGATGTAGCAATTAAAGTGGAAGCAATTCATCTTGAAGAAGTAAATAAAAGGGTTTGATTTTAGCAAAAAAAGAAAACCATCTTCAGGAGCAGCTGGTAGTGGATCTAGTAAAATATTTAGAGGTTCAACTGCAGCTCCTCCATAAGACTCTATAGGTACACCAGCAGCTAGTCAGCATACTACAGCACGAGCAACACCATCTACAGCTTTAGTAGCAAATATTCCTCAAAGTCAAGGCCCTAATAGATCTGAAGTACCAATTTATTAGCACTATGGACGTCAGCATTCAGGAGAGTGTTGGACATTGATAGGAGCATGCCTGAGATGTGGTATTGAGAGCATATGTTGAGGAATTATCAACGTGCACATACACAGGCTACTACATCAGCAGAACAAGCCCTTACTAGTAGACAAGCCACTACTTTAGCTTGAGGATGAGGCAGGGGTGGATCTAGTGGGATTGCATCCACTCGAGGTAGTGCACCAGCTCCATCAGCCATTGATAGGCCTTCTTTTGCACGAAGTTATATAGTGAGAGCCCGAGAGACCAGGATGCACCAGATATGATTGTAGGTAAATTTTTTTTTGTTTGATGATCTTGTTTGTGCACTGATAGATTCAGGGTCCACACTCGTATTTGAGCACCAGAATTGCATAGGGAAAAGGGTTATAAAAAGCACAGTTAGATCAGGATATCTTGGTAAGCAACCCATTGGGTTACTGTGTGGTCATAAACAAGATATATAGGGATTGTCCAATTCAGATCAACAGACTATCTTCTTTGCAAATCTGATTGAACTTCCATTTCACGAGTTTGATGTCATCATAGGGATGGATTGGCTTCACAAACATCAAGCGATTGTTGATTGTCGCTTGAAAAGAATCACATTAAAGACTCCAAAAAATAAAGAAATCATAGTTATGAGTGAAAGATCTGACTCTTTATCCAATGTTATCTCGGCTACTACAGCACGCAGATGCATTCGGAAGGGATGTGCATCTTATCTAGCTTTTATGATAGAAGTTAAAGAAGAAAAGCCGAAGGTTAGTGATGTATCCACAGTTCGATACTTCTCGAATGTCTTTCCTGATGACTTATCAGGATTGCCACCTGAAAGGGAAGTTAAATTTACTATTGATGTACTACCAGGCACTGCACCCATTGCAATGACTCCTTATCATATGGCACCAGCAGAATTGAAAGAGTTAAAAGTCCAGTTGCAGGAATTACTAGAAAAAGGCTTCATTCATCCCAAAGTCTCACCTTGGGGAGCTCTGGTGTTATTTGTAAAAAAGAAAGATGGATCTCTCATGTTATGCATATATTATAGGCAATTGAATATTATAGGCAATTGAATAAAGTCACCATAAAGAATAAATATCTATAGCCCAGAATTGATGATTTATTTGATCAACTGAAAGGTGCAGGTATGTTTTCAAAGATTGACTTGAGGTCGGGTTATCATTAACTTTAGGTAAGGGAAGTAGACATTCTAAAAACTACTTTTTTCACCCGATATGGACACTACGAGTTCATGATTATTCCATTTGGCCTGACTAATGCACCGGCTGCATTCATAAACCTAATGAATTATATTTTCCATCCATACCTAGATCAGTTCATGGTGGTGTTCATCGATGATATTTTGGTATACTCCAAAGCACTTGAAGAACATGATCATCACTTGAGGATTGTTCTATAGATATTGAGGGATAAGCAGTTGTATGCTAAATTCAGCAAATGTGAATTTTGGTTGAATGAAGTCACTTTTCTTGGCCACGTGGTATCAGCAGAGGGAATTAAAGTAGACCCTAAGAAGATTGAAGCCATTCTTAATTGGAAGCCACCTAAAAATATTGCAGAGATTTGAAGTTTTCTTGGATTGGCGAAATACTACAGATGGTTTGTTAAGGGATTTTCTATGATAGCTTCACCATTCACCAGGCTATTACAAAAGAATGCTAGGTTCGAGTGGACTGAAAAATGCTAGAAAAGCTTCAAGAAATTAAAGAATATGTTGACTGAAGCTCCCATTCTCACCTAGCCTACTTGAGGTAAACCATATATTATGTATAGTGATGCCTCCAGGAATGGGTTGGGGTGTGTGCTTATACAGAAAGGGAAAGTAATGGCATATGCTTCTAGATAGATGAAATCACATGAAACAAATAACCTACTCATGACCTGGAGTTAGCAACAATTGTATTTGCTTTGAAAATTTGAAGACATTACTTATATAGGGAAAAGTGTTGCATTTACACTGACCATAAAAGCTTAAAATACTTGCCTACACAGAAAGAACTCAATCTGAGGTAAAGATGATGGATGGAGCTCATTAAAGACTATGATTGCTTGATTGACTACCATCCTGGCAAAGCAAATATGGTAGTTGATATACTTAGCAAAAAATATTTAATGGCTTTACGAGCTATGAGGTTAAAGTTGAATATAGCACAAGATGAGGCACTTATAGTTGAAATGCAATTGAAATTGAATTGGCTCTAACAAGTGAAAGCTGCTCAGAGGCAGGATGAAAGGTTAACCTTTATTATCTTCCATCCTCAAATATAAGCAGATAAAGACAATGAATTTTCTCTCAGCCTTGATGACTGTCTATTTTATAAGGGTAGAGTATGTGTCCCTAATGATGCAAAACTGAAGAAAAATATTTTGATTGAAGCTCATAATAATCCCTACACCATGCATCCGGGTAGCAACAAGATGTATCAAGAATTGAAGATAACCTACTTGTGGTCGGGAATGTAAAGAGAAATAGTAGATTTTATGGCTAAATGTTTAATATGCCAATAGGTAAAGGCTGAACACTAAGTTGCATTAGGATTATTGCATCCCATCACTATACCATAATAAAAATGGAAATGGATCAGTATGGATTTTGTATCTGGGTTGCTACTTACCAAGAAGTAGCATGACTCTATTTGGATAATAGTAGATAGAATGACTAAGTCTGCCCACTTTTTTCTGGTGAGGATAAATTTTTCCTTATCAAAGTTGCAGAAATCTATGCGAATGAGATTGTGAGATTGCATGGCGTGCTTATTTCTATTATTTTAGATAGAGATCCATGGTTTACTTCCATATTTTAGCATAAACTTCATGAAGTATTGGAAACCTGCCTGGATTATAGCACATCTTTCCATCCACAGATAGATGGTGAATCTGAACAGGTGATATAGATATTAGAAGACATGCTGGGTGTTGTATACTAGAATTTGGCGGCAACTGGGAGAGATACCTTTCATTAGTATAATTCGCTTATAATAATAGCTATCAGTCTAGCATCAAAATGGTGCCTTTTGAAGCATTATATAGAAGGAAGTGCAGAACACCTTTATGTTGGACTGAGTTGAGCGAGAGTAAGCTAGTGGGATTCGATTTGATCAAAGAAATCGAAAAAAAGGTAAAGCTGATCAAAGATAACTTGAAAGCAATAACGGATCGACAAAAGTCATATACAGATTTAAAGAGAAAGGATATAAAATTTAATGTGGGAGATAAGGTATTCTTAAAAGTTTCACCTTGGCAAATAGTTCTCCAGTTTGGCAAAAAGGCAAGCTCAGTCCTAGATTCATCGGGCCATATGAAGTGATACAGCATATGGGACCAGTTGCTTATAGGTTAAAGCTACCCTTAAAGTTAGAAAGGATCCATGATGTATTCCATATTTCTATGTTATGGAGATACTGTTCGGATCCTTCTCATATCATTGCACCAAAGGAGATCCAGCTGAGACATGATTTATCCTATGATGAAGAACCAGTGAAAATTTTAGCATGGAAAATCAAACAACTACGGAACAAGCAGATTCCATTAATCAAAGTGTTCTAGACATGTCATAATATAGAAGAAGCTACTTGGGAGCTTAAAGAGATGATGAGGCAGCAATATCCTCACTTGTTCAATTCAGGTAAATTTTGAGGATGAAATTTTAATTAGTGAGGGAGACTGTAATGCCCCAAATTTGCTTTTGTTATGTATAGTATGGTATAGAGTATAAATAATTACTTTAGGATAAATTTTGGAGTAATTAGAGTTGAATAGGATAAGAAAATTGAAAAGAGTGTAAAGGTTGAACGTGTTTGGACCTGGATAATTCGAGGATGGATGATCCGATGGGCAGTTTGGCCTAAGAGTGGTTCATAAAAGTAGGTGTTAAACAAAATCAAATGGTACAATTTGAGTGGAAAATGAGCTTAAAAAGACCCTTAAAAGGGACAGGGAAGTTTGTACTTGTTATCGTAAAAAAGGTTGATTGGAAGCTTGATCGGACTAAAAATTAGTATACCAATCTTCAAAAATTATTCTAATTGCATAAATATATTAGTAATAACATAAATAAGTTATTAGAAGTGAAAAATAAATATTTTGGCAGTTTCAGGATCTCGAATTTCGGATCAGCTGTTTAGACCATCGAAGCTAGAAGTATACCAAAATAATATCAGAATGGTCTAAAATTTTAATCACATATTTTTAAACATGCTAGGACACACAGAGTAAAATTTTAGGATATTCTAATATATGGAATGAAAATTCCATATTAAGGGCGCAAGAATCGAGAATTGAGTTAATTGAGGGATTAATTCAGGTATTTTAAGCATATTAGGATATGAAAGTCATGAAAAGGAAGTTATAATCACATACATGGAAGCTTATCATGAATGGGTGTGTAGATATGGAGGAATGAGTGACAAAATGCTTATTTTCAAGCCATTAAATTCAATAGTTAAAGAATTAATCTTGACCATTACTTTTATCCACTAAAAAACATCATGGCAGAGTGTAGAAAAATATAAAAATATCCCAAAATTTATAGATATTCCCCCTTGTTTCTTTACCAAACCTGAACCTGACTTAGTTTCCTCTTTCCTCCATTTTTATTTCATATAAGCTTTTTCTCCCCAAATTCTAAGCTCAAATTATAACCTCATATACAAAATTTTTGCCTCTTTAACTAGAAAGAGATTTTCATCAAGAAGGAGTCAAAAAATTAAGTAATTAAGGTGAGGAAAACCTTACCTAATTTAGTGGTTTTATGAGTTTTAAGTGGAATTAATTGAAAAAATTTATATGAGCATGTAGAGCATGATTAGAAGAGTATTGTAGTAACTTTTAATTGCTTAAAATTATAGCTTAAACTCATGAAAATCTATCTTCCATTTTTGGCCAAAAGGAGAAAAATAAGAGGAAGAAAAAGCTAAGAAGAGGAAAGAAAATGAAAGAAAAAGAAGTATTTCAAGCCAAATAGAGGTTAGTGGATGCAATTTACATTCAATTTCACTATTTTAGTTGAATTTCTCACAAATCTTACATTATGTATCTATCCCTACTTGTATGAAATGGTGAAATAACTTAAGATAACATGATATAATGATAAATTAAGTCATTAGAAAATTGAAATAGTAAAGAAATTAAAATAAAAGAAAGGGAAACTATGTTGGTCGAATTGGATACCTTAGGTTACCTAAATGTAATTGGATGCTTAGTTGAGTATTTAATAATAATTGGATAAATTGAGGTACAAGGAATGTAATAATGTTGATTAGAATGAAAAATAAGAAATGTACTTAATTAAATAATAGTTAAATAATGATAAAAGTTAGTGAAATTTGAGAATTTTAATGTAAATACGGTATATTTCATTATATTCATGATTGAAATGGATATGAAATTATGTGTGGATATGAATTCACTAAGTGGCCGAATGGTCCATGTGTGGTTAAAGACATAATTTAATTATTTTCTTATGGTATTAGATCTATGTGTATGAAATTCATAATTGATAAGCTTGTATGGATGCAAATAAAGTTCTAATGATATTAATACAATGTAATTATAAGAAATAATAGTATAGAAAAAATGTGTTGTAATAAAAAATGAATATTGTCCTTAGTGTGCAGTGGGTAATATAAAATTTTAGGATAGAATGGATAGTCATAGGGGCAGATACATCACGGCATTACTGTGAATTTACTGAAATTATACTGTTAAATATGATTATATTGCTTAGCCGACTCATTATATGGTATACTGGAGAACTGTATTGTATCCCATATTATGCGATCACTCCAGTACAGGTAACTAGTATTATGGTATACTGGAGAACTGTATCATACCTCGTGTTGTGCGGTCACTTTAATATATTATGATGATTGAAGTTATCATCCCGCTTATCCGGTTCGAGTATTTTTATTGATGACAACTAGCCATAATTTTTCATGTAAATAAGGATAAAAGAGTAATTACAGCATTAAAGATATTATGAATGTAAATGGTAAAATTGTAATTAAGATGAAGTTCAAGGATCAAAATATAATTTTCCATCTTAAGGAAAATTTTTTAGGGACTAATTGTAAATTATATGCCTAAATTAAATTAAAATTCAAAGAAAGACAAACTGGTCAAAAGTGAGGTCAATTTGATCAAAATAGAGTAAAAGTCAAATTTCAGGGATTTAATTGTAATTTTTCACCTAATTTGGGAAACAAGTGAAGTTAAGCAAGGAAAATAATTATTAAGGCAATTAGAAGAAAATTTTAATATAAAAAAATAAATTTGGAATTTATTTAATAAAAGAGAATTTTTAAGGATAAAAAGATAATTATAATTAAATTAAGTAAATAAAATAGTTAAATGAGATTTTATGTAAATATATCCACCAATAAGTGACAACGTTGTTTAGCGCATGATTTTTTGTTGATTATGCACATGGACATGTTTGAGGATCTGGCCAAAGAAGATTAAATGGCATGTACATATGAAGTTATTGGGTTTTTGGTTATGTAATTGATGTATGAGAAATGTAATTGAATATGTAAAAATATATATGTATGGCATGTAATATAATTATGACTTTAAAACTTAGTGACATTTAGTAGTTGATGTATGTAATATATATATGTGTGTGTGTGTGTGTGTGTGTGAGTTGTGATTGTGTTGGGAATTGAACTTTAGAAGTGCTAGGCTTATGAATGGAGAATTGAAGGTGAAGGAAAATTATAGGAAGTGTGAATTTGAATAATTGCAGGTTTAGATAGCATGATTTTTAAGCCATCATGCTGTCAAAAATTTTATCAATTGAACAATAATTTAACGATACCTAATGAAAATTGAATACGAAACTGAAATTAAATAATTAGAGTAAATTTAAATGAAAGATCTTATGGTTTAAGAAATTATTAATAATATAATAATAATAATAATAATATAAATAGGAAAATAGGATTAACGTAGGGTGTCACAATCATGGGGCGGGAAATTCTCGTCCATGGTGGGGAATCGTCTAGAATTGAATGGGGAATCCCTGAAAATTTTTCTCGTGAGGGCGGGGATGGGGAAAAATATTCTCCTACTTACCCGTCCCCGCCTTCGAAATTTAGTAATTAAATTTAATTATATTTATATAATTTAATTTTAAATTATATTTAATTTTAGTTTTGTCAATTGTTAAAATTTATATTAATTTGATTTGTAATTAAATTTATATAATTTTTAATTATTAAATATTATATTTCAATTATAATTGATTGTTAAATATTATATTTTAATTATAATTGAATTTTTTTAATTATTTTTCTGCGGGAATGGGGGCAATTTTTTCCTTAAAATATTACCGGGGATAGGGATGGGGAATCCTCGCTCCTGCATGGGGTAGTAGGTAGGGAGTCATTCCTCGCCCTCCTCTCGTCCTGTCTTGCCCCGTGATCATCCCTACTTACGAAGTTAAAATTTGGTTTAGCATTTATGTTGTTGTATACTCATTTTACTGGATATGAAAGCTATCACGTGTTATGTTTTTTTTTTTGAGATAATTAACCAGATTGAGTATTTTTTTCGAAGATATTTCATATTTTAATAAGCTCTGAACTATATTACCTCTTGACAAATCTTCATAGTTCAAAAATATTTCCATTTTTACTTAAAAGATTTTATATTTTTATTCAATTTTTTGTTATGTATTTAAATTTATGATGCTTGGTTTGGTAGAGTGCATGTTGTTGATTACATATTCCTTTAAATTTAGCCCATTTCACTTTGATTTTAGCTGATTGCTAAGTTACTAATGAGTAAAAATCGAACGCATAGGGGTGTTCAGAATCGAACCGGAATCGAGAATCGAGCTGAATCGAATAAATTTTGGTCTGTTTGGTTTGGTTATTTTAATTTTCGATTCCTTCGATTTTGAATCGAAATAAAATATCGATTTTATCGGTTCAATTTATGAAATTAAAAATCGAAGGAATCGAACAGCTCACCATTTTGCTTATATATATATATATATATATATATATCCTTAGTTCTTACCTTACTTGCAGATACAAAAAGAAAACCCTAATTACCAGCTGCCTCGTCTTCCTTTCATCTCCACTGCTTCAATTTTTCTTTGATTCTTCCGGCAAATCGATTTTTCTTTGGTTCATCTACTTCGATTCTTCCTACAGGTACGCAACAATGGTTAGTATTTTTCTACTATGATTTTTATTTTACCTTTTCGGTCCTGTCCTTCTTGTTCTCCATTTCAACTTTACTGGTTTTTATGTTTCAAGGTTTGTTAATTGGGTATTATTTGATTAGAAAGAGAAGAAATAATATAGCTCCTATCAATAATAGTACTTAAAGGAGTATTCCTGCGATGCCCCTTATCAAAATTTATCTCCATTTTTGCAAGTTCTTTATTTTTCATGTGGCGGTTCATCTTCTTTATATAGATAAGATCGCAATTTTGCCTATTGCGATGAGATTTGGTCTTTAGATTGTTTAGCTTTGCTGATTTTTATGTTTCAAGGTTTCTCTTTACTGTATAATGATTTTTAATCTTGATGAAAAAATACTGCCTTGTAAATGTTTATATTGTTTAATTGTGTTACTTTACTAATTAAGGTTTTGGTATATGTTCAATGAATTATTGTTGGTATATGTTTAATTATATGTTCAAGAACAACAAATTAGAGTTTTTCCAAGTTGTAAGAGTTCTGCAGGTGTTGTCTCATATGGCGGTGATAATTTTAATTCTTTTCATACTTGGCTTAAGAAACAAGATGATAAGACCTTGTAGGATTTAGTTAGTGTTCATTCAAAATCATGATTATATTTGTTCATGTTGTTTTATATAGTTGCAAGAATCGATCCATTTCTATGGCAATTAAAACCCAGAATTGCTTTTGAATTCCTCATCTGCTAATTTTTTTGAAACTTTCATTTAACCAATGATATATTACAAAGCAGATAAGATAATGCTTAAGGTTTTGATCTTAGATGACAAATGTTAAATTTTCTTGTAATTAACAATTAAAATTATAGCAAGGGGCAAGTTTGATTTTCTGCAGTGGGACAATCATAATGGAGCTATCTCCACCTCCAGCCACCTCATGATTTTTGGATTCAACAAATTACTGTATTTTCCAGTTGGTTGGAAATGTTAGTTAAGAATCATTAACTTTAAATTCTTGATTTAAACCTATTACTATTAGCAATTAAATTCATATGTGAGTGTGCAAGAGCTGTTGCTTAGCAGTGAAGGATATATTAAAAATCAATATATTATAAAGTGATAAATTACTATTATTTTCTGCAGTGGGACAATCATAAAGTGATATATTAATAAAATTGTCTTTTTAGCTCACAACTAATCCCCAGCTACATGTCCTGATTTTGCTGACCTATAAATTATAGAATTATCTTTTTAGCCAATTTGTTTTTTTATTATTATTATTTGGCTAACGTGCACGTCTGTAATTCCTTAGTTTAATAAATTTAATGTTTATATGGATGCTGGTTTAAAAGGTTGAATTTATTAGGAGAATACATCCAAAATTATGTTATATTAATTTAAATGTATTTTTTTTAAATTGGAGGATAATAAATATATTTTTAATTATGGGTTATATTGTATTTATTTTTAATGTATGTTTTTTAGTGTAATTTTTAAGTTTTGTTGTATGGATTTTTAATTTACATTTACTTATTATGAAAAAAATTATGTATATTAATTGATTTTATTTTTTTTGGATATATGGGTTCATTTAGATTAAAAATTCAAATAAAAAAGTCCAATTAAAGTTCAAAATCAATTGAATCGAATCGATTAAAATTATTTCGATCCATTTGATTTTGGTTTCGATTTGATTCCTATATTTTCTAAATTTTAGTTTTCGGTACTTTCAATTCGATTCAAAATCAAATCGAACGGATCATTTGCATACCCCTATATAATCCAATATCTTAAATAGCTAAGAGATCAAGAAATATCAATCATTATGTTGTCATTATATTATTTATTAAATTCTCAAATCGGCGACAAAAAAAAAGTTTGTTACAAATTTCATTCATACAGAGTACATAACATCATTCATATTTCTTTACAAATTCTTATATATTTATACAAAAATATTTAATCATTTATAAAAATTGGAATTTTTTTTAACAAAATAGTTAAATAGAATTAATAGAGTAATAAAAAAATTAAATATTCTTAATTTTTGCTTAATTATTTACGTAGAAAAATTATCAATAAAATTGAATTTTGTAGGAAAAATTACCGACGGAATAATAGAGTATAATTTTAACCAAGTAATATTGGCGCTAATTTACCTACGGAATAATATTCCATCGGTAATTTTGCTACGTAATTCAATTTTTGTAGGTAATTTACCTACGGAATGGCGATTTCGTAGGGAAATTTTCGATGAATGTTTATTCCGTCGGTAAATTTTTTGTATAATTTTTGTCGCGCAATATTAGTGCCAATTTAACGACGAATTTTTCGATTTCGTCGCTATAAAGTTTGGTGGAAAATTTTTCCTCCATTATATATAACGGATTTGTTATTCCATCGCAAATTATATTTTTTTTGATATTTTTTCCTATGAAAAATATTATTCTGCCGGTAATTAGCAACGAAAAATTTTCCGTCGGTAATTTTTCTTCGGGAATCAGGATTTTTCTTGTAGTGTCTTGATAGGATAACATGATTGGGGTAGGTATCCACTAAAATAACGTTATTTAACATAGCTTTTACATTGATCATGTGATTGATATTATCTTCGTCGATTGGGAGTGCATCAATCAGGAAAGACAGTAATTTTTACATCAATTATTTTGATTGAAATTGAATTTTTTGATTGGAAAAATGTAGATCGGGATTAATAATGATTTGTTCGCCAATCTTTCAATTAGGATTGAAATTAATAATAATTTGATCATCAATCTTTTGATTGGGATTACGTATACATACTAACAAAGATTACATTGAATGAAAATTGTATTAACATTCTAAAGAAAATTACATGGTGTATCTATTAGGTACTTTCTCATTGCAAGATCTTTACGGTGTCTTTGCTCTGCACACTTTAGGTTATCCTTGATGGTTGTGCGAGAATACATTTGAGGTTGATGTTTAGGATATTTCTGATCATCGAGTGAAGGAGACCAGACAAGCTAAAGGCCTTTATCTCATTACGTTTAACCTTGTTTTGTTTCAATCAAATTGTCTCCTCTTTTATTTTTCTTCCCAACACACATTTCCTATTGGATGGGTATGATTGACCCCTTAGTGTGTTTGGAGATTTGTTTATCTAGACGACTGTCAGCTCGCATTGACTGTGACTTGTTTCATCTAAACTTGAAAAGAATGCATTTTCTTTCATCTTAGCTTGGAATAAGAGCTTTTCTCCCACTGTATTTCTTCTCCTTTACTAATTAACTCTTGAGTAAATGGAGAAAAGGCAGCAATATGGCCTTCTCCAGTGTCCCCTCGAGTAGAAGAGTACTGGAAGGCTCGTGCATCAGTGTGTAATGTTGACTCCCTTCCGTAGAAAGAATTTCCAATCTTTGGAGGGATGTTGTATCTCCTCTTGAAAGGGTTCTTTGGGATTTGGGAAAGGATGTTTTGTTTTCCTCCAATCCTAACATAGGATATTTTATCTTCCTTCAATCCCGGTACCTTTATTCAAAGACTTAGAACTCCTCTCTAAGGCAATTGCAGTCGTCCTTTGGAATTTTTCCATGTACTCTCGGAGAATTTCATAGGATCCTTTGATTAGGCCACTTGAGTTACTGATTATTTTCTATGGGGAGTCCCTGAGGTTTATCCCATCCATCAGCAGACCTGAATCTACTTTAATTGTTATTTGATTAGGCATTTCAACCTTACCATAACCTCTCAAAAAAAGTATCAAATGATAGATCTTAAGATTTTATAAAAAAAGAGGTTGTGGTGGTTGATTTGGAACCGTATCATAATGAGAATGGTAGTGAGATCTAATTAGGTTGGGAAGTATTTAGAACCTGCAAAAAAAAGCTAACCTGATCAGATCGAGTGTTAACACTCTGATGCTTAAAGTCATTAAAAGACTTAAAAAGATAAAGTAGAAAGAGAATCTCAATAGTGCAATGTGCGTTGTTTAAGTGTGTGATGACTTGGTATTTATAAGAGGTGTTAAGAATCACTAGAGTGGTCTACCAAGGTGCTAGAGTAGGTATGTTGTGATGTGACGCGAAGCAGGTGAATGATGGAATGGATACATATGTTAGTGGACTATTGAAGGGCATGCTTTGTCTTATTCGATCGGACAACCTTATCCCATCAGTTTTTGTGCGCATTTGTTCACTCACGCGTCAGGCCTTAGAGGCACTAGTCTTAGGCTATGATTGGCTTTTCTGTCTGGTAATCCTTAGGGCTGGATTTGGTTCAAGCCCAACAAAAGATAATGTTGAGCATTATCATAGACGTTTTAATTTTTTAAAATAAAAAAATAAAAACTTAAAACAATTTATAAATTTTCTAAATCATTTATATATATACACACACACTTTCTTTTTAATTTCTAATAAGAACTATAGTCTCGAGTCAGGTATAGAATGGGCATCCTGCCAGCGGTAAAGTTGTCATCTCAGTTCTAGGCCAACTGATTAATGATTAGCAATATTATTAAAATCAGATCAAACTGACTGGTTGGATCGATTTAACTGTAAACGACTAGTTGATCCAATCGGTTCAATGTATAAAAATCAAATTGAAAAAAATCGTAAAGAACATTCATAGATAAATTAAAAGCCGGTTAAACGATTAAAATCAAAGAAAACCGAATGGAATCAGAAAAAATCGATTTAAAATATCTATACAATATTATTTTTTGCTAAAAAATAAAATATAAGTATAAATATAAAATAATTAAAATTTAAGCAATTTTAATGAATTTTTTAATGAATAAAGTAAAAATTATAATTTATATTTGATTAATTTTTTTATTATATTTATTTTAAATTTTTATTATAAATATTAAATGATTTGAAAATATTATTTTATTATTAATGTTTGATGATAAATATTTTTTAAAATTATTTTTGATTTTTTTATATAATAATATTTTTATAATATTTATATAAAATTTTTAAAATAATATTATTTTAAAAAAATTCAGTTGAATTCCGAAACCGATCTAACCATAAATATTTTAACTTTTCGCTTTTTCATCAAATCCAATTTTAATAATATTAGCAAAACACATGAGCTACAGTGGTATGCTTAAAAATCCATAAAAAGTGGGACCCGAATTTAACGGTTGGATCAAATCAAGCATGGCGGCCACGCGGCCCTGGATGCTAACACTAACTTTACTCGTGTACAGATTTATAGACTAAAGACGCTTACACAGCATTATTTTATCCTCACTAAAGATAGCAACCACTTCTCTGTACTTTCTAACTTACTCATCATTTAATCACCCTAACTTACTCATCATATAATCACCCAATAGGGGTCCAAAGTGAGATAACCAATCGTCACCGATAGGTGACAATCAGAAATATCGGGAGCCGAGTCGCTTTTCAGATTTTTCGAGGGCAACTAAGGGTTAATATAGTAAATTAACATGTTAAATATTCAATCTTGTTGTAGGTATTAACTAAAATTTAAAAATACTAAAAAACTCTTGAATTGATAATGACATATATATCGGAATGAATTAAATTACGTGTGTTCCAAGCGAAAAGTTAAAGTAGTAAATCCCACACTTCTTCTAGCTCCTGCTTCCATCCCCCCACCCTCGCTCTCTATTTCTGTTGGGTTTTCTATTTTCGATTTGGTTATGGTTTCTTGAAAATTTTGTTTTATTAGAAGAGTGGATGAATGGTTTGTGGGTTTTGACAAAGCTGTTTCTTTTGTTGTTTTTTTTTTTTATTTAATTACTGGGTGAAGAAGAAATAAAGTAAAGGGGAAATGCGGAAATCGTTTAAGGACTCGCTTAAGGCTCTCGAAGCTGATATCCAGTTTGCCAATACTCTGTAATTTTCTCGCCTTATGTTTCTGTTTTAGCTATTTTGTAATATAATCTGTGTTCTCTGTTTCTGGGTTTTAGCCAATTTTAAATTTTGAATAGAGATCATTTAGGTTTTGGAGAACTCTGTTGATCTTCTTATCTGTGTTAAGGATCATGTTTTAATCTTTTTTCTTTTGAGCTTTGTTTCTCGCGTTAATTTGGATTTTGTGAATTTTTTCCTTGTTTTTTATTTTAGCTGATCGAACTTTAACAATGGAGGAAGCTGTACTTTATGGAGGCCTTGAATTTGGAATTTCTTTTGCGGATAAGAGAATTAGATAGATATTTCTGTTTTGTTTCATGATATTTTGCTCCTACTGAGAATGGGATTGTTAGGCCTTGGTGTGTTGTTTAAATCACATGCAAGTGGAAAAGGAGTAATGGATCATGATATTCTTGAAATCCACGTATAAATTGGCTGTAGTGCAGATTTTTATTTCCTAAAGGGGTATTTATGTCACTTTGAATTGAGGTGTGAGTGATTTTATAAATCATATTGTGGATAAAAAGCTCTCATCTTTTTTGTTTATTTGCAATAATGAGAATAAGGTTTATTTTTAAAGACAAAAATAAAAAGCTCGAGTTTCAGAAGTTCTCTATGTGGAGGAAGTGGGGTTTTGCTTTTTATGTGCATGTTCAGCAATAGTTTTTCCAATTTAGCCCATTGGAAACTACACTCGATTTTGCTAGAAAGCACTTAATTGCAGTGGCGTGTTAGAATACAAAACTAAAGGTGTGGATTAGATAACAAAACACAAACCAGTGTATGATTGCTGTTTAAGTGGGACTGATTAATGATACCCATGTAAGCCAATTATATTTTTGAAGTCTTGCAAAACTCTGATCAGGTGTGCCCTTAAGCTGTTGAGCATCCAATATGGCATCTTGAATGGGTGCTAAATGACTTGTGCTCAAACAAGGAAATGTAGGAAACTTGGTCTCATTTTGCTTGGATTTGTATGTTTTTGTTATGAGGATGTCACTCTGTTTGCATGAATTTGATGATATTGTGAGTGGTTTTATTCTGCTCTCTGAATTCAATTGACATACATTTGCTTGTGACACAGGGCTTCTGAATATCCAAGGGAATTCGATGGGGCCTGCCTTCAAATGAGGTTATCCTATAGTCCTGCTGCGCAGTTTCTCCTTTTTCTTGTTCAATGGACAGATTGCCATCTTGCTGGTGCATTGGGATTTCTTAGAATTCTCATCTACAAGGTGATTTGCCTTTTATTTCTATAAAACATTTTATGTTTTCGGTACACTGGAACTGTTATCTAACTGCTAATACTGTTGTCTTTTCCTTAATGTCAAGGGTGTGTAATAATATGATGTTGTATAACAGGCTTATGAGGACGGAAAAACAACAATGTTCATTCAGGAAAGAAACGCCAGTTTAAGAGAATTCTATGGTGAGTATCTTGAAGGTAGCTGATATTTTTCTGTGCAGCCTCGTGTGTTTGCTGCTTTATTTATCTTCTTGTTTTCTTCTAATCACGTTGTCAGTGGTGGAACATTTTTGCACATTTGGTCTTGTTGACAGGGGTGATATTTCCATCTTTATTGCAACTTCAAAGAGGAATCAATGATGTAGAAGAAAGGAATCAGAAAGAGATTTGTTCTAACTACAAAAAGAAAGGCGAGATGGACAGAGGAAAGCTCTCTGAAATTGATCTGGAGAGAGAAGAGGAATGTGGAATTTGCTTGGAGATGAACACCAAGGTTGTGTTGCCCAAATGCACTCATTCAATGTGTATGAAGTGCTATCGAAATTGGTAAGCTAAGCTAACACTTATATTATACTTTGTATATATGTATGTGGTATATGTATCCTTCCTTTTGGTAAGTCCACATGAATACACATAAGGGAAATTCAATCAGATTTTGTTTGGCAAATGGTTATTATCTAGGGCATGCTTTCAGCCCCACCAGTGAAAATGATACAAGGGCAGTTAAATTCCTATGATCTACAGAGTTCATTTTCTGGAATTACTAATGTTTAGAAGTTTGTCATGTAGGTTATTTTGTTTTCTTTCCCACCATTTTAAAAGAATAGATTATGCTTATCTTGTTTAAAAAAATATTTTTCCAGTCAAGTGTTCTGCCTGAGGATTGTCTTAAGAACCATCATGGTAGATCCCGACTAATATGTTAAGCCCCCACCTCGGCCCGAGTGGTGATACTAGTTATGGAGAAATCCTTTATATAGGAGAATCACTGAATCAGGTGTAGGAGTTGATTCTATTAATTAAAAAATTCAAATGGCCTGCAACAGAAACTGGAGGGATGAAATATTTTAGCTTAGAACTCCTTGTGAAGCTAAGGTTAGAGCAGTGCCCAAAGCAACCCTGCAAGCTTTCTCCCCTGGTTCCTCTGTCTATCTCCATAAACTAAAAAAAGTCTGAATAGTCTTCCTGAATCTTTCTCCACACACTGTGTGGCGGGGAGAAAGAGAAGCTGAAGCTGTTGCTTGCTGTTGGACCTGGAGCAACAGAACTATGTTGTTAAGATCTTAAGATACCTGCCCATGTGTAACTGTTATTGAATTAAAACACTATACTCTCTAGTATACCAGTTGATGCAACTGATTGATGCTCTGATCTCGATAGGTGGACACGTTCACAATCATGTCCTTTCTGTCGGGATGGTCTAAAGAGAGTGAACTCCGGTGACCTATGGATCTACCCCAGCAAAAATGAAATTGTTGACTTGTCATCAATTACCAGGGAGAATTTAAAGAGATTATTTATGTACATTGACAAGTTGCCTCTCATTGTTCCAGATCCAATGTTTACCACGTACGCTCCCCGTTACCGGTGAGTAATGTGCCTGCTGCAGTCGTGCATAAATATAGTTGGTGATTGTGATTATTGTTTCTCCATCAGGAACATGTTTAGAACTGTAAATAACTATTTACTCATTTTATTCATTTATGGCCTGCGTTTCTTGTTTGAGAAAGAAAATGCCTTCTCCCAAAGTATGAACACAGGTTACTACCCTTAATCCATTGATAATAGTTGAAGGTTATTGTTGGCCCCCGTCTCTCATTGCAAATCTGCACCACGTGAGAGAGGTTAAAGAACAAGCCATTAAAAGGATTTTCAGCAAACATTATGCAGCCTAATTTTCATTTTTTTTTTTTTTGTCTTTTGAAGATCAGAGGATTTTAAATATTTTTTTTTTCCTGAAAAGAGTCATGGGTCAAATGGGTTATTAGCGATTCAGTTTGGGTTTGGATAAAAAAAAATATATAGGGTCATATGGGTTGAATTTGTAAACTGGGTCAAATTTTGATAAGATCTAATGGCAAGAATTGTGAGATATAAAGAAAAAGAAAAGGCCAAAGATTCTTGAATACGGTATTTTTCATTTTTTGAACCATATACCGGAAGGTTTTGGCCTTCAAAAAGAAATAAGCAGTCTGGAGAAATTGGATCTAATTAAAATACGAGTTTATTTGGTAAAGTTATAAATCTTTAATTACAATCAAATTTAAAATGAATATACCGAATTAACTTGAAAGGAAAGAACTGATAATAGATATATGCAAATATATCTTGATCAATTTTAGATTAAGGGTAAATTTTTGTTCTTTTTAAGTCATGATATATACAAATATATTTTAATTTATTTTATATTTAGAATAAAATTTGGTTTCTTTTTGCTTGGTCAATTTTTGCGGATTAATTACTCTTATGATCATTAAAGTTTATTAGTTGTAATGATATGATCACTTTACTTCTATTTGTAACAAAAAAAATAACTTAACTTTTATTTCGTAACAAAAAAAAATCACAATGAATGGAAAATCACTATTTCGACCACCAGCACGTGTAGTCCACGCGAGCTATATGTACACGTCAGCAATTTTTGACACGTCATCACTGGCACGTTAGCAATTTTTAACTCACAGTAATCTATGTGGCAATTAGAAAAAAAGTTAAAAATTATGTGTTTTTACTTGGATCTTCACCCTCCTCACCGTCTCTCTCTGTACTGCAAATCCAAAAAAAATGTTCTCTCACAATCTCCCTCCTCACTGTATTCTCTTCCTTCTCTCGTTGCTCAAGATCTCATATTCTCTTTAGATTTAGTTTTTCGTTAAGTTCTTTGATTTTTCAGTATTGAGCCAATTGTTCATGTCTATTCCTTCCATCCAATACTAAATAATCATTGTTTGGTGAATTTTTATGCAAAATTGGATGAAGTTAAATATCATATATTTATTTATTTTTATGTATTCCTTGAAACTTGCTACTGATAGGAGCAATTATATTAAAAAAATAAAAAATGAAAATAAGATGAAGAGTTTTGGATTTGCATAAAAAAAAAATTCAAGAAAGGTTATTCTCCTCTGCATCAATAAACCCATCTGTATTCACATCAAAAGCTACCTTTACTTTATCGAAGCTAGGCTCATTTTCATCAAACAGCTCCAGAATTTCATCTATACCCATTGATTCTTTCAACTTTTCGCTTTCTGGGCTCCAAAAAATTCCTAAACTTTCCATCAAGATCTCTACTTCTTCTCTGCTGATGATACTCTTGTTATCATCTCTTTTTTCTTCCAAGCTGGGCTGCCTGTTAATACTTCTCTCATCTTGAATAAATCTAAGTTGAGATTAGAGAGAAAACCAAAATCTTGAGAATAATTTTTGGATGTTCCCTTTGAAGAAAAATACATATAATAGAATATCAAGAACCACATACAATAATATCTCTTTCTGCATCTTTGTTAAAGATCTAAGAGAAATAGATCGAAGAAATAGAGTGAAGAGAGAGGGACTGAAAACGGAAACGGTTAAATTAAAATCGGAGTGAGACACCATCCGAATCTCAGAAAGAGAGATGGGGAGAGATCGACAGCTGTGTGAGATTTGAGACAGAGATAGGGAGAGGATAGATTGAGACACTAGAGATCGAGAGGGAGATTTGAATACCCAGATAGAAAAAATGCGAGCAAGATTATGGAAGATGAGAAAGTGAAAGAAAAAGCAAGAAATCTTGTTGATTTGAAGAAAA